>JAWQEG010001234.1:2500-437500 GCA_033782935.1 Petrolisthes cinctipes | reverse complement strand
GACGAAGTGTGGTTAGGTAACAATGCACTTAGTTCTAGCAGTGACGAGGACGAAGGAAATGAGAACGACGGAACATCTGTAAATCTGCGTGAAGTGTTTTCGTTTGACTGGTCAGAGGGGTCAGACTTTGTACCAAACCAGCACGATTTTCGGCCAAACAGGAGTGGTACAACAAGGGACTGACGCTGCAACAACGAGGCAAGAGAGAGTGCCTTCTTTCGTGCCTTCATCGATGAGGAAGGGATGTCATATATTGCTGAGAAAACGAACAGATACAACAGTTGGGTGTCTCAGCATATGGATTTCATTTCCCCTTTTTCCAGAATACGAAATTGGGAAGCTACAACTGTCAGGGAGCTGTTTGTGTTCTGGCATTGATGTTGATTATGCCTCTTTGCAAAAAACATGTTCTCCAGCATTACTGGCGCAACGATGCTGTCATCAGCACACCTTTGTTTAGCAAGTATATGCCTCGTGATAGATTTTTATTACTGTTGAGTTTTCTTCACTTCTCAGACAATGAAAATCCTAACAAAGAAGACCGTATCTGGAAAGTGAAAGGTATATTTTCGATGATCCTTTCACGGTTCAAGAAATATTTATATCCATTTCAAAAGCTGGTCATAGATGAGTCACTTATGCTATACAAAGGTCGGCTAGTTTTCAAACAATATATACCCTCTAAAAGACATCGCTTCGGCTTGAAACTATTTGTTTTATGTGACTGTGATACAGGAATTGTGCTTGACATAATTGTTTACACAGGCACAAATATAGATATACCAGTGGTGCACAAGAAAGACCCGATAGGTATGTCTGGTGCTATCGTCAAGAAAATTATGGCAGACTACCTGGGCAGGGGTCATATATTGTACACCGACAACTGGTATACAAGCCCTGCTCTGTGCCAATTCCTGCATGACAACAAAACGGGATCATGTGGAACTGTACGGGCTAATAGGAAGTTCATGCCGAAATTCAATGGAAATAAAACTCGAGTTGAAAATCCTAGTTCTAGTGATACACCAGATTCTGAAGAGGAAGCTCGCCCCCACCACGAGAGAAGTAGGAAGCGACGCAAGACGAAACTGTTCATCCAAAGTGAAAAGTCTGGCAAGATTGGCGCATACAAGTGGAACGATAGGCCGCATAGGTGGCCAGTCCACCTCCTTTCCACCATTCACAAGGGTGAACTAGTTCCAACCGGAAAGATTCACCGCAGAACAAAAAAACCCACCATGAAGCCTGATGTTGTGGTAGATTATACTAAAAATATGAGCCTTGTAGACAAATCTGACAGTCAAATAAGTGGCATTGAGTGTTTGAGAAAGTCTGTCAAGTGGTACCACAAGTTCTTCTTCCACTTGATAGATATCACAATGCTCAATGCTTACAATCTCTGGCTTGTCAAAAAGAATATTAACCCCTCTAAGAAGCCGAAGCTACGCGAGTTTGTGCACAATGTTGCCTACCAGCTTTTGGAGGACTTTGGAGAACCTACTACCAATATCAAAGGTCAACACCCTAACCCCATGCTAGATCTCATAATAGACGCATATAATCGCCATTACCCAGTACATACAGAGATGGCGAATGGAAAGAGGAAACCAAGACACTGTTATGCATGCAAGCACACAACCCGACGTCAAAAGAAACGCACTCGAGTAGTCATCATATGCAATGAGTGCAGCATTGGACTATGTATAGGAGATTGCTTCATGGATTACCACACATTGAAGAATTTCTGATCCACCAGAGCTCCACGGTGACTTACTGAGAGAGAAAAAAACTTCACGCAATTGTTTGTTTACCTAAAATAAATATTCAATATATATAATATGTATCATAATTTCTAAATATCAATAAAAATATATATAAAGTGTGTACCTTTCCACTATTGAATATCAGACCTCTGTTTGTGTGTGTGTGTGTGTTAAAACATAGTAATTCTCCCCCCCTCTCTCTCTCTCTGACGAGCCCTTTACCAACCCCTTGCCCCTAGTAATCCTATTCCCCCTGGGGAGAGTGATAGTGAGTCATTATAAACGAGAGGACAATGAGGGAGGCTGTACTTTCTGGTCTATTCCGTGGGATAATTATCAGCTTATGTACTTACATATCAGGAAAAGAGATATGTACAGTGTGTGTGTGTGCAATATTGGTGATGGTTTTGGTCGTGGTTTTAGTGGTAGGAATGGCGGTAGTGATGGTGGTAGCAATGGTGGTAGTAATTGTATATAGTAAAGTTTGATAGTCAGAGAGATGGGAAATATGGTTACTAGGGGCACGGCGTGGGTAGGGGCCTCGTCAGTTGCATACAGTACGAAGCCCGAAGGCTGAACAAAAAATCACTCAGAATCTCATTCATCACTTTTCATTGTATGTCATATAATTAAAATAATAAATATGACTATATATTAGATCTGGATAGAGTATGTAACTATAACAGCTAGAATCAGTTATACTGCTGACTTCTAGGTATGGGTTAATATGAGTATAGTATATATTATAAATCTTGAAAGGGAAAGTGTTTGTTTTTCATTAGTTTTCATGGAAAATAATTTCTCGTACTCTTTCTCTATCCCGTGCACCGAGTATATATAGTATTTTTCCTAAATTTGTATATGGCAAAGAATATATATATATATATATATATATATATATATATATATATATATATATATATATATATATATATATATATAGAGAGAGAGAGAGAGAGAGAGAGAGAGAGAGAGAGAGAGAGGGAGAGCCTGCTATGTTTTGACCTGACTCACTCATTTCACACGGTCACTCTTTCTTCACACACACACACACGCACACACACAAGAGGGTGTAGGTGGTGAGAATACTCTTTGTGAAGTAAATTCATGCAGTTGTATAACTAAGGTTATAATTTTTTAGGCAAGACAAGTGACACAATCGCCAGATAGTAACTTTGTGAATAGAAGCACGTAGATATCCATGACATTTTAGCCATATAGAATTATTCAGTTTATTTTAGTGTATGTTTCTACCCATTCATTTTCTCTGATGATCAATAATCAGGAAGGTATAATAAAATTCCTAGTGTCGTCAACCTCTCCAATTACGTGTAACAATTTTGGCAAAACCAAGGCAAATAAATAAAAAATATAATCGATGCATGATGCACAAACATGGGACAAGTACACTGATATAAGTTTTATACAGTTTTGAGATAGTAAGTATTTGGCTAGATACCAGCACAGTGAATGTTAACATTCCTCCATATACCGCATTTGAGGGGTTAAAAAAAAAAAAAAAAAAAAAAAAATCTTAAAATAAAATGCCAACTGAAGAAATAGATGGTTTCAAATATGTTCTGGGTTTTGTAGTATATAAATTTCATAAAAAGTATCCATTCTTATGTTTTTTTGAAAAGGAAAATGATTGGGTTGCTTGTAAAGATAGGGGAGGATTGCAATGCATGCACAATAGCCTTTTGGGAAGTTTGAACAAAATGGAAGATATGTACAGGAAAAGGCACAGTGATGCACTTCTTGAAGAGTGTGAAGCATTAGGGAAATGAACAAAGCTTGCAGGGTTTCATGTGCTTAATATTACAGTAGATGTGATTGAATATTATTTTAGATGCAGAATATAGTTTAGGATCAGAATAATAAATCGTGCACGGGCAATTGAGAACAGCAAGAAAAAGTGTAAGAAAATGAAGAAGATTGTATGTCGAAGTTGCAGAAACTCTGTGAATGAATTACAACAGGTAGGAATACATGGTACCTTACAGTGTTTCTCTTTGATAGCATATACATGTGATATAATGTACCACTGATAGGCTACTTTATATATTTATTTTACTATATATTATTTTTTTTACACAGGAAAAAATATTTTACATAGGATAAGCTCTTTAATTTACACAACATGTGATATTCTATACCTCGCATAGTCAATTGTAAGTTTAGTGCAACTCTGTGTGAAAAAAACATAATATATATAATTTTGTAATCCCATATTTTATACCTTGAGTAGTCAATTGTAACTTCAGTAAAACTCATTATCTGTCCAAAAAAGTTAATATTTAATTTTGTAATACTATACAGTATTCTATACCTTGAGTAGTCAATTGTACTTTAGTACAACTCTTTGTGTCCAAAGAAGTTATAATATATATTTTTGTAATACTAATATAGAGAAGTCAATTGTAACTTTAGTACAACTCTGTGTCTAAGGAAGTTAGTATATATTTTTGTGATACTTTATTTTACACCTTGAGTACTTGATATTAACTATATTACAACTGTTTATACCTCCAAATAAGTTAATATATATACAATTTTGTAGTACAGTATATAATATAGGACTGCTATATTATGAAAATAAAATATAATTTCAGCCATTGTTACCTCCAATACTTTAATAAATGGTTTGAAAAGAAAATATGCTATTTCTTATATGTAGCCCTAATTGTTACAACAAGTCAAGCGCCAACTACCCTATAATTGAGTTATTAATAGGAATTACTTCTACAATTCCTCTTCTATCTAATGAACAAATGGATATCATCTTAGCTTGCATATAGACATCTCTAGAATGTCTGAAATACAACCGAGTGTTGGCGAGTGACAAATAAGTCAAATGCAGGCAGTCGACAAGTCAGTCAGCTGAAGCAAAGATGTTGCCACTGCTCACTAATTAATATTATTTACTTCGTGCTCTACATGATTATTTTATTAGCCGTTGGGAACGCTTGCTATGTAGCATAAAAACATTAATGTACATTTTTATTGCAAAAACAAACTTGTAAATCAATTTAGTTATCACAAATCGTGGAAAAAAAATAATTAAAAAGAGAGGAAACAGCTAACGATGGCGATGCCCGCCGGCCCGGTCGGACCAGCCCAAACTCTCGTACTGCGTTTAAAAAATGTCTGAATAATTTATGATCATACTATGTGTTTCACTGTATTATAAGGGAAGTGTTATTACTTCGATATTTCTTAGTAAAATTATGACAATACATCGAATAAGTTACATAATTAATTAAAATTAATAATAATAATTGTGAACTCACAAATTGCACGGGTAGGCAGTGACTACTGACTCAAGTCAGTCAGACAGTCACACACTCACTGAGAGAGAGAGAGTGTGTGTGTGTAGGGGTAGAGGGAGGACAAGGTGAATGGATATGGGGGATAGGAGGAGGATGGTTGGTAAGAAGGGAGGATAGGGAACTCACAGGGGGATGGTGTGAGTATACAAAGTAGGAGGAGGATAGGTTGGTAGGGAGGGATGGTTGGGGTAGGTGGAGGATGGGTTGGTAAGAAGGGAGGGTAGGGGTTGGGAGAGGATGGGTTGGTGTGGAAGGGAGTGGATGGACATGGGTCGAGGATTGTATGGATGACGGGAAAGATTGGGATGGTGAAATATGCGTGGGTGTGTGCATATGCACCAGAGGATGAAAAGAATAGGACGGAGAGAGAGAGGATGAGTGTGTTTTGGGAGGAATTGAATGCGTGTCTGAGAAAGATTGATAATGGAAGGAGAGTGGTGATGATGGGAGATATGTATGGAAAAAAGAGAGGTGAGGAAGTGGGAAGTATTGTGGGTAAATGGGGTATAGAAGGAGTAAATGAGAAGGGTGAGTATCTGGTGGATGTCTGTGCCGAGAGGGGGTTGTTCTTGGCAAACACCTTCTTTCAGCACAAGATGATCCACAGGTATACATGGAAGAGAAGGGATGAAAGAGGAGAGCAGAAGCGTTTGATTGATTATTATGTGGCAGTGGATGAAAGGTTAAGGGACCCTGTGATGTAGTCAGAAAATTGGAGGTTTGCGAGTCCTTCAAATTTTGCCACGAAACATCACCCATATTGAAGGAGCGTGTTTCGTGGCATAGTAAGGAGGAATCACAAGCCTCCAAGTTTCATGCAAGATCACAGGGTCGATGCAAAATTGGTGAGAGAAACTATCCAATGCTCCGACCATTTTGCATTGTTGGTAAGGATGAAGGTTAGTGCTAAGTGGGAATATGGTAGGAGGGATGAAGGGGTGAGGAAAAAAGAGGGAGGTGGCTAGTGGGAAATTAGATGAAGCAGAATATAGGGAGGAATATAAGAAGAGGGAGGGTGAGGTGCTGGGGGATGCAAGGATGGTGATAGGGGAGGGAGTGGGAGTGAATGATGTGTATGAAACATTCAAAACTTTAGTGTGTAAGACAGCAGCAGAAGTGGTGGGGTACAAAGTGCAAAAGAGGGGGAAGAAAGGGAGTGTATGGTGATCTGAAGAAGTGAAGGATGCAGTAGAGAATAAGAAGAAGGCTTTTAGGAGAACCCTGCAGAGAAATGTGCCAGAGGAGGTGAAAGAGGGAATACAATGAGTGTAAGAGGAAAGTGAAGAGGACAGTGAGTGAGAGCAAAAGGAGAGTGGATGAGGAGTTTGGTAGGAAACTGAGTGAGAAGTTTAGAGAAAACAAGAAATTATACTGGAAGGAGGTGAACAGAGAAAGAGGAGAAGGAGAATGAAGAGAGAGGATGGAGTTTCTGTGAGTAGAAGTGAGGAAGTGAAAGAAGTGTGGAATAGGCATTTTGATCGGTTGATGAATGGGGAGGACGGGAGGGGAGGCAGTGGTGACATGCATGGGGATGGAGGCAGGAGGTAGACGACAGGATGTACAGGGAGAATTAGGAAGGGAAGAGGTCAGGAAAGCAATGGAAAAGTTGAAGATAGGAAAGGCACCGGGGGTGGATGAAATAACTGCAGAGATGCTGAGGTGTGGGGGGAGGAAGTGGTGGAGTGGATGCTGCTTATATGCACATTGGCTTGGAGACAGGGAGAGGTGCCAGAGAACTGAAGGAGAGTCATAATTGTGCCTCTGTACAAGGGGAAGGGGAGTAAGGATGAGTGTGGTAACTATAGGGGAATAAGCATGGAGGTAGTATAAGTGGAGGCACCATGGCTCACTAATCCAGGGGAGTAAAGTGAAGCCACCGAACTGTCATTTTCGGCGCCTTCAATATGGCGGACACCAAGATATGTTTCAGTAAAAGTGGACTACTGACCTGACTTCTGACCTGACATACAAAGGTATGCACCATCTTGAAGGTGCCGGAAATGACAGAATGGTGGCTTCACAAATCAGGTCCTACTGGCGCCTTCACCTATACTACCTCCATGAGAATAAGCCTTCTTAGTGTACCGGGGAAGGTGTATGGGAAGGTTCTTACTGAGAGACTGATAGAAGTAACTGGGAATAAAGTCAGTGAGGAGCAGGGAGGGTTCAGAAAGGGTAGAGGATGTGTGAACCAGATTTTGCAATAAAATCAACAGTGGAGAAATATATTGGGAAGGGTATGAAGTTGTATGCTGCCTTCATTGATTTGGAGAAGGCATACGATAGGGTTGATGGGAGAGCTATGACAGATGTATTAAGGATTTACGGTGTTGGTGGGCGCTTGCTGGAGGGGATTGAGGCTTTCTATAGAGAGGCAAAAGCTTGTGTGAGGGTTGAGGGTGATTTGAGTGAGAACTTTGATATCAGTGTAGGATTGAGGCAGGGGTGTGTTATGTCACTATAGTTGTTCAGTATCTTTATGGATGGGTGCATGAGAGAGATGAAGGCAAAGGTGGAGGGCCTGGGTGCGAAACTGAGGTTGACTGGAGTACCTTGCCTTGGTTGCAAGCTTATTTGCGGATGACACTGTGCTGCTGGCCGAGAGTGAAAGGGAGTTACAGAGGGTGGTGGATGAGTTTCAGTCCGTGTGTAAGCAAAGAAATCTGAAGGTGAATGTTGGTAAGAGTAAGGTGATGGTATTTGAAAGAACCAAAACAGAAGTAATTGACTTTGCTACACCCTATAGAGTGGCTGTACCAACTGGGACTGGTACTTTAGGGAGTGAGAGGATGGAGGAGGTGAGGGAATTCAAGTAACTGGGAACAGTTCTATGTAAACATGGAAGGAGAAATCAGAGAGAGAGCAATGATGGGCAGGCAGGTCATAATATCACTGAGGAGGATTATGAAGGGTAGAAGTGTGAGTATGGAAGTGAAAAAGGGACTGAGAAATAGTTCAATCCTGCCAACACTGACATATGCGTCAGAGATATGGACATGGAGTAGGGCTCATCAGTCTAGAATAGGTGCTGTGGAAATGAGTTACTTGAGAGGAGCATGTGGACTTACAAGGTGGGATGGAGAAAGTAATGAATGTGTATATGTATGAGACATGTATAGGTGCAGTGGAAATGAGTTACTTGAGAGGAGCATGTGGACTTACTAGGTGGGATGGAGAAAGTAATGAGTGTGTATGAGAGGTGTGGTATGAATGAGAAGGCAGTTGGTATTGAGTGTGGAGTGGTTGAGAGAGTGAAGTGTAATACACTGAGGTGGTTTGGACATGTGGAGAGAATGCAAAGTGTGGAGTTTGTAAAGAAGGTGTATGGAAGTAAAGTTGTGGGACCTGGTGTGAGAGGCAGACCTCCGGTTAGATGGCAGAACAGAGTGGAAGAGTATGTGAGAGAAAGAAGTGTGAGGGGGGGAGGGGGGATGGAGAAAATGAGGAGTGCGTTAACAGGGAAAACTGGAGACTCTTCTGCCGTGGCCACCCCCTTGGTGGGAGTTCCCGGAGGGATTAAGGCGTCGGAGCTATAGATAGATAGATAGAACAGGATACATAACAAAACACAGAAGGACACACACACACACACATCAGGACACATAACAAAACACAGAAGGAAACACACACACACACACAACAGGACACATAACAAAACACAGAAAGAAACACACGCACACAACAGGACACATAACAAAACACAGAAGGAAACACACACACACAACAGGACACATAACAAAAAACAGAAGGAAACACACACACACACACACACACACAACAGGACACATAACAAAACACAGAAGGAAACACACACACACACACACACACACAACAGGACACATAACAATACACACAAGGAAACACACACACGCATAACAGGACACATACCAAAATACAGAAGGAAACAACACACACACACCAGTACACATACCAAAATACAGAAGGAAACAACACACACACACACACACACACACCAGTACACATACCAAAATACAGAAGGAAACAACACACACACACCAGTACACATACCAAAACACAGAAGGAAGCAACACACACACACACATAACAGGACACATACCAAAACACAGAAGGAAACATTACAACACACACACATACCAAAACACACACACACACACAGCAGGACACATTAAGACAGACTAAAAAACATCAGCCTACTTAGTAACAATTACTTTTAGTACCTCAGTGTAAAAAACAATGGCGATGGACATGGATAGTGAGACGTATTAGAATTTAGACAGGAAGATAGAGGGAATCAGTGATGGGGTGACAGAGAGGAGGGTAGGAACTTAGGAAGGAGTGGGAGAGAGGGGGGGGGGTGAGTACAGATGGACCGGAGTACAGGAGGAGGAGGAAGAGGAGGGAGGGAGGGAAGAAAGGCGAGGCGGTAAGAGAAAGAATAGTGACGTCACTCCATAAATTTCGCGATTTTAGACCAATGGCGAAAGAATGATTAGAAGATCAGTGAAGATTATAATTATTTTGTATAAATAAATTTCCTTGTATAAGCATACTACAGAAGCAGATGAAGAAGCGAGCGGTGTCACAAACCACAGTTGCAAAGCTAGAGGTGGCAAGCTGACACTTAACAAGAATTCTGAGGATCGTATAGCTTTTGATGATAAATTAGTTTTATACCCAGGTTCGGGGTAAGGAAAATATAGCAAAGGGGCAGGTAATCTTACAAATTACTTTAATTCACAAATATATTATACACAAGAAATAAATAAGCCAGTAATAATAATACCCAAGAACAAATTGATAGTAAGCCCAAAATACAAATAGTAACTTGATCAGTAATCCCAAGACACAGACAAAGATATAGATATAATATTAACCTAACTGGAGGAAACAGTGCAAATACCACCCATGAATAATACACACAAAAGAATGACAAATACTCAGCCTCGGGTCACAGGTACAGTTCTAGTGTTTCCAGTCACTGGAGAGGAGAGGAGGTCGAGTGTGTGCCCGGTTGCCCTGCCACGAAGTCACTGATCCAAGGAACTAAGCTACCCCTCCTCAACACCTCTGAATAGGAGCCTACGTGACTAGGAGAGATTGAAGAATGGAGGAATGAAGGAGGGTGTGGTGGAGAGGGGTAGTTAACGAGAGGAGGGTGAGTTAATGAGAAGTTAACTAAGGTGTGGCTGGCTTCTCTCTCTCTCCCTCACACACAAAAACACACACATACAGAAGTTATAAACATACATAAATACACCTATATAGACATACACAAGTAATACACAAACAAATACACATACATATATATATATATCGTGACACACCCCACCGCCAAAAACCTCCGTAAGGCTGAAGACGGAGGTAAGAAGGGTCCAGGAGCGGTGAGGCGCGTGAGGTGATCCGCTCTAGATGGGAGCACGGGAGAGGGAGTCTGCGAGGACGTTATCCACTCCCTTTATGTGCTGGACGGACAAGTTGTAGGGTTGGATTTGGAGAGCCCATCTGAGGATACGTTGGTTCTTCGTCTTCATGGAGTGGATGAAGGCCAGTGGGTTGTGGTCGGAGAACACCAAGGTAGAACGAGGGGTGAGGTGGAGATAGCAGTCAAATTTCTGTAGGGCAGACACCAGGGACAGGGCTTCCTTCTCGATAGTTGAATAGCCCTTCTGGTGTGGCTTGAGTTTTGCAGAGTGGTAGGCGATCGGATGAAGTACTCATGTAGAAGGGTCAGGCTGGAGGAGAACCGCCCCGACTCCGACTCCACTTGCATCTATTTGTAAGTGGAAGGGTTGACTAAAGTCAGGGTTGCGTACCACCGGATGAGAAGCCAACAGGGTCTTGAGGTGGGTGAAGGCCAGGTCACAGGCGGGAGTCCACCGGAAGGGGACTGTAGAGCTGGTCAGATCAGTCAATGGTGCTGCCACGGTGGAGAAGTTGCTGCAGAACCTTCGGTAGAAGCCTGCCATCCCAAGGAACCGTAGGAGTTCCTTACGTGTAGTAGGAGTGGGAAGGGAAAGTAGGGCTTCCACGTTGGCTGCCTTGGGTCTCACCTCGCCATGTCCTACGATGTGTCCCAGGTAGGTCACCGAACCCTGTCCGAACGCCGACTTAGCCAGGTTCACGGTGATCCCAGCTTCTTGAAGTACGGAGAACAGACGTTGTAAACGGGTCAGGTGTCTCTGCCAGGTGTCCGCCACGACCACAATATCGTCCAGATAAGCAGCGGTACCCTCCAGGTCTTGAACAATCCCTGTGATCATTCTCTGGAAAGTTGCAGGGGCGTTACATAGGCCGAAGCTCAGAACCTTATACTGGAACAAGCCGCATGAGGTAACAAAGGCTGAGATGATGCGGGCTCTGGGTGTAAGTTGGATTTGGTAATAGCCCTTCTGGAGGTCAATAGTGGTAATAAATTTAGACTGACCTATATTATCAATTATCTCATCAATGCGAGGAAGAGGGAATGAATCACGAACTGTCACTTGATTTACTTTTCTATAGTCCGTGCAAAATCTGAATGAGCCATCAGGTTTAGGTATAAGGATACAGGGTGAAGCCCATGGTGACAAACTAGGTTCAGCTAAATTATTTGTTAACAAGTATTCTACTTCTTTTTTCATTATGGCTTTCGTATCTGGGTTAAGTTTATAAGCATTCTGTTTAATAGGTCTGGTACCTGGAAATAATTCAATATCATGGTGCATAAATGTACAAGTTCCAGGAAGATCAGATGTAACCTGAGGAAATTTAGTTAAGAGGGAAAAAATGTCATGAATTTGAGTGGGAGACAGCTGTGTCATGTAATTAGTAATATTACTTAGCCAATAAGAGTTTAAAGGGTTTCCCGTAATAGGAGGTAAATCTTCCAAAGTGGAATCACCATGTGACTCAGGCTCAGACAGACTTTCAGGATTCTGTTCAGGATTCATTATCTCCACCACCAAAGTACTCGCGGCAGTTAGGTCTTCCTCTGTTTCTCTGGAATGATAGGGTTTGATGAGATTAACATGGACCATTTGGGTGTTCTTTCGCCTATCAGGAGTGGAAATAACATAGTTAACCTTACCTAGTCTTCTCTCGACCAGATAAGGTCCCATGTACTTCACCTTAAGTGGCGAGCCTGGAATGGGAAGGAACAACAGAACTTTGTCTCCTGGTTTAAAAACAAGAAGAACTGGCTTATGCTGTTGCTTTAACATTCTCTGTTGGGAGGTAAGAAGGTTTTCGATGGCAAAAGAACGAGACGAGCATTACTTAGCTTTGCTCGAAGATTCTGGATGTATGATTCTATTGAAACTGAGGTATGAGTAGAGTCTAGCCATTTATCCTTTACAACTTTTAGAAGACCCCTAATCTGTCTACCAAACAACAGCTCGAAAGGTGAGTACCCCAGGGATTCCTGTGGGCACTCTCTTATGGCAAACAGGAGAAGGTCCAGCTGTTCATCCCAATCCAGGTCATGCTCACAGCAAAATTTCTTTAACCCTGATTTGAGAGTCTGATGAAAACGTTCCAGGCAACCCTGGGACTGAGGGTGGTAAGCACTCGAGGTCGTATGAGCCGATCCTAACTCCCTCGTAACCTCTTGAAAGATGGTACTGGTGAAATTGCTTCCTTGATCTGTCTGAATTTCCTTAGGGACACCAAACGTGGTAAAGAAATGCAACAAAGGTTTGAGTAAGGCTTTAGAAGTAACAGTCTTGAGAGGAAAAACTTCAGGATATCTCGTGGTAACATCCATTACTGTTAATAAATACTGGTTACCTTTACGGGTTTCAGGAAGAGGCCCTACTACGTCCAGTACCACTTTCTCAAAAGGTTCGGAGGTTACAGGTATAGTATTCAGAGGGGCAGGAGGAATGACTTCATTTGGCTTTCCTGCCACCTGACAAGTGTGACAATATTTAATGTAGGTTTTGACCTCTTGTTTCATACCTGGCCAATAGAAGTTAACAAGTAATTTCTTATAGGTCTTGTTGATTCCTAAGTGACCAGACAAACCATCGTGTGCTAAACCAATCAAAGAGGATCGCACAGACTGAGGAACTACAATCAGATGGTACTCAGCCCAAGAGTCAAGGTGTTTCATGTGGGGAGGTCTGTAAGCTCTCAATAGAACATCATCTTGGTAATAGAAACACGGAAGGGTTGTTAGATCCTTAGTTTCCACAACAGAGTTTCTAATCTTAGACAAGGAAGTGTCATTCTGTTGACCTTGTATTAGTTCTTCCTTAGTGATGCTTTTGCTATTTAGACACTCTTTGGAAGTTTCAAGAGCTTTGGTGGAAGATGGAGTCTTGAGTTTACTTTGAGACCGAGTAACAGCACAGGAGGGATAAAGAGGTTCATCATCCGAAGTAGCGGGTAAAGGAGTATCAGACACTTTAAGGGTAGGAACAACTAGTTCACCTGCTAGATCGTTACCAAGGAGCATTTGCACTCCGGGGACAGGTAACGGAGTCTCCTTTAACGCTACTTGTACCTCTCCGACCATCAGTGGACATTTTAAGTACACACTAGCAAGGGGATAAGCAGTAGCAGTGGAAAGATCTGTGAGCAACACTTTCTCACCTGTTAGGGCAGAGTCCACATTAGGCAAAGCATCCTTGAAGAGGACTGACTGTGCTGCAGCTGTATCTCTCAAAATAGTGATGGGTGAAGAAATGTTATCTAGACCTAAGGATACATGCCCTTTCTGTATGAAAGGTTGAAAAATATCAGTGGAGCTAGGGCTGTTACAGGTAGAGACAGATTTCTTAGACTGGAATGTTCTACTATCAACTGGAACTCTATTGGCATTCTTACAATTAGGGTGTTTGCACTGTGATATCATGTGTCCTGGTTTCTTACAATATGTGCACAGCATAGAAGAGGCATTATTGGAATTGTTAGAATGATTATTGGGACCTCGAGATGTACCATCCCCAGTACCATGAGTATTGTCAGAGGAAGACCTAGTAACTCGGGCCTGACTCTCCGTCCTCCCCAGACTGCGTACCAAGAGTGAGTACGAGTCAGCTACCTCTGCGGCACTTTCCCAGGTGGTAACTCCTCTTTCCTCCACGTGTCGCAGAATATTCACTGGCATCTTATTTTTTAATTCTTCTAGGACAATTAGATTGATCAAAGATTCGAGGCTTTTAGTGTGAGTGGAATTCATCCATTTTTTCAGCAATCTCAATTTTTCTGTGGCAAATTCTACAAAAGTTTGTGAAAAAGTTTTAATCATATTGCGAAACTTTTGCCTATATGCCTCCGGAGTTATCTCATAAGCCTTGATACTATCCTTCACAAATGCATAATTTTCAAACTGTTCTAGGGTATTGAATACTCTATGAGCCTTACCAGTAAGTTTCGGGAACAATATCGTAAGCCAATGACTTTCGGCCCATTCATTTACTTTAGCAAGACTTTCAAAGGAACGAAAATATCCATCTACGTCTCTCTCATCAAATGAAGGTAACAAATTAGTGGCTTCAGAGGCTTTGAACTTTCCTTTGGCCTTAAGTTCTACTTCCTGTCCTTTCAATTCAAGTTCTTGTTTCACCTGTTCTTTCAATTTAACCTCGCGGAATCTTAAGTCCAGCTCTCTTTCCATCATCTGTTGTGCTCTTCTATCCTCCATCTCTAACTTCTGTTGAGCTATTTCTCTTTCCATCTGTAAGCGCCTAAGTTGTATATCATAATTTAATTGGAACTGCGGTGAAGTACGCTGGTCGGTGGGCGATTCTCCATGAGCGAGTTTCTCCTTTTCAGGAGGAGTTTGAGTCTCCTCACCAGGAGGATGTGTCTGCAAGTTGAAATGGGAAAGAAGCGAACTCTTAGGGGTTTTATCCCCAGAGGAGGTGCCAGGTGTCAAAACATCTATAGCGTCTGCAGGAAGAACTTCTAGGGTTACTAATCCTTCGACTACTACGTTCTTTATCACTTCTTTTTTAGCCCTGGCATTGCATGGTATCTTGTAAGAGTTTGCAATGTCTAACCAATCCTGTTTACGTAGGTCAGACAGAACCTCTATTGTAGGGCTCTTGACAAAAGCTTCCAGATCAAAAAGAGACATGTTGAATACTGGAGAGCGTATCAAAGGGAAAAAAGTTTGGCAGTGATCAGCAACGGCTGTTGCCTACGGATACGTTCGCAGAACTATTAGTGAGTTTGTGAGAGAGTGTGACAAGGATACATGGTATGATACTTGATAAGATACTTGAGATTCATAGGATACTTGATAAGATACTTGAATGATACTTGAGAGCCTTAGGCTCAAGAAACTCACTAGAAAAAGATAGCTCTAAACGAAACGCATGATGCTTGAAAAATGAGGGGCACTGAATCAGGAAGTCAATAACATCGTTCGTAAGGCATGACAATTAGATCCAAACAGAATCGAAGCTATTGAGTAGATAGCGTAGTTCGTACGGCGTATACAAAAATGATCCGGATAAAACGACGTGGTCGTTCGTACGGCATAAAAGCAAAAGATCCGGATAGAAACAACGCTATGAGATAAGACTAACACTACTGCCACGTGTATAGTCCTATAGACACTCCTTCCAAAAGCACACGAAAAATAATGTATAAGTAGAGAGGCTGAGCACAAAATTTCACACACAATTAAACACTAGATGCCAATAAATATTCCTAACACACAATTAGCTAGACACGAGAAAATTCCTAACACATAAATAGCTAAACACGAAAAATAGATTACAAAAAAAAAACACTGGCTGGAAAATAAGGTGGTTAACACTAAGGGGATGTAAATAGTTGACAAATTAACAAGCAACAAGTAATTACACGTTAACTATAATCCTGGTCACGGCACCATTTTTATGTCACAAACCACAGTTGCAAAGCTGCCCCTAGAGGTGGCAAGCTGACACTTAACAAGAATTCTGAGGATCGTATAGCTTTTGATGATAAATTAGTTTTATACCCAGGTTCGGGGTAAGGAGAATATAGCAAAGGGGCAGGTAATCTTACAAATTACTTTAATTCACAAATATATTATACACAAGAAATAAATAAGCCAGTAATAATAATACCCAAGAACAAATTGATAGTAAGCCCAAAATACAAATAGTAACTTGATCAGTAATCCCAAGACACAGACAAAGACATAGATATAATATTAACCTAACTGGAGGAAACAGTGCAAATACCACCCGTGAACAATACACACAAAAGAATGACAAATTTAATACTCAGCCTCGGGTCACAAGTACAGTTCTTGTGTTTCCAGTCACTGGAGAGGAGAGGAGGTCGAGTGTGTGCCCGGTTGCCCTGCCACGAAGTCACTGATCCAAGGAACTAAGCTACCCCTCCTCAACACCTCTGAATAGGAGCCTACGTGACTAGGAGAGATTGAAGAATGGAGGAATGAAGGAGGGTGTGGTGGAGAGGGGTAGTTAACGAGAGGAGGGTGAGTTAATGAGAAGTTAACTAAGGTGTGGCTGGCTTCTCTCTCTCTCCCTCACACACAAAAACACACACATACAGAAGTTATAAACATACATAAATACACCTATATAGACATACACAAGTAATACACAAACAAATACACATACATATATATATATATATATCGTGACAGCGGTGTGTGAGTGTTATAATCCATTACAAAATCTTTTGTAATTCTTGCCCGTGTGGAGAAATAGATGCATGATGACTCAGCAGTTCCTCTGCTTACCACTCATTCATAACAGTTAACCTAGCAAACTCAGATACATAATCAACTACTATTTAGAACTCTCGCTGTTAAAAGCAATATGTTGAATCGTACGTTTGGCAGCTACCGGCGCCATCCCACCTGGAGGCAGGCGCCTGGCAGAGAGGCTAGATAGACCGGAGAAATTGTGATAGTACAACACTCTTTTCAACTTTTCAAAGTTATTCTATAACGTACCTACATCTAAACTATACCCATAGAATGCTTAAACAATGTAGTTTCTTAAGCGAAATAGTATATTTTATTATTATTTACCAATTCTCGTTTTTAATCTAATATTTCATTACTAGGATAACTTTTCACATATTCTCCATCACAGTCGTATTTATTATACCTGTAATATCTTTCTTAATAGGGAACTGAACACTTTTTGGCATATATCAATTAAAAGCTAAGAAGATTTGGCCTCTAATGAAGTCTGAAATATCACAGTATACGTTATACTGTGGTCATATCAAGTTGATGAAGTAAAGTAACGGTCAACAGATTATTCGTGTTTACCTTACGCGTGACATTATTACCTATACTTTAAAGGGAATTATCTCGCTTAAGTAGGCGTGGTGCTTGACTGGCTGTAATACTCAGCCACTTATATATAATATAGATTAGAGAGAAATAATATCAACAGTCATTCATGGGGTGGTGGGTGTGCGAGTGTCATCACAGTGCTTGGACTGTAAATATCAAAAGTCATTCATGGGGTAGTGAGTGTGTGGGTGTCATTACAGTGCTTGGACTGTAAATATCAAAAGTCTTTCATGGGGTGGTAGGTGTATGGGTGCCATTACATTGATTTGACAGTAAATATCAACAGTCATTCATGGGTTGGTAGGAGTGTTGGTGTCATTACAGTGCTTGGAGAGTAAATATCAAAAGTCATTCATGGGGTGTTGGGTGTGTGGGTGTCCTTATAGTGCTTGGCCTGTAAATATCAACAGTCATTCATGAGATGGTGGGTGTGTGGCTGTCATTACAGTGCTTGGACTGTAAATATCAACAGTCAATCATGGGATGGTAGGTGTGTGGGTGTCATTACAGTGATTGGACTGTAAATATCAAGAGTCATTCAAGGGGTGGTTGGTGTGTGGGTGTCATTACAGTGCATGGAGTGTAAATATTGACAGTCATTCATGGGTTCGTGGATGTGTGGGCATCATTAAAGTGCTTGGACTGTAAATATCAACAGTCATTTAGAGTTTGGTGGGTGTGTAGCTGTCATTACAAGGCATGGACTATAAATATCAACAGTCATTCATGGGGTGGTGGGTGTGTGGGTATCATTACAATGCTTGGATTGTAAATATCAACAGTCATTCATGGGGTGGCGGGTGTGTAGGTGTCATTACAGTGCTTGGAGACTAAATATCAACAGTCAGTCATGGGGTGGTGGGTGTGTGGGTGTCATTACAGTGTTTGGATTGTAAATATCAACAGTCATTCATGAGGTGGTGGGTGTGTGGGTGTCATTACAATGCTTGGACTATAAATATCAATAGTTATTCATGATGTGGTGGGTGTGTGGGTGTCATTACAGTGCTTGGACTGTAAATATCAATAGTCATTCATGGTGTGGTGGGTGTGTGGGTGTCATTACAGTGCTTGGACTGTAAATATCAACTGTCATTTATGGGGTGGTGGGTATGTGGGTGTCATTGCAGTGCTTGGAGTGTAAATATCAACAATCATTTATGGGGTGATGGGTATGTGTGTGTCTTTAAAGTGCTTGGACTGTAAATATCAACAGTCATTTATAGGGTGGTGGGTGTGTGGGTGTCATTACAGTGCTTGGACTGTAAATATCAACAGGTATTCATGGGGTGGAGGGTGTTAGGGTTTCATTTAATTGCTTAGACTGTAAATATCAACAGTCATTCATGGGATGGTAGGTGTGTTGGTGTCATTACAGTGCTTGGACTGTAAATATCAACAGTAATTCATGGGGTGGCGGGTGTGTGGGTGTCATTACAGTGATTGGAGTGTAAATATCAACAGTCATTCATGGGGTGGTGGGTGTGTGGGTGTCATTACAGTGCTTGGACTGTAAATATCAATAGTCATTCATGGGGTGGTGGGTGTGTGGGTATCATTACATTGCTTTGACTGTAAATATCATCTGTCATTCATGGGGTGGTGGGTGTGTGGGTGTCATTACAGTGCTTGGACTGTAAATATCAACTGTCATTCATGGGGTGGTGGGTATGTGTGTGTCATTAAAGTGATTGGAGTGTAAATATCAACAGTCATTAATGGGGTGGTGTGTATGTGGGTATCTTTACAACGCTTGGAATGTAAATATCAACAGTCATTCATGGGGTGGTAGGTGTGTGGGTGTCATTACAGTGATTGGACTGTAAATATCAACAGTCATTCAAGGGGTGGTAGGTGTGTGTGTGTCATTACAATGCTTGACCTGTAAATATCAACAGTTATTAATGGGGTGGTTGGTCTGTGGGTGTCATTACAGTGCTTGGACTGTAAATGTCAATAGTCTTTCATAAGGGGTATGTGTGTGGGTATCATTAGAGTGCTTGGACTGTAAATATCAAAAGTCTTTCATGGGGTGGTAGTTGTGTGGGTGCCATTACATTGATTGGACAGTAAATATCAACTGTCATTCATGAAGTGGTGGGTGTGTGGGTATCATTACATTGCTTGGGCTGTAACTATCAACAGTCATTCATGGGGTGGTGGGTGTGTGGGTGTCATTACAGTGCTTGGAGTGTAAATATCAACAGTCATTCATGGGGTGGCGGGTGTGTGGGTGTCATTACAGTGCTTGGAGTGTAAATATCAACAGTCAGTCATGGGGTGGTGGGTGTGTGGGTGTCATTACAGTGTTTGGATTGTAAATATCAACAGTCATTTATGAGGTGGTGGGTGTGTGGGTGTCATTATAATGCTTGGACTATAAATATCAATAGTTATTCATGGGGTGGTGGGTGTGTGTGTGTCATTACAGTGCTTGGACTGTAAATATCAATAGTCATTCATGGTGTGGTGGGTGTGTTGGTGTCATTACAGTGCTTGGACTGTAAATATCAACTGTCATTCATGGGGTGGTGGGTATGTGGGTGTCATTGCAGTGCTTGGAGTGTAAATATCAACAATCATTTATGGGGTGGTGGGTATGTGTGTGTCTTTACAGTGCTTGGACTGTAAATATCAACAGTCATTTATAGGGTGGTGGGTGTGTGGGTGTCATTACAGTGCTTGGACTGTAAATATCAACAGTTATTCATGGGGTGGAGGGTGTTAGAGTTTCATTTAATTTCTTAGACTGTAAATATCAACAGTCATTTATGGGATGGTAGGTGTGTTGGTGTCATTACAGTGCTAGAACTTTAAATATCAACAGTAATTCATGGGGTGGCAGGTGTGTGGGTGTCATTACAGTGATTGGAGTGTTAATATCAACAGTCATTCATGGGATGGTAGGTGTGTTGGTGTCATTACAGTGCTTGGACTGTAAATATCAACAGTAATTCATGGGGTGGCGGGTGTGTGGGTGTCATTACAGTGATTGGAGTGTAAATATCAACAGTCATTCATGTGGTGGTGGGTGTGTGGGTGTCATTACAGGTTTTGGACTGTAAATATCAACAGATATTCATGAGGTGGTGTGTGTGTGGGTGTTATTACAGTGCTTGGACTGTAAATATCAACAGTCATTCATGGGGTGGTGGGTGTGTGGGTGTCATTACAGTGCTTAAACTGTAAATATCAAGAGTCATTCATGGGGTGGTGGGTGTGTGGGTATCATTACATTGCTTTGACTGTAAATATCATCAGTCATTCATGGGGTGGTGGGTATGTGGGTGTCATTACAGTGCTTGGACTGTAAATATCAACTGTCATTCATGGGGTGGTGGGTATGTGTGTGTCATTAAAGTGATTGGAGTGTAAATATCAACAGTCATTAATGGGGTGGTGTGTATGTGGGTATCTTTACAACGCTTGGAATGTAAATATCAACAGTCATTCAAGGGGTGGTAGGTGTGTGTGTGTCATTACAATGCTTGACCTGTAAATATCAACAGTCATAATGGGGTGGTGGGTCTGTGGGTGTCATTACAGTGCTTGGACTGTAAATGTCAACAGTCTTTTATAAGGGGTATGTGTGTGGGTTTAATTAGAGTGCTTGGACTGTAAATATCAAAAGTCTTTCATGGGGTGGTAGTTGTGTGGGTGCCATTACATTGATTGGACAGTAAATATCAACTGTCATTCATGAAGTGGTGGGTGTGTGGGTATTATTACATTGCTTGGGCTGTAACTATCAACAGTCATTCATGGGGTGGTGGGTGTGTGGGTGTCATTACAGTACATGGACTGTAAATATGGACAGTCATTCATGGGTTGGTGGGTGTGAGGGTTTTATTTCATTGCTTAGACTGTAAATATCAACAGTCATTCATGGGGTGGTGGGTGTCTGGGTGTCATTACAGTGCTTGGACTGTACATTTTAACAGTTATTTATGGGGTGGTGTTTGTGTGGGTATCATTACAGTGCTTGGACTGTAAATATCAACAGTCATTTATGGGGTTTTGGGTATGTGGGTGTCATTAAAGTGCTTAAAATGTAAATATCAACAGTCATTTATGGCGTGGTAGGTGTGTGGGTGTTTTTTCAGTGATTGAATTGTAAATATAAACAGTCATTCATGGGGTGGTAGATGTGTGTGTGTCATTACAGTGCTTGACCTGTAAATATCAACAGTCATTCATAAGGGGTATGTGTGTGGGTATCATTACAGTACTTGGACTGTAAATATCAAAAGTCTTTCATGGGGTGGTAGGTGTGTGGGTGCCATTACACTGATTGGACAGTAAATATCAACAGTCTTTCATGGGGTGGTGGGTGTATTGGTGTAATTACAGTGCTTGGACTGTAAATATCAACTGTCATTCATGAGGTGGTGGGTGTGTGGGTATCATTACATTGCTTGGGCAGTAACTATCAACAGTCATTCATGGGGTGGTGGGTGTGTGGGTGTCATTACAGTGCTTGGAGTGTAAATATCAACAGTCATTCATGGGGTGGCGGGTGTGTGGGTGTCATTACAGTGCTTGGAGTGTAAATATCAACAGTCAGTCATGGGGTGGTGGGTGTGTGGGTGTCATTACAGTGTTTGGATTGTAAATATCAACAGTCATTTATGATGTGGTGGGTGTGTGGGTGTCATTACAATGCTTGGACTATAAATATCAATAGTTATTAATGGGGTGGTGGGTGTGTGTGTGTCATTACATTGCTTGGACTGTAAATATCAATAGTCATTCATGGTGTGGTGGGTGTGTGGGTGTCATTACAGTGCTTGGACTGTAAATATCAACTGTCATTCATGGGATGGTGGGTATGTGGGTGTCATTACAGTGCTTGGACTGTAAATATCAACAGTCATTTATAGGGTGGTGGGTGTGTGGGTGTCATTACAGAGCTTGGACCGTAAATATCAACAGTTATTCATGGGGTGGAGGGTGTTAGAGTTTCATTTAATTTCTTAGACTGTAAATATCAACAGTCATTCATGGGATGGTAGGTGTGTTGGTGTCATTACAGTGCTTGGACTGTAAATATCAACAGTAGTTCATGGGGTGGCAGGTGTGTGGGTGTCATTACAGTGATTGGAGTGTAAATATCAATAGTCATTCATGTGGTGGTGGGTGTGTGGGTGTCATTACAGTGTTAGGACTGTAAATATCAACAGTTATTCATGAGGTGGTGTGTGTGTGGGGGTTATTACAGTGCTTGGACTGTAAATATCAACAGTCATTCATGGGGTGGTGGGTCTGTGGGCGTCATTACAGTGCTTGGACTGTAAATGTCAATAGTCTTTTATAAGGGGTATGTGTGTGGGTATCAATAGAGTGCTTGGACTGTAAATATCAAAAGTCTTTCATGGGGTGGTAGTTGTGTGGGTGACATTACATTGATTGGACAGTAAATATCAACTGTCATTCATGAGGTGGTGGGTGTGTGGGTATCATTACATTGCTTGTGCTGTAACTATCAACAGTCATTCATGGGGTGGTGGGTGTGTGGGTGTCATTACAGTGCATGGACTGTAAATATGGACAGTCATTCATGGGTTGGTGGGTGTTAGGGTTTTATTTCATTGCTTAGACTGTAAATATCAACAGTCATTCATGGGGTGGTGGGTGTCTGGGTGTCATTACAGTGCTTGGACTGTAAATTTTAACAGTTATTTATGGGGTGGTGTTTTTGTGGGTATCATTACAGTGCTTGGACTGTAAAAATCAACAGTCATTTATGGGGTTTTGGGTATGTGGGTGTCATTAAAGTGCCTAAAATGTAAATATCAACAGTCATTTATGGGGTGGTAGGTGTGTGGGTGTTATTACAGTAATTGAATTGCATATATAAACAGTCATTCAAGGGGTGGTAGATGTGTGTGTGTCATTACAGTGCTTGACCTGTAAATATCAACAGTCATTCATAAGGGGTATGTGTGTGGGTATCATTACAGTGCTTGGACTGTAAATATCAAAAGTCTTTCATGGGGTGGTAGGTGTGTGGGTGCCATTACATTGATTGGACAGTAAATATCAACAGTCATTAATGGGGTGGTGGGTGTATTGGTGTAATTACAGTGCTTGGACTGTAAAGATCAACTGTCATTCATGAGGTGGTGGGTGTGTGGGTATCATTACATTGCTTGGGCTGTAACTATCAACAGTCATTCATGGGGTGGTGGGTGTGTGGGTGTCATTACAGTGTTTGGACTATAAATATCAACAGTCATTCATGAGGTGGTTGGTGAGTGGGTGTCATTACAGTGCTTGGACTGTAAATATCAATAGCCATTTATGGTGTGGTGGGTGTGTGGGTGTCATTACAGTGCTTGGACTGTAAATATCAACTTTTATTCATGGGGTGGTGGGTATGTGGGTGTCATTAGTGCTTGGAGTGTAAATATCAACAATCATTTATGGGGTGGTGGGTATGTGGGTGTCTTTACAGTGCTTGGACTGTAAATATCAGCAGTAATTCGTAGGGTGAAGGGTGTGAGGGTGTCATTTTACTGTTTAGACTGTAAATATCATCAGTCATTCATGGGGTGGTGGGTGTGTGGGTGTCATTACAGTGCTTGGACTGTAAATATCAACAGTCATTCAAGGGGTGGTAGGTGTGTGTGTGTGTCATTACAATGCTTGACCGGTAAATATCAACAGTCATTAATGGGGTGGTGGGTCTGTGAGTGTCATTACAGTGCTTGGACTGTAAATGTCAACAGTCTTTTATAAGGGGTATGTGTGTGGGTATCATTAGAGTGCTTGGACTGTAAATATCAAAAGTCTTTCATGGGGTGGTAGTTGTGTGGGTGACATTACATTGATTGGACAGTAAATATCAACTGTCATTCATGAGGTGGTGGGTGTGTGGGTATCATTACATTGCTTATGCTGTAACTATCAACAGTCATTCATGAGGTGGTGGGTGTGTGGGTGTCAATATAGTGATTGTAATGTAAATATCAACAGTCATTTATGAGGTGGTGGGTGTTTAGGTGTTATTACAGTGCTTGGACTGTAAATTTCAACAGTCATTTATGGGGTGGTGGGTGTGTGGGTATCATTACAATGCTTGGATTGTAAATATCAACAGTCATTCATGGGGTGGCGGGTGTGTGGGTGTCAATATAGTGATTGTAATGTAAATATCAACAGTCATTTATGAGGTAGTGGGTGTTTAGGTGTTATTACAGTGCTTGGACTGTAAATTTCAACAGTCATTTATGGGGTGGTGGGTGTGTGGGTGTCATTACAGTGCTTGGACTATAAATATCAATAGTTATTCATGGGGTGGTGGGTGTGTGAGTGTCATTACAGTGCTTGGACTGTAAATATCAATAGCCATTCATGGTGTGGTAGGTGTGTGGGCATCATTACAGTGCTTGGACTGTTAATATCAACTGTCATTCATGTGGTGGTGGGTATGTGGGTGTTTTTACAGTGCCTGGAGTGTAAATATCAACAGTCATTTATAGGGTGGTGGGTGTGTGGGTGTCATTACAGTGCTTGGACTGTAAATATCAACAGTTATTCATGAAGTGGTGTTTGTGTGGGAATCATTATAGTGCTTGGACTGTAAATATTAACAGTCATTCATGGGGTGGTGGGTATGTCGGTGTCATTACAGTGCTTTAAATGTAAATATCAACAGTCATTCATGGGGTGGTAGGTGTGTGGGTGTCATTACAGTGATTGGATTGTAAATATAAACAGTCATTCAAGGGGTGGTAGGGGTGTGTGTGTCATTACAGTGCTTGACGTGTAAATATCAACAGTCATTAATTGGGTGGTGGGTCTGTGGGTGTCATTACAGTGCTTGGACTGTAAATGTCAACAGTCATTCATAAGGGGTATGTGTGTGGGTATCATTACAGTGCTTGGACTGTAATATCAAAAGTCTTTCATGGGGTGGTAGGTGTGAGGGTGCCATTACATTGATTAGACAGTAAATATCAATAGTCATTCATGGAGTGGTGGGTGTAATGGTGTAATTACAGTGCTTGGACTGTAAATATTAATTTTCATTCATGAGGTGGTGGGTGTGTGGGTATCATTACATTGCTTGGGTTGTAACTATCAACAGTCATTAATGGGGTGGTGGGTGTGTGGGTGTCATTACAGTGTTTGGACTATAAATATCAACAATCATTCATGAGGTGGTGGGTGAGTGGGTGTCATTACAGTGCTTGGACTATAATTATTAACTGTCATTCATGGGAAAATTGTGTGTGTGTGTGGGTGTCATCACAGTGCTTGACCCGTAAATATCAACAGTCATTAATGGGCTGGTGGATCTGCGGGTGTCATTACAGTGCTTGGACTTTAAATTTACAGTCATTCATGGAGTGGTGGGTGTTATTACAGTGTTTGGACTGTAAATATCAACAGTCATTCATATGGTGGTGGGTATGTGGGTGTCATTGCAGTGCTGGAACTGTAAATATCAACAGTCATTCATGGGGTGGTGGGTGTGTGGGTGTCATTACAGTGCTTGGACTGTAAATATCAAAAGTATTTCAACGGTTGGTAGGTGTGTGGGTGCTATTACATTGATTGGAGAGTAAATATCAACAGTCATTCATGGGGTGGTGGGTGTGTTGGTGTAATTACAGTGCTTGGACTGTAAATATCAACTGTCATTGATGAGGTGGTGGGTGTGTGGGTATCATTACATATCTTGGGCTGTAACTATCAACAGTCATTCATGGGGTGGTGGGTGTATGGGTGTCATTACAGTGCATGGACTGTAAATATGGACAGTCAATCATGGGTTGGTGGATGTGTTAGCATCATTACAGTGCTTGGACTATAAATATCAACAGTCATTTATAGTTTGGTGGGTGTGTGGGTGTCATTACGGTTCATGGAGTGTAAATATCAACAGTCATTCATGGGGTGGAGGGTGTGAGGGTTTCATTTCAGTGCTTGGACTGTAAATATCAACAGTCATTCATGGGGTGGTGAGTGTGTGGGTATCATTACAATGCTTGGATTGTGAATATATCAACAGTCATTCATGGGGTGGTAGGTGTGTGGGTGTCATTACAGTGATTGGACTGTAAATATCAACAGTCATTCAAGGGGTGGTAGATGTGTGTGTGTCATTATAGTGCTTGACCTGTAAATATCAACAGTTATTAATGGGGTGGTGGGTCTGTGGGTGTCATTACAGTGCTTGGACTGAAAATGTCAACAGTCATTCATAAGGGGTATGTGTGTGGGTATCATTACAGTGCTTGGACTGTAACTTTGAAAAGTCTTTCATGGGGTGGTAGGTGTGTGGGTTCCATTACATTGATTCGACAGTAAATATCAACAGTCATTTATGGGGTGGTGGATGTGTTGGTATAATTACAGTGCTTGGACTGTAAATATCAACTGTCAACCATGTGGTGGTGGGTGTGTGGGAATCATTACATTGCTTGGGCTGTAAATATCAACAGTCATTAATGGGGTGGTCGGTGTGTGGGTGTCATTACAGTGCATGGACTGTATATATCGACAGTCAATAATGGGTTGGTGGATGACTGGGCATCATTACAGTGCTTGGACTGTAAATATCAGCAGTCATTTATAGTTTGGTGGGTGTGTGGGTGTCATTATGGTGCATTGACTGTAAATATCAACAGTCATTCATGGGGTGGAGGGTTTGAGGGTTTCAATTCAGTGCTTGGACTGTAAATATCAACAGTCATTCATCGGGTGGTTGGTTTGTGGGTATCATTACAATGCTTGGATTGTAAATATTAACTGTCATTCATGGGGTGGTGGGTGTGTGGGTGTCATTACAGTGTTTGGACTGTAAATATCAACAGTCATTTATGAGGTGGTGTGAGTGTGGGTGTTATTACAGTGCTTGGACTAAATATCAACAGTCATTCATGGGGTGGTGGGTGTGTGGGTGTCATTACAGAGCATGGACTGTAAATATCAATAGTATTTTATGGGGTGGTGGGTGTGTGGGTATCATTACATTGCTTTGACTATAATATCATCAGTCATTAATGGGGTGGTGGGTGTGTGGGTGTCATTACAGTGCTTGGACTGTAAATATCAACTGTCATTCATTGGATGGTGGGTATGTGGGTGTCATTACAGTTCTTGGACTGTAAATATCAACAGTCATTCATGGGGTGGTGGGTGTGTGGGTGTCATTACAATGCTTGGACTGTAAATATCAACAGTCATTCATGGGGTGATGGTGGTGTGGGTATTGTTACGAACACTAGATTACTCAGAGACTGTTAGGCACTGTTTCTAGGGATATGGTAAGTAATCCAGTCTCAAACAATTAAAAGATGAATGGATAGTTTGTTATCCGGCCAGTAATTGAGGTTTTTGGTTCAAAGGTACCAACTGGCATTAAACATATTTGTATTTAGATTTGATGTGATGATTGGTAGTCTCCAGTATGTGCTTATATTCTGGTATACCAGACTTAAGAGTGAAAACCTCATAGGTGACAGTTGGGAATGTAATAAGAATGCTAGGGAAATTTCTAAATTATAATTAACACATCAGAAATACTATAACAACATAAATGTACATAAATAATCCACACCAAGACTTAATACTACACTTAATACTAAATTAAACCTAAACACCAAAATTTGTATAAAGAATGGGAACCCTCAGTATAAGACTTAAATGAAACACATAATACTATACTGTACTCAGACGTAAAGATGTGCAGAACACCAGATTTATGGAAGCACCAAGATCAGCCCTAGGCACAAGCTGAGTGGTGGAGAGGCTAAACCCAACGACGAGGGAAGTTGAGTAGAGACTGACTTTCAACTACTACTTGTTGGATTTCTTGGCTATCAACCAGAAGCATATAGCCAAAGGTCATTAAGCCATTGGATCCATTTTATTATATCAATCTATATAAGGTCATAAAGTTTTGTCTCCCTCAGAAAACTCAGCAGTTTGTTTATAATATTCTTATCATCTGATAGAATATTTTCGATGGTTAGAGCTATTTTTTTAAGTTGAAAAAATTGTTTGATTTTACTTCTTTGATTTTCATAATCAATACAAAAAATTAATAAGTGATTAATAGATAGTATTGTGTTGCATGATGTGCATTGAGGAGGAAAATTTCTATTAATGTATGGTTCTAGGTGGGTTAACCATGTGGCGTTAACCCTTAGACGGGCTAACACCACCTCGTCCCTGCGACTACGCCATGATGACGTAGCCCAGGGTTCGATAAGTGTTTTTACTTTATTTCTGATGTTTAATCTGGTCCACTGCCTTTGCCACAGGAGATGAATTCGAGACTTAATGAGGGAAACAAAACACCTGAGATCCGTACGGACTATGCTAATGTCCAGATCAACAGTTGACCCGGCTAGTATATCAGCCTGTTCATTGCCATAGATACCATAATGTGAAGGTACCCATATTAGCTTGATTGATTTATTGGCACAAAACAGCTTACTAATGATATTACCCTGTATTTCGTTGTTAGTTGTATTTAAGGATTTAATAGCTTTAAGTGAACTTAATGAATCAGTAAAGATAACTACCCTATCGTGGGTCGTCGATAGGGCAAAATCCAAAGCTTTATTAATAGCAAAAAGTTCTGCAATAAAAATAGATGTATGAATCGGCAGTCTGAATCTTAACTGACATTCAGTCGACCATACACCTGCACCCACACATTCATCCGTCTTGGAACCGTCGGTATACAGATGGAAATATGAAAGATGTTGAACAATTATCTCACGAAACCTCTGGTGTACCTCCACCTCCGGCACCCGGGATTTAACCCCTGGCAGCCAGGAATCCACAATAGTGAAGGGGGGTGTTACCCAGGGTGCAATATTTACTAAAACTAGGGAATCGATTGTTGATAATTCTATACCGACACACTCTACGAGGTCGTGGAGTCTTGCTCTGAGGGACCTCACGCCAGTGCCCTCCGGGGCCGTGCGACGCCCAGGCGGATAACTCGGCCCTTCCGGGGGCCTATCGCCATGGCCCCCCGGCTGCAAATGCCTCACCAAGGCATTACCGGGAGGATGACTCGGCTCCCCGGGTACCTGAACTTGGGGCCTGGTCCCCATTGGCCTCACGCCAGTGCCCCCTGGGGCGCAGGGGTTCCCGGACGGACGACTCGGTCCCTCTGCCAGGGGCCTAGTGCCATGGCCCCCCGGGTGCTGTTGCCGTAGCAAGGCATTCCCGGGAAGATGACTCGGCACCCTGGATTTTTTAGCACAATATACTAATAGTAGTTGATCTTGTCTCAATCGGAGGGGAGGCACTTGTGACTCCACCTCTAGACGCTCGATTCGAGTGCAACGTAGGGCTCCAAGACACACACGCAAACACGCATTCTGCACAACATCCAAACCTTTCAACACAGAATCAGATGCCGAACCATACACTATTGACCCATAATCTACTCTAGATCTAATCAGGGATTTATATAGCATTAGCAATGACTTCCTATCTGCTCCCCATTGAGTACCAGAAATGCACTTCAGCAAATTGAGTGCTTTTAAACATTTAATTTTTAACTGACTGACATGGACTCGCCATGTCAGTCGACTGTCAAAATACAGTCCAAGAAATTTAGTGGAATTTTGAATAGGTAGGGGGTTAACACCCATAGTCAGCCTGACGTCTGGCTTCTTCCTATGAGTGAAAATAACCCCTACACTCTTTCTTACTGAAAACTTAAAACCCCACTGGAGGCCCCAATTGTGAATCAAATCCAGTGCCAATTGGATCCGAGTTGCCGAAAACTCTGCATTACAGCTGGAGTGCCATATCGCACAGTCGTCGGCGTACAGTGAGTATTTAAGATTTCGAGGAGGAGCTGGTAGAATGTCATTGATCATACATAGAAATAAGGTCGGAAACAGAACACTCCCCTGGGGCACCCCATTTGCCTGGACAAATATGTCCGAGAAAGTGACTGTGTCCGAAAAAAGCTTGACAGAGAAAGTTCTGTCAGAAATGAAATTCTTAACAAAAAAGGGCAGGTTACCGCGTAATCCCATCGCATATAGTTTCCTGAGGAGGCCATGTCGCCAAGTCATGTCGTAGGCTTTTTCAATGTCTAAAAATACTGCAATCAAAAATTGTTTTTTGGCAAATGCCTCTTGAATTTGAACTTCCAGGCTTACTAGCTGATCGAGCGTCTGGCGACCTTTACGGAAGCCACACTGCTCGTCAACCAGCAAATTCCTGGAATTTAAAAAATGCAATAGCCTACGATTAACAATTCGTTCCATGACCTTGCATAAGCAACTTGTGAGCGCAATAGGGCGATACGATGAAGTCGATCTGGGGTCCCCCCCTCCTTTCGGTATGGGAATGACATGTGCAAAGTGCCACGAGTTTGGAAAGGTGTGACCCCTCCAAATCTCGTTAAACACTTGCAACATCTTGATCATGGAATCATGATCAAGATGCTTTATCATCTCATACCGAATCTCATCGGGTCCTGGGGATGTCCCACTACAGGCTCCTAGGGCTTGGACAAGCTCTTGCATTGTTAGATCACTGTTGTAATCTAATTCATCTCCTGTGGCAAAGTCAATATGCTGCAGCTCTGATGCTTCCTTGATGGGCAGGAAAGCTGGATGGTAATTTTCAGAGCTGCTAGCAAAAGAGAACTGCCTGGCGAGGGCGTTAGCAATGTCTCTAGGTTCGTCATAATTGATGTTATTAAAAGTGATGTTGGTAATTTTATTAGATATTTTTTTCTTATTTAATTTTCTTACAGTGGACCAGACTTGGGAAATTGATGTTTCACTATTGATACTAGAGACAAAGCATCGCCAGGAGTCTCGTTTGGCTTGTCTGATGGTTCGACGAGCCCTAGCTCTCGCAAGTTTATACTTGCGAAAGTTCTCATCACTAATGCGATTTTTGAAAAGCCTGTAGGCTCTATTCCTCTCACACAGTACCCTGCGGCAATCTGGCGTCCACCATGGAACTCTATGCTTTGCGCTATCTACCGAAGTCTTAGGAATTGTTGCCATTGCGGCTTTGAGGATATTATCTTGAATATTATTTACTTTATCATCAATGGTTTCTCCAACAATTTCAATATTGACACCCTTTGTGAAGGACACCCAGTCTGCTTTTTTTACGTTAAATTTAGGTGCTGAAGACTTTTTAATAGTGTCGCTTTTAAATGTAATCACAATAGGAAAATGGTCGCTTCCCAATGAGTCATCAATGGGTAGCCACTGGCAAGAGGCTGCAATTGATGGGGAGACCAGAGATAGGTCAAGAACGCTAAAATTACCAGTATTATCATCAACTCTCGTCGGACTACCGTCGTTCAGAAGAACCAAATTGGAATCACTGATTAGCCTAGCCATCTGTTCCCCCTTTCTGTCATCCTGCAGGGAACCCCATAACGTATGATGAGCATTAAAATCACCTACAATTAATTTTCTACAGGGCAGACTGTCCTGTAGATCAAAAACATCATCATAAGTTACTGTATCAGGAGGACAGTAGACAGAACAGATAGTCAGGTAGGTGCCACCGAATTTTACTCTGCAAGCGACACTTTCCAGAGGAAAATTACAGGGCACATCAGTGAAAGGGAGGTTATGGCGGATGTAGATTGCCACTCCACCTCCACCCCTCCCCCCACGGTCCCTCCTAATTAACTTGTAGTTCCGAAGCTGAACAACCTCGTCTTCGACTTGGTCGTTCAGATGAGTTTCCTGAAGGGCAATAATATCGGCAGCGTAAGAACAAGCCAAAAGTTTAAGTTCATTTAATCTAGCTCTAAGACTTCGACAGTTCCATTGGAGTATGGTTAGCGCGAAGATTATCGCTGTTTATGGGGTTTCTTGGAGCCTTGTTCGTCTGGCCGAACCTTTTTGTGCTGGGAGGGAAGACCCTCTTCCTCCTCTGCACTTCCCGGGGACCTCCCGCGGGCAGGTTTCGCGACGGTAGTCTCCATCGCCTGTTCCTCTCCATGAGGTACAGAGCCAGTCCTCGAACGGCTCGTCTCGCGACGAACCGGACGACTCCCGGATGTAGGCTTCATGGGAGTCACCTGAGCGAGAACATGAGATTTTGAAGCTGATACGGTATCATCAGCTTTGTGGTGCTTCTTTTGCTGGGTTGATTCAACAACTTCTAATTTCTTTGTCAAACTTTCTACTAGCAACGTTAATTTATTTACAGTATCCTTCAAGTCTTTAATTTCGTTATCTTTAGCTTGGATAGCCACGTTAACATTTGTTGTAGTTACAGGAGCAGTGTTGCCAGTCATAGCTGCAGCATAGGAAACTGTGGGAGTTTGGTTAACCCCCTCCACCTTCCTCTTTGCCTCACCATAACTAACATCATGAGCCCTCATGTATGCCATTGCTTCAGTCTCCACTTTAAGGCTCCTGCAGTCACCTGCACTTGCCTGGTGGGGGCCGCCACAATTAGCACACCTGAAGACTGTCTCTGAACACAACTCAGTCTCGTGTCTACCTGCACATTTACCACAAGTGAATGAATCTTTATTGAAACACCTCAATGCTGTGTGTCCGAATTTCTGGCAACGGAAACAACGCATCGGTTTCTGAATGTATGGTCTAACGTGAACTATTTCGTATCCAATCTTTACCGTTTCCGGAATCTGGGCTGAAGCAAAAGTCAGGAAACACAAGCCAAATTTCTCTCTCTTGTTCTCTCTCATCCTGGTCATACTTTGAACATCAACAACGCCTTGGTCCTTCATTCCTTCCAAAATGTCTGCCTCATCCAGAGCGGCCAAATCCCTATGGAAAATGACGCCCTTACAGGTATTCGGCCCCACTGGAATGGTGGCTTTCACCTTAAAGTTATGAATTTGCGTCAGTTTAAGGAGATCCTTAACCTGGGATGCCTTCAGTACTTTTACCAGGATACTACCATCACGCAACTTGTTAGCAGCAGCAAGACTGCCACCCACTTGACCATCAAGGACCTTTTTGACGATAAAGGGGTTAAAGTTTTTGAGAGACTGACCCTCATCTACACATCTAATATTTACATAACGAGCATTCATTGGAGGAATTTTAACATCAGGTTGTCGTTGTCTGTCTGCCGTAGGGGTTCCATTATTGTCAGCCATTGTCCTAGTTTGGTCCTTGGTCGTTAACCTCCCTCCTTGAGGAGGAGGGAGGCTAGTCGGGGGTTCATCCATCCGGGGCATCGGACTACGTCCGACCCCTCTCCTCGCACACTCACCTACCTCCCTGAATTATTGTATCAACCCCCAAAAATGGACAATAATTTAGGGAATAAAAGTTACCTTTACTCGCCCCCCCCTAGTGGTAGCCTGGCGGCGTTCTCCAGTACCAGCTAGGGGATCGGAGTTTGTGCGGAAGGAACTTCCCCACCACCGAACCTGCCTAATGCGAGGGGTGGTGTAGTTAGAACCCACCTCCCAAGCGAATACCGTTGCTCAGCCAAGAGACAACCGTAGGCCCAGGAGGTCGCACGGAAAATATAGAAGAAAAAGTAGTTTAAGAAAAAGAGGTGCCCAAATGACGCACCAGACTACTGGGCCCCCCTACCACAGGGTTTCCCCTGAGGCAGTGAGTGCTGCGGGTCTGGTGTGGGGAACAACTAACTACTATCTACCATATACTACTGGTTGTCCTCCAGCAAAAAACAAATCACTGAAGGTGTACACAGCAGTGCAGCAAAACGCTGCAAATTTACTTTACAATATTACTTTAACTAGGCAAAGAAACAACAGAGTACTGCCGGTAAGAGGCCTCGGTACACCAAGGTAACTCCACGAACAATACTGTAGTCTGTTGTTGCTATGCACAACGAGGACGAGGTCTGGACACAACAAAGTCTGGACGCATGAGACTTTCAATTTTTTTTTTTTTTTTTTTTTTTTTTAATTTTCTGGCCTATCGACCATGGTGTTGGTCATTAAGGCCTTTTGTTTTATTTTTTTTTTATTTTTAATTTATTTATTTGTTTTTTTATTTTATTTATTTATTATTCTTTTAATTTTAACTTTTTGCATATTATTTCTATGCATTATTATTATTATTATTATTATTATTATTACTATTACACTTAAACTTAAAATTAAACTTAAATACTAATTGTTTTTGTTTTGGTTTTTGTAACCGTTACAAATAAAAATGTACCTTACTTTAACATCCTAGCTAATAGACTAATCTATGTACCTACTCAACCAATAGCTAACTAGACTAATACCTATTCCAGCCAATCGCTAAACCTAGACAGACAAATCGCTAAATCTATATTAGACAATCGCTAAACCTAGCTAATACATCATAATATACAATATATACAACACAACACATATAACATTCATAATTGCAAAAAATACATACAAAATGGTAACAACAATGGTAATAAAAAGTCACATCACTCTGATCAGTTCGGTCTCCCTCAAGAAAGTCATCAATTTATCAGTCACACCACCATCCCCATCACCTAAGAGAGCTGAGAGTGTGAAGGGGACTTTTACTGCATCACAGTAACTTATGAGGGAAGCACGTTCCCCCACAAATCGCCGACAATGCAGGATGATATGACTGATAGATAACACCGCATTGCAGGTGTTACAATGCGGTGGAAAACGTTTGTCTATATATGGTTCTAGATGAGTTATTCTGGTGCAGTTGGTTCTCAATCTTGCCAGGATACGTTCTTCTAATCTATTGGGCCTGTTGGCAGTGGCCCAATTACCCAGTTGAGGCTTGATGGTGTTGATGTTAAGTCTGGTCCACTGACCTTGCCACAGAAGATTAATTGATTTCTTTCCTAGGGATAGACACGACTGTAGATCACGAGGGACGTCCCAAATCTCCTCGAGCTCTACAGCCGATTTCGCAAGTAAGTCTGCCCGTTCATTGCCATAAATACGACAATGCCCGGGCACCCAGATCAGAGTGAAGGACTTGTTGCATAAGTGCAACTTATTAATGATGCGACCCTGGATTTCATTAGAAATGGTTTGACATGAGTTAATTGCCTGAAGGGCTGACTTGGAGTCTGAGAAAATTACTATTGAATTATGTCGAGAATTTAGTGCATAGTCTATGGCTTTGTCTATAGCAAAAAGTTCAGCTGTAAACACAGACGTATGGATCGGCAATCTGTACTTAATATCACATTCACTCGACCATACACTCGCACCCACACTTTCATTTGACTTGGAGCCGTCAGTGTACACGTGATGAGACCCCAGGTGACTGCGGACTATACCACCAAACAGGTGGTGTATCTCCAACTCCGGCGCCTTTTCTTTCGATGATGGTAACCACGATGTGTTGACGCCGAAGTTGGGTGTCTCCCACGGTGGTATCTTGGTGATGATGAAATTGTCGCAGTCCCCGAGATCTATTTGTAGTTGTTCAGCTAGCAGGTGGAGGCGCACAGCCAGTGGCCTCCGTCTTCCGTGCTGAAGGTAGTCATGTTGTTGGAGGGAGGCACTGGCTACGTTGCCGATCTCCGACTTCCGGATCGTTGTCATAGCGGTGTTGATGGCGAGTTGATCCCGTCGAAGTCGGAGAGGAGGTATGTTCGCCTCCACCTCCATCCTAGCTACACGTGTACACTTCAGAGCTCCCAAACACACACGTAAACATTTATTCTGGTACACATCCAATCTTCCTAGTGTTGTATCTGATGCCGACCCATACACCTGTGAGCCATAGTCTAGCTTTGTACGAATAAGGGTCTTATACACCATTAATAAAGATTTCCTGTCGGCTCCCCATGTGGTACCTGATAGGTACTTAAGGACATTTAAAGGTTTTTCACAACGAACAAGCAAGTTATTAATATGATGTGTAAAATTTAATCTTTGGTCAAAATGAATTCCTAAAAATTTAACAGAATTATGAAATGGTACCGGTTGGCCATCTAACGTTACGTTAATTTGAGGTACTCTACGTTTACTGAAAATTACTCCGGTACACTTAGGAACGGAAAACTTAAAGCCCCACTGTAAGGCCCATTGGTGGACAGAATCAAGCGCTGCTTGAATCCGTCCTACTGAAAACTGTGCATTACGTGACGAGTGCCACATTGCACAATCATCAGCATACAACGAGTATTTAAGATTCCTGGGAACTAGAGCTGATGACAGAATATCATTGATCATGATGTTAAAAAGTGTTGGACTAAGCACGCTTCCCTGTGGCACCCCGTTCTCTTGGACAACAATGTCCGATGTTACATTACAGGGAAGGGTGACAGAAAAGGTTCTGTCACGCAAAAAGTTGTTGATGAAAATGGGCAAATTACCTCTTAAACCATAACCGTGAAGCTTCATCAAAATACCGTGTCGCCATGTCATGTCATAGGCTTTATGGATGTCCAAGAACACCCCTACCATGAATTCTTTATTGGCAAATGCCTTTGAAATGCAATGTTCCAGGTTCATCAAGTGATCAACTGTGCTCCGGTGTTTCCGGAAGCCACATTGTCGATCACTCAATAAACCCTTCGCTTCTAAAACAAAAAGTAGCCTATTATTTATCATTCTTTCCATGACTTTACAGAGGCAGGAAGTCAACGCAATAGGTCGAAATGAACTGGGATTCATAAGACGACCAGACTGTTTAGGTATCGGTATGATCCACGCAAAGTGCCATGAGTCTGGGAAGGTGTTAGACACCCAAATCTCATTGAACACTGCTAGCAACTTGACCAGGTTATCCTGGCCAAGATGCCGGATCATACCGTACGTGATGGTGTCAGGTCCAGGACTGGTGTCTTTACAGGATCTTAGGGCAAGGAGAAGTTCGTCAATCGTAAACTCCCGGTTGTATGGGTAGTCTACGTCTTCTGTGGCAAAGTCTATCTCTTGTAGTTCAGCCGTACGTTTGTGATGGAGAAAACGTTGGTCGTAATTGGCTGAACTACTTACTTTTGAGAAACTCCTAGCAAGTACGTTTGCTACGTCCACGGGATCGTCGTAGATGTTATTATCCACTTGAAGAGTGGTGATGGGAGTATACGGGCGTTTGTTATTTAGTATCTTTATAGTGGACCAGACTTTTGTAAGTGGTGTAAAACGATTCACCGTGGACACAAACGACCGCCAAGAGTCCCTTTTAGCTCTATTAATTACTCTCCTTGCCTCAGCCCTCGCCCGTTTGTAAGCTATAAAGTTGTTCTGAGTGGGCTGTTTGTCAAAAATCCTGTATCTCCTATTACGTTTCCTTAATGCCTCTCGGCAATCCGTTGACCACCAATGTGCTTCACGCTTATTTCGAATTATAGAGGTTTTGGGAATAGCAACCTCGGCTGCGTGTAAGATGTTTTGTGTTAAATTTCGCATCTTTTCATCTATGGTCTCCCCAGATATATCTAGGTCGACGATCCTCCCGAAAGACCCCCAATCTGCTCTCTTAAAATTAAACTTTGGCACCAAAGGGGCCGAAACAGTATGACTTGAATAAGAGAGACAGATGGGAAAGTGGTCACTACCAAGGGAGTCGGACTCAGGATGCCAAGAAAAATCCTGGTGTATATCCGGGGAGGCCAGAGACAAATCGATGGCCGAAAAGTTGCCAGAACGATCGTCAACCCTGGTGGCTTGGCCATCGTTCAGGAGGCAGAGGTTGGATTGTAATATAATGTCTGCCATCTGCCCTCCGCGAGCATCAGTTCTTAAGCTTCCCCACTGACAGTGATGGGCATTAAAATCGCCCAGTATTAATTTTTTACCAGTTAGTTGAGCAAATAAATTATGAAATAAATCACTGTCAATGGGGCCGCGTGGCGGACAGTAAAGAGAGCAGATGGATATGTAGGTGTTGTGTAATTTCACTCTGCAAGCAACGGCTTCCAGAGTAGTGTTTAATGTTATTTGTGTCTGTGGATGTGATTTGTGTGTGTATATTGCTACTCCGTGTCCATCGTTTCTCCTGTATGCGTTGTAATGTTTAAATTGTGTTGGGTCAGAGTGATTCTCCAACCCTGTCTCCTGTAAACAGACGACGTCTGGCCTGTGTGTGTGTAATAATATTGATATGTTGTTCAATTTATTCCCAAGACTTCTACAATTCCACTGTAGTACAGTGAACATGGCGATTTAAGAGTTACGGGGTCGGCCTGCGTGCTTAGTCTTCTTGTGCCGCCCGCCGCGTGGCGAGTAGCTACCGGGGGACCTTTCCCGGTTCTTGCGTCCGGAGACATCCATTGCTTCCTCATCAATGGTGAGTCTCCCAGACTCCACCGAGGAAGAGCTATCCCTTCTCTCCCCCGATGAAGTGGGAGTAGGGTGTGTGCAAGGAAGTGACTTTGGTTTTAGGGTGGTGTAGTTTACTTTATCTTTCTTGTCTGACTTCTTCTTTTGTTTCTCTGACTGCAAAGCAGCTGCAGCCTGAGAATAGGAGTTAGTAGATTTGGTAATAGTCTTAGAGGGGGTAATAATAGTAGGTGTAGTAGTAGAGTGATCAGCCTGTTCGCTCGGCTCTGACTCAGTCTGAGTACTAATGGTACACATCACGGGTCGAGATATCACCGCCGATGCATACGAGACATTGGGTGATGGGGTCGCTTGCGATCCCATCACCGCCTTCCTCGCATCATGATAGGAGATACCTCGCACTGCCTTCACTGAGCAGACCTCCTTCTCCAGCTTCCACTTGGGACAATCCCTCGAGGAAGTGGAGTGAGTACCCTTACAATGAAAGCAGGAGAGCTCCACTGATGTGCACTTTTCCTCAGCATGGCCAGACGTCGCGCACCTGCCACACACTTGAGAAGAAGCCTTACAAGTTCGATTTCCGTGTCCATAAATCTGACAATTCAAGCATCTAAGAGGGTTGGGGATAAAGGGTCTTACTTTAACGATTTCATAACCAATTTTGACAGTTTCAGGAAGTGAAACTTTGCCAAAAGTCAAAATGAGTGTTGCAGTCTTCTTCCTTATACCATCCTCTAAACGAGTTATGAATCTAGCATCAATAATATCTTGGTTCCTCATTTCCTCAATTATTTCCGTTTCTTCCATCATCATTAAATCCCTACAGGTGATTACTCCCCTGCAGGAATTCATGGCTTGAGGAATCTTGGCTTCAACTTCATAATTGTGAATCTGACGTAATTTTAGCAAAGTGGCTACTTGTTTTGAATTAAATGTTTTTACTAGGAGGTCTCCAGATGCAAGTTTTTTTACTGATTCAACCACACCAGCCCAGCCATCAATTACCTTTTGAACAATGAAAGGATTGAGGCCGGCTAGTGGGGCCGAACCAGTGGCATGTAACATAACAAATGATGCATTTTTCACGTCAATGTCAAGGGGTGTTCGAGTCTCGGTTCGTCCGTCATTCCGTGGTTCGTTAGTTCGTGGTGGTGGTCGGTCATGGCCGCCTCCTCCGCTATACGGAGGAGGGGTTGGGAGGGAAGGCAACATAGTAACCACTTCCCCCAAGATGGGGGGAAGTGGGAAGAGGAAAAGAAAACACCAGAGAGGGATTTATACCAGCCCTAATTAACTAATGATTGAGATCAACCTCTCAACCCACACTAAGGTGGTCCGACTGTGTTCAACCACACCCAGAGCTATCAGTGGGGGAGTCCACCATAGGCAGGAGGCAAAGTTGATCTCAATATAAAGATATAGACACCTACTATATCTACTACCAGCTATGGAGGGAATGAATACTAGCTAAGCCTAGTCGTCACCAGAAGGGCGAAAAAAAAGAAACTACTGCCGGTGCGGCAGGCCCTGGCAGCTAGAGGAGAGAGCATAAAAACATACAACCTCTCTCTCCACGACCCAGTCTCAAAGTCCTCCGAGACTTTCAATTTTTTTTTTTTTTTTTTTTTTTTTTTTTTTTTTTTTTTTTTCCCTGGCCTATCGACCTTGGTGTTGGTCATTAAGGCCTTTTTTTTTTTTTTTTTTTTTTTTTTTTTTTTTTTTTTTTTATTTATTTATTAATATTTTTTTTTTAAATGTTTGCATATTATTTTTATGCATATATTATTATTATTATTATTATTATTATTATTATTATTATTATTGTTATTATCATTATTATTATTATTATTATTACATTTTAACTAAACCATATACAATTTTTGTTTTGTACATTCATACAAATAAAATTTCTTAATCTTACATCCTAGCTAATAAACTAATCTATGTACCTACTCAACCAATAGCTAACTAGACTAATACCTATTCCAGCCAATCGCTAAACCTAGACAGACAAATCGCTAAACCTATTTTAGACAATCGCTAAACCTAGCTAATACATCATAATATACAATATATACAACACATAATTTATAATATTCATAATTGAGAAATAGTCATACATAATGGTAACAATAGTAATAAAAAGTCACATCACTCTGATCAGTTCGGTCTCCCTCAAGAAAGTCATCAATTTATCAGTCACACCACCATCCCCATCACCTAAGAGAGCTGAGAGTGTGAAGGGGACTTTTACTGCATCGCAGTAACTTATGAGGGAAGCACGTTCCCCCACAAATCGCCGACAATGCAGGATGATATGACTGATAGATAACACCGCATTGCAGGTGTTACAATGCGGTGGAAAACGTTTGTCTATATATGGTTCTAGGTGTGTTATCCTGGTGCAGTTGGTTCGCACTCTTGCGAGGATTCTTTCTTCTTGTCTATTGGGCCGGTTGGCAGTGGCCCAATTACCCAGTTGAGGCTTGATGGTAGAGATGTTTAGTCTGGTCCACTGACCTTGCCACAGAAGATTAATTGATTTCTTTCCGAGGGATAGACACGACTGTAAATCACGAGGGACGTCCCAAGTAACCTCGAGCTCTACAGCCGATTTTGCAAGTAAGTCTGCCCGTTCATTGCCATAAATACGACAATGCCCGGGCACCCAGATCAGAGTGAAGGACTTGTTGCATAAGTGCAACTTATTAATGATGCGACCCTGGATTTCATTGGAAATAGTTTGACATGAGTTAATTGCCTGAAGGGCTGACTTGGAGTCTGAGAAAATGACTATTGAATTATAACGAGAATTTAATGCATAGTCTATGGCTTTGTCAATTGCAAAAATTTCTGCTGTAAACACAGATGTATGTATCGGCAACCTGTACCTAATTTCACATTCACTCGACCATACACTCGCACCCACACTTTCATCTGACTTGGAGCCGTCAGTGTACACGTGATGAGACCCCAGGTGACTGCGGATGATACCACCAAACAGGTGGTGTATCTCCAACTCCGGCGCCTTTTCATTCGATGATGGTAACCACGATGTGTTGACGCCGAAGTTGGGTGTCTCCCACGGTGGTATCTTGCTGATGGTAAACTTATCACAGTCCCCGAGGTCTATTTGTAGTTGTTGTTGTAGCTGGTGGAGGCGCACAGCCAGTGGCCTCCGTCTTCCGTGGTGAAGGTAGTGATGTTGTTGAAGGGAGGCACTGGCTATGTTACCGATCTCCGACTTCCGGATGGTGGACATGGCGGTGTTGATGGCGAGTTGATCCCGTCGAAGTCGGAGAGGAGGTATGTTCGCCTCCACCTCCATCCTAGCTACACGTGTACACTTCAGAGCTCCCAAACACACACGTAAACATTTATTCTGGTACACATCCAATCTTCCTAATGTTGTATCTGATGCCGATCCATACACCTGTGAGCCATAGTCTAGCTTTGTACGAATAAGGGTCTTATACACCATTAATAAAGATTTCCTGTCGGCTCCCCATGTGGTACCTGATAGGTACTTAAGGACATTTAAAGGTTTTTCACAACGAACAAGCAAATTATTAACATGATGTGTAAAATTTAATCTCTGGTCAAAATGAATTCCTAAAAATTTAACAGAATTATGAAATGGTACCGGTTGGCCATCTAACGTTACGTTAAATTGAGGTACTCTACGTTTACTGAAAATTACTCCGGTACACTTAGGAACGGAAAACTTAAAGCCCCACTGTAAGGCCCATTGGTGGACAGAATCAAGCGCTGCTTGAATCCGTCCTACTGAAAACTGTGCATTAGGTGACGAGTGCCACATTGCACAATCATCAGCATACAACGAGTATTTAAGATTCCTGGGAACTAGAGCTGATGACAGAATATCATTGATCATGATGTTAAAAAGTGTTGGACTAAGCACGCTTCCCTGTGGCACACCGTTCTCTTGGACAAAAATGTCCGATGTTACATTACAGGGAAGGGTGACAGAAAAAGTTCTGTCACGCAAAAAGTTGTTGATGAAAATGGGCAAATTACCTCTTAAACCATAACCGTGAAGCTTCATCAGAATACCGTGTCGCCATGTCATGTCATAGGCTTTATGGATGTCCAAGAACACCCCTACCATGAATTCTTTATTGGCAAATGCCTTTGAAATGCAATGTTCCAGGTTCATCAAGTGATCAACTGTGCTCCGGTGTCTCCGGAAGCCACATTGTCGATCACTCAATAAACCCTTCGCTTCTAAAACAAAAAGTAGCCTATTATTTATCATTCTTTCCATGACTTTACAGAGGCAAGAAGTCAACGCAATAGGTCGAAATGAACTGGGATTCACAAGACGACCAGACTGTTTAGGTATCGGTATGACCCACGCAAAGTGCCATGAGTTTGGGAAGATGTTAGACACCCAAATCTCATTGAACACTGCTAGCAACTTGACCAGGTTATCCTGGCCAAGATGCCGGATCATACCGTACGTGATGGTGTCAGGTCCAGGACTGGTGTCTTTACAGGATCTTAGGGCAAGGAGAAGTTCGTCTATCGTAAACTCCCGGTTGTATGGGTAGTCTACGTCTTCTGTGGCAAAGTCTATCTCTTGTAGTTCAGCCGTACGTTTGTGATGGAGAAAACGTTGGTCGTAATTGGCTGAACTACTTACTTTTGAGAAACTCCTAGCAAGTACGTTTGCTACGTCCACGGGATCGTCGTAGATGTTATTATCCACTTGAAGAGTGGTGATGGGGGTATACGGGCGTTTGTTATTTAGTATCTTTATAGTGGACCAGACTTTTGTAAGTGGTGTAAAACGATTCACCGTGGACACAAACGACCGCCAAGAGTCCCTTTTAGCTCTATTAATTACTCTCCTTGCCTCAGCCCTCGCCCGTTTGTAAGCTATAAAGTTGTTCTGAGTGGGCTGTTTGTCAAAAATCCTGTATCTCCTATTACGCTTCCTTAATGCCTCTCGGCAATCCGTTGACCACCAATGTGCTTCACGCTTATTTCGAATTATAGAGGTTTTGGGAATAGCAACCTCGGCTGCGTGTAAGATGTTTTGTGTTAAATTTCGCATCTTTTCATCTATGGTCTCCCCGGACATATCTAGGTCGACGATCCTCCCGAAAGACCCCCAATCTGCTCTCTTAAAATTGAACTTTGGCACCAAAGGGGCCGAAACTGTATGACTTGAATAAGAGAGACAGATGGGAAAGTGGTCACTACCAAGGGAGTCGGACTCAGGATGCCAAGAAAAATCCTGGTGTATATCCGTGGAGGCCAGAGACAAATCGATAGACGAAAAGTTGCCAGAACGATCGTCAACCCTGGTGGCTTGGCCATCGTTCAGGAGGCAGAGGTTGGATTGTAGTATAATGTCTGCCATCTGCCCTCCGCGAGCATCAGTTCTTAAGCTTCCCCACTGACAGTGATGGGCATTAAAGTCGCCCAGTACCAATTTTTTACCATGTAGTTGACTAAATAAATTATGAAATGAATCACTGTCAATGGGGCCGCGTGGCGGACAGTAAAGAGAGCAGATGGATATGTAGGTGTTGTGTAATTTCACTCTGCAAGCAACGGCTTCCAGAGTAGTGTTTAATGTTATTTGTGTCTGTGGATGTGATTTGTGTGTGTATATTGCTACTCCGTGTCCATCGTTTCTCCTGTATGCGTTGTAGTGTTTAAATTGTGTTGGGTCAGAGTGATTCTCCAACCCTGTCTCCTGTAAACAGACGACGTCTGGCCTGTGTGTGTGTAATAATATTGATATGTTGTTCAATTTATTCCCAAGACTTCTACAATTCCACTGTAGTACAGTGAACATGGCGATTTAAGAGTTACGGGGTCGGCCTGCGTGCTTAGTCTTCTTGTGCCGCCCGCCGCGTGGCGAGTAGCTACCGGGGGACCTTTCCCGGTTCTTGCGTCCGGAGACATCCATTGCTTCCTCATCAATGGTGAGTCTCCCAGACTCCACCGAGGAAGAGCTATCCCTTCTCTCCCCCGATGAAGTGGGAGTAGGGTTTGTGCAAGGAAGTGACTTTGGTTTTAGGGTGGTGTAGTTAACTTTATCTTTCTTGTCTGACTTCTTCTTTGGTTTCTCTGACTGCAAAGCAGCTGCAGCCTGAGAATAGGAGTTAGTAGATTTGGTAATAGTCTTAGAGGGGGTAATAATAGTAGGTGTAGTAGTAGAGTGATCAGCCTGTTCGCTCGGCTCTGACTCAGTCTGAGTACTGATAGTACACATCACGGGTCGAGATATCACCGCCGATGCATACGAGACATTGGGTGATGGGGTCGCTTGCGATCCCATCACCGCCTTCCTCGCATCATGATAAGAGATACCTCGCACTGCCTTCACCGAGCAGACCTCCTTCTCCAGCTTCCACTTGGGACAATCCCTCGAGGAAGTGGAGTGAGTACCCTTACAATGAAAGCAGGAGAGCTCCACTGATGTGCACTTTTCCTCAACATGGCCAGGCGTCGCGCACCTGCCACACATTGGAGAAGAAGCCTTACAAGTTCGATTTCCATGTCCATAAATCTGACAGTTCAAGCATCTAAGAGGGTTGGGGATAAAGGGTCTTACTTTAACGATTTCATAACCAATTTTGACAGTTTCAGGAAGTGAAACTTTGCCAAAAGTCAAAATTAGGGTTGCAGTCTTCTTCCTTATACCATCCTCTAATCGTGTAATGAATCTAGCGTCAATGATATCTTGATTTTTCATTTCCTCAATTATTTCCGTTTCTTCCATCATCATTAAATCCCTACAGGTGATTACTCCCCTGCAGGAATTCATGGCTTGAGGAATCTTGGCTTCAACTTCATAATTGTGAATCTGACGTAATTTTAGCAAAGTGGCTACTTGTTTAGAATTGAATGTTTTTACTAGGAGGTCTCCAGATGCAAGTTTTTTTACTGATTCAACCACACCAGCCCAGCCATCAATAACCTTTTGAACAATGAAAGGATTGAGGCCGGCTAGTGGGGCCGAACCAGTGGCATGTAACATAACAAAAGATGCATTTTTCACGTCAATGTCGAGGGGTGTTCGAGTCTCGGTTCGTCCGTCGGTTCGTGGTGGTGGTCGGTCATGGCCGCCTCCTCCGCTATACGGAGGAGGGGTTGGGAGGGAAGGCAACATAGTAACCACTTCCCCCAAGATGGGGGGAAGTGGGAAGAGGAAAAGAAAACACCAGAAAAGGATAATACCAGTCCTAATTAACTAATGTTTGAGATCAACCTCTCAACCCACACTAAGGTGGTCCGTCTGTGTCTATTCACACCCAGAGCTATCAGTGGGGGAGTCCACCATAGGTAGGAGGCAAAGTTGATCTCAATATAAAGATATAGACACCTACTATATCTACTACCAGCTATGGAGGGAATGAATACTAGCTAAACCTAGTCGTCACCAGAAGGGTGAAAAAAAAAGAAACTACTGCCGGTGCGGCAGGCCCTGGCAGCTAGAGGAGAGAGCACAAAAACATACAACCTCTCTCTCCACGACCCAGTCTCAAAGTCCGAGACTTTCAATTTTTTTTTTTTTTTTTTTTTTTTTTTTTTTTTTTTTTTTTTTTTCCTGGCCTATCGACCATGGTGTTGGTCATTAAGGCCTTTTATTTTATTTTATTTTTTTTTTATTTATTTTTAAATTTTATTTATTTATTAATATTTTAATTTTAACTTTTTGCATATTATTTTTATGCATAGATTATTATTATTTTTATTATTATTATTGTTATTATTATTATCATTATTATTATTATTATTATTATTATTACATTTTAACTTGAAACTAAACTTATATACAAATTTTTGTTTTGTACCATCATACAAATAACATATTTCTTAATTTAACATCCTAGCTAATAAACTAATCTATGTACCTACTCAACCAATAGCTAACTAGACTAATACCTATACCAGCCAATCGCTAAACCTAGACAGACAAATCGCTAAACCTATATTAGACAATCGCTAAACCTAGCTAATACATCATAATATACAATATATACAACACATAATTTATAGCATTCATAATTGGCAAAAATATACATACAAAATGGTAACAACAATAGAAATAAAAAGTCACATCACTCTGATCAGTTCGGTCTCCCTCAAGAAAGTCATCAATTTATCAGTCACACCACCATCCCCATCACCTAAGAGAGCTGAGAGTGTGAAGGGGACTTTTACTGCATCACAGTAACTTATGAGGGAAGCACGTTCCCCCACAAATCGCCGACAATGCAGGATGATATGACTGATAGATAACACCGCATTGCAGGTGTTACAATGCGGTGGAAAATGTTTGTCTATATAAGGATCTAGGTGCGTTATCCTTGTGCAATTTGTTCTTAGTCTTGCCAAAATCCTTTCTTCCAGTCTGTTGGGCCGGTTGGCAGTGGCCCAATTACCCAATTGAGGCTTGATGGTAGAGATGTTAAGTCTGGTCCACTGACCTTGCCACAGAAGATGAATTGATTTCTTTCCGAGGGATAGACACGACTGTAGATCGCGAGGGACGTCCCAAGTAACCTCGAGCTCTACAGTCGATTTCGCAAGTAAGTCTGCCCGTTCATTGCCATAAATACGACAATGCCCGGGCACCCAGATCAGAGTGAAGGACTTGTTGCATAAGTGCAACTTATTAATGATGCGACCCTGGATTTCATTTGAAATAGTTTGACATGAGTTAATTGCCTGAAGGGCTGACTTGGAGTCTGAGAAAATGACTATTGAATTATGAAGAGAATTTAGTGCATAGTCTATGGCTTTGTCTATAGCGAAAAGTTCAGCTGTAAACACAGATGTATGTATCGGCAATCTGTACCTAAGTTCACATTCACTCGACCATACACTCGCACCCACACTTTCATCTGACTTGGAGCCGTCAGTGTACACGTGATGAGACCCCAGGTGACTGCGGATGATACCACCAAACAGGTGGTGTATCTCCAACTCCGGCGCTTTTTCTTTCGATGATGGTAACCACGATGTGTTGACGCCGAAGTTGGGTGTCTCCCACGGTGGTATCTTGCTGATGGTAAACTTGTCGCAGTCCCCGAGGTCTATTTGTAGTTGTTGTTGTAGCTGGTGGAGGCGCACAGCCAGTGGCCTCCGTCTTCCATGGTGAAGGTAGTGATGTTGTTGGAGGGAGGCACTGGCTACGTTGCCGATCTCCGACTTCCGGATCGTTGACATTGCGGTGTTGATGGCGAGTTGATCCCGTCGAAGTCGGAGAGGAGTTATGTTCGCCTCCACCTCCATCCTAGCTACACGTGTACACTTCAGAGCTCCCAAACACACACGTAAACATTTATTCTGGTACACATCCAATCTTCCTAATGTCGTATCTGATGCCGATCCATACACCTGTGAGCCATAGTCTAGCTTTGTACGAATAAGGGTCTTATACACCATTAATAAAGATTTCCTGTCGGCTCCCCATGTGGTACCTGATAGGTACTTAAGGACATTTAAAGGTTTTTCACAACGAACAAGCAAGTTATTAATATGATGTGTAAAATTTAATCTCTGGTCAAAATGAATTCCTAAAAATTTAACAGAATTATGAAATGGTACCGGTTGGCCATCTAACGTTACGTTAATTTGAGGTACTCTACGTTTACTGAAAATTACTCCGGTACACTTAGGAACGGAAAACTTAAAGCCCCACTGTAAGGCCCATTGGTGGACAGAATCAAGCGCTGCTTGAATCCGTCCTACTGAAAACTGTGCATTAAGTGACGAGTGCCACATTGCACAATCATCAGCATACAACGAGTATTTAAGATTTCTGGGAACTAGAGCTGATGACAGAATATCATTGATCATGATGTTAAAAAGTGTAGGACTAAGCACGCTTCCCTGTGGCACCCCGTTCTCTTGGACAAAAATGTCCGATGTTACATTACAGGGAAGGGTGACAGAAAAGGTTCTGTCACGCAAAAAGTTGTTAATGAAAATCGGCAAATTACCTCTTAAACCATAACCGTGAAGCTTCATCAGAATACCGTGTCGCCATGTCATGTCATAGGCTTTATGGATGTCCAAGAACACCCCTACCATGAATTCTTTATTGGCAAATGCCTTTGAAATGCAATGTTCCAGGTTCATCAAGTGATCAACTGTGCTCCGGTGTTTCCGGAAGCCACATTGTCGATCACTCAATAAACCCTTCGCTTCTAAAACAAAAAGTAGCCTATTATTTATCATTCTTTCCATGACTTTACAGAGGCAAGAAGTCAACGCAATAGGTCGAAATGAACTGGGATTCACAAGACGACCAGACTGTTTAGGTATCGGTATGATCCACGCAAAGTGCCATGAGTTTGGGAAGGTGTTAGACACCCAAATCTCATTATACACTGCTAGCAACTTGACCAGGTTATCCTGGCCAAGATGCCGGATCATACCGTACGTTATGGTGTCAGGTCCAGGACTGGTGTCTTTACAGGATCTTAGGGCAAGGAGAAGTTCGTCAATCGTAAACTCCCGGTTGTATGGGTAGTCTACGTCTTCTGTGGCAAAGTCTATTTCTTGTAGTTCAGCCATACGTTTGTGATGGAGAAAACGTTGGTCGTAATTGGCTGAACTACTTACTTTTGAGAAACTCCTGGCAAGTACGTTTGCTACGTCCACGGGATCGTCGTAGATGTTGTTGTCCACTTGAAGAGTAGTGATGGGAGTATACGGGCGTTTGTTATTTAATATCTTTATAGTGGACCAGACTTTAGTTAGTGGTGTAAAACGATTCACCGTGGACACAAACGACCGCCAAGAGTCCCTTTTAGCTCTATTAATTACTCTCCTTGCCTCAGCCCTCGCCCGTTTGTAAGCTATAAAGTTGTTTTGAGTTGGCTGTTTGTCAAAAATCCTGTATCTCCTATTACGTTTCCTTAATGCCTCTCGGCAATCCGTTGACCACCAATGTGCTTCACGCTTATTTCGAATTATAGAGGTTTTGGGAATAGCAACCTCAGCTGCGTATAAAATGTTTTGTGTTACATTTCGCATCTTTTCATCTATGGTCTCCTCAGATATATCTAGGTCGACGATCCTCCCGAAAGACCCCCAATCTGCTCTCTTAAAATTGAACTTTGGCACCAAAGGGGCCGGAATAGTATGACTTGAATAAGAGAGACAGATGGGAAAGTGGTCACTACCAAGGGAGTCGGACTCAGGATGCCAAGAAATATCCTGGTGTATATCCGGGGAGGCCAGAGACAAATCGATGGCCGAAAAGTTGCCAGAACGATCGTCAACCCTGGTGGCTTGGCCATCGTTCAGGAGGCAGAGGTTGGATTGTAGTATAATGTCTGCCATCTGCCCTCCGCGAGCATCAGTTCTTAAGCTTCCCCACTGACAGTGATGGGCATTAAAATCGCCCAGTATTAATTTTTTACCTGTTAGTTGACTGAATAAATTATGAAATGAATCACTGTCAATGGGGCCGCGTGGCGGACAGTAAAGAGAGCAGATGGATATGTAGGTGTTGTGTAATTTCACTCTGCAAGCAACGGCTTCCAGAGTAGTGTTTAATGTTATTTGTGTTTGTGGATATGATTTGTGTGTGTATATTGCTACTCCGTGTCCATCGTTTCTCCTGTATGCGTTGTAGTGTTTAAATTGTGTTGGGTCAGAGTGATTCTCCAACCCTGTCTCCTGTAAACAGACGACGTCTGGCCTGTGTGTGTGTAATAATATTGATATGTTGTTCAATTTATTCCCAAGACTTCTACAATTCCACTGTAGTACAGTGAACATGGCGATTTAAGAGTTACGGGGTCGGCCTGCGTGCTTAGTCTTCTTGTGCCGCCCGCCGCGTGGCGAGTAGCTACCGGGGGACCTTTCCCGGTTCTTGCGTCCGGAGACATCCATTGCTTCCTCATCAATGGTGAGTCTCCCAGACTCCACCGAGGAAGAGCTATCCCTTCTCTCCCCCGATGAAGTGGGAGTAGGGTTTGTGCAAGGAAGTGACTTTGGTTTTAGGGTGGTGTAGTTAACTTTATCTTTCTTGTCTGACTTCTTCTTTGGTTTCTCTGACTGCAAAGCAGCTGCAGCCTGAGAATAGGAGTTAGTAGATTTGGTAATAGTCTTAGAGGGGGTAATAATAGTAGGTGTAGTAGTAGAGTGATCAGCCTGTTCGCTCGGCTCTGACTCAGTCTGAGTACTGATAGTACACATCACGGGTCGAGATATCACCGCCGATGCATACGAGACATTGGGTGATGGGGTCGCTTGCGATCCCATCACCGCCTTCCTCGCATCATGATAAGAGATACCTCGCACTGCCTTCACCGAGCAGACCTCCTTCTCCAGCTTCCACTTGGGACAATCCCTCGAGGAAGTGGAGTGAGTACCCTTACAATGAAAGCAGGAGAGCTCCACTGATGTGCACTTTTCCTCAACATGGCCAGGCGTCGCGCACCTGCCACACATTGGAGAAGAAGCCTTACAAGTTCGATTTCCATGTCCATAAATCTGACAGTTCAAGCATCTAAGAGGGTTGGGGATAAAGGGTCTTACTTTAACGATTTCATAACCAATTTTGACAGTTTCAGGAAGTGAAACTTTGCCAAAAGTCAAAATTAGGGTTGCAGTCTTCTTCCTTATACCATCCTCTAATCGTGTAATGAATCTAGCGTCAATGATATCTTGATTTTTCATTTCCTCAATTATTTCCGTTTCTTCCATCATCATTAAATCCCTACAGGTGATTACTCCCCTGCAGGAATTCATGGCTTGAGGAATCTTGGCTTCAACTTCATAATTGTGAATCTGACGTAATTTTAGCAAAGTGGCTACTTGTTTAGAATTGAATGTTTTTACTAGGAGGTCTCCAGATGCAAGTTTTTTTACTGATTCAACCACACCAGCCCAGCCATCAATAACCTTTTGAACAATGAAAGGATTGAGGCCGGCTAGTGGGGCCGAACCAGTGGCATGTAACATAACAAAAGATGCATTTTTCACGTCAATGTCGAGGGGTGTTCGAGTCTCGGTTCGTCCGTCGGTTCGTGGTGGTGGTCGGTCATGGCCGCCTCCTCCGCTATACGGAGGAGGGGTTGGGAGGGAAGGCAACATAGTAACCACTTCCCCCAAGATGGGGGGAAGTGGGAAGAGGAAAAGAAAACACCAGAAAAGGATAATACCAGTCCTAATTAACTAATGTTTGAGATCAACCTCTCAACCCACACTAAGGTGGTCCGTCTGTGTCTATTCACACCCAGAGCTATCAGTGGGGGAGTCCACCATAGGTAGGAGGCAAAGTTGATCTCAATATAAAGATATAGACACCTACTATATCTACTACCAGCTATGGAGGGAATGAATACTAGCTAAACCTAGTCGTCACCAGAAGGGTGAAAAAAAAAGAAACTACTGCCGGTGCGGCAGGCCCTGGCAGCTAGAGGAGAGAGCACAAAAACATACAACCTCTCTCTCCACGACCCAGTCTCAAAGTCCGAGACTTTCAATTTTTTTTTTTTTTTTTTTTTTTTTTTTTTTTTTTTTTTCCTGGCCTATCGACCATGGTGTTGGTCATTAAGGCCTTTTATTTTAATTTATTTTATTTTTTATTTTTTTTATTTATTTTTTTTTATTTTATTTATTTATTATTATTTTAATTTTAACTTTTTGCATATTATTTTTATGCATATTATTATTATTATTATTATTATTATTATTATTACATTAAAACTTAAAACTAAACATATATAATAATTTTTCTATTTTGTACTTTTATACAAATAAAATGTTTCTTAATTTAACATCCTAGCTAATAAACTCATCTATGTACCTACTCAACCAATAGCTAACTAGACTAATACCTATTCCAGCCAATCGCTAAACCTAGACAGACAAATCGCTAAACCTATATTAGACAATCGCTAAACCTAGCTAATACATCATAATATACAATATATACAAAACATAATTTATAAAATTCATAATTGAAAAATATGCATACAAAATGGTAACAATAGTAATAAAAAGTCACATCACTCTGATCAGTTCGGTCTCCCTCAAGAAAGTCATCAATTTATCAGTCACACCACCATCCCCATCACCTAAGAGAGCTAAGAGTGTGAAGGGGACTTTTACTGCATCGCAGTAACTTATGAGGGAAGCACGTTCCCCCACAAATCGCCGACAATGCAGGATGATATGACTGATAGATAACACCGCATTGCAGGTGTTACAATGCGGTGGAAAACGTTTGTCTATATATGGTTCAAGATGAGACTTTCAATGATTGAACCTCCATATATATAGGGTAGATTTGGTGATTCGGGATAGCTCAATAAGGGGTCAAATTAACTTCTCCGAACCTTCGGAACCTGGGGATTTTCCAGTTGTTCCCTTGTTCGAGGAGGGGAAACTGGCCATTCCCCAGTGGCTGTCACAACTCCCCCCGGAAGTCCAGCGTCGGAAGAAGCTGGACAGGATTTCGCAGGCACTGGAGGAAGGTTGGTGTCCCATCCTCTGGACAAGGTGTCAGCTATGATGTTGTCTTCTCCTCTTATATGGACCATCTTGAAATTGAAAGACTGAAGAGCAAGGGCCCACCTGAGGATACGTTGATTGGTGAGCTTCGCCCTCTCGATAAAGATAAGAGGGTTGTGATCGCTGTAGACCAGAGTTTGATGACCAGGGTAACTCAGATAGCACTCGAACTGTTTGAAGGAGGAAACCAGGGCCAAAGCTTCCTTCTCCACTGTTGAGTATGCACGTTGATATGGTAGGAGTTTGGTAGAATAGTAACATACGGGATGAAGAGCCTTTGAGATGTCATTATGTTGAAGTAATACAGCTCCTACCCCTTCTCCTGATGCGTCCACTTGGAGAATAAAAGGTTGTGAATAGTCCGGGGACTGGAGAACAGGATCATTCGATAGAAGCTGCTTCAAAGCGTCGAAGGAAACTTGACAGTTAGGAGTCCAGTTGAACTTTTTCTTTAGACTAGTGAGGGCTGTTAGGGGGGCGGCTATAGAGGCGAAGTTTCTGCAGAATCGCCTATAGTACCCTGTTATCCCCAAGAACCGTTGTAAAGACTTGCGGTTATGAGGAGCAGGGAAGTTGAGAATGGCCTCCACATTTGCTGTCTTAGGACGACACTTCCCTTGACCCACAACATGTCCTAGGTAGGTCACCGTAGCCTTCCCAAAAGAGGACTTGGAGAGATTGGCGACGAACCCTGTGGCGGCTAAGCGATTAAAGAAGGTGTCTAGGTGACCGATGTGTTCTTCCCATGTGTCAGCTACAAGAAGAAGATCATCGAGATAAGCATAAGTATTATTCAAGCCTGAGATGGTGTGATTTACAGCACGCTGAAACGTGGCTGGGGCATTACAAAGTCCAAAAGGGAGTACTAAATAGTTAAACAAACCAAATGGGGTAATGAAAGAAGAAATGTATTGTGCTCTCTCAGTTAGCTTGATTTGATAATATCCCTTCATTAAGTCGACTTTAGTAAGATATACTGCCTTCCCGACCTGGTCTATCAGAGAGTCTATACGTGGTAAGGGATATGAGTCTTTGATGGTAACAGAATTAAGCTTCCTGTAGTCTGTGCAGAACCTCCAGTCGCCACCTTCCTTCGGTACTAGTAGAGAGGGAGATGACCATGGCGATGAACTGGGCTCGGCTAGACCGTTCTGTAGTAAGTAGTCTACTTCCTTCCTCATGATGTCGGACTTGTGAGGGTTGAGCCTGTATGGTGCCTGGTGAATTGGGTGAACATTTGGCATTAGTTCTATATCATGTTCAACTGTCTTTACAATACCAGGCCTATCACTAAACACTCCTGGGTATTTTTGAAAAATAGTGTGGATGTCTTCTTGTTGAGTAGAAGTAAGATGAATCAACTTTTCATTGAGATTATTTAAAATGTATGAATTTAGTTTTAAATTCTCAGTACTTACACTATCATCAGTTGTAACATTTTTTATCTGATGACAAGCTATTGGTCTCTGACGTACATCAGCAGGGTTCCTTCTACAGTATTCTTTCATGAGTTTTATATGTATTATTCTTGAATCCTTACGACGATCAGGTGTGAGAACTACATAGTTTAATTTATTTAGGCGGTGTAATACTATGTAGGGACCGTGAAATTTATTTGAAAGAGGGGTTCCTTGAACTGGAAGATAAATAAGCACTTCATCTCCTGCCTTAAATTCTCTTACTTTACTTTTCTTATCATATCTAGTTTTCATCTTTGACTGTGACTTTCGCAAGTTTTCTAAGGCAATGCTTCTGACCTTGCTTAATCTTTGCTTTAAATTATCCATATACTGATTTACTGTCTGCTTGGGATGTTGAGGACTTTCATCATACCACCCTTCCTTTAATACTTTAAGGGGTCCTCTAACTTGACGCCCATATAAGAGCTCAAATGGAGAATGTCCTAACGACTCCTGGACCGTTTCTCTAATTGCAAATAACATGAGAGGCAACCCGTCATCCCAATCAGCAGCAGAACTACTACAAAATTTTCGTAGCATGGCCTTCAAAGTTTGATGGAACCGTTCGAGGACTCCTTGAGACTCTGGATGATAAGCCGTAGACAATGTTTGGGCGATACCTAATTCTCTCAAAACACTGGAAAATAAGTCACTGGTGAAATTAGATCCTTGGTCGGACTGTATTTCTTTAGGTAAGCCTACTTGAGTAAAAAATTTGATTAAGACATTAGCTATGTTTTTGGCAGTGATTCTTTTTAAAGGAAAAGCCTCAGGATATCTAGTTACAGGACACATCAGTGATAAAATGTACTGATTCCCCTTCTTTGTTCTTGGCAGAGGGCCAACACAATCAATTATTACCTTTTCAAAAGGTTCTCCAACAACTGGGATAGGGTTTAAAGAAGCTTTAGGGATCTTCTGGTTAGGTTTTCCTGACATTTGGCAGGTGTGACATGTACGGACAAAAGTTATGACAGGTCGTTTCAAACCAGGCCAAAAGAAATGTTCACATACTTTGTTATAAGTTTTACACACACCTAAGTGACCTCCTGGACCATCATGAGCTATTTCCATTACCTGTGCTCTAATAGAGTGTGGAATAACTACTTGATGGACTTCAGCCCAAGTATCAGAGTCTGAATGTGTAGGTGGTTTAAGGCATCTCATAAGGACACCTTCCTGGTAATAAAAACCTGGGAAATGATCAATTTCCTTCTTGGAGCTAGCGGCTAACCTGTGGAATTTCTCTACAGTTAAATCTTCTCGCTGAGCCTTTATCAGGTTTTCTTTAGACATGATCCGATTTGGGAGATCAAAGACATCTGGCAGGGTATCTTCTGCCGAAGGAGTTTGTGACCGTGTGACTGCACATAAAGGAAAGATCTCAGGATGAATATGATCTTCCACTAAAGTGGGACTGTGAGCACAAGGAGTCTTCACTATCTCGGGAGTGGGAACAACCATGGAACCAGCAAGATCGTTACCAAGAATTAATTGAATTCCTGAAATAGGCATTTTTTGTTCTCTAATTCCAACTTTTACCTCTTTGTTAAACAAATTGCATTTTAAAAATACTTTAGCTAGCTCTGTTGACTGTTCCGAAGATAAATCACTGAGAATTACCTCCTCTCCTGTGATATTTTCCTCGACACCTGGTAAAGCAACCTTAGTTAAAATAGACTGAGCTGCTCCGGTGTCTCTAAGGATAGTGACTGGATAAAATGGACCATTTTCTGATAAACCTACTTCACCTGAGGACTTAAAATCTTTGAATACATCATGAGAATTGAGAGACTCTACCTTAATATGAGACATGGGTTTTGGTTTCTGTGAACTCTGGACCCTTTGTGTGCCAGATGATACCGTGGGAGGAGCACTTTGGAATTTTACCTGTCCAGGGTAGAATGATTTTCTACAACCTGGTGTCTGACACTGAGAAATATGATGTCCTGTCTTTTTACAATATGCACAGCTAATCACGGATAGAGGGGGTAAAGAGGCAGAAGTCATGGCTTTGCTAGTTCGATAATCATCATCCGGAGCCGCAAGGATACCTGCTGATAACTTTACAGTGAACCTTCCCTGTCTTGAACTCAACCTTTGCACCACAGAATACTGATCAGCTAATAGGGCTGCTTCCTTTAAATCATGAACACTCCTATCATCTAAGTACAACAAGACTTGGAGTGGAATTCGTCGTTTGAACTCTTCAAGCACTATTAAATTAGCAAGTTCATCAAAAGTCTGGGTTTTTGTAGAAGTGAGCCACTGTCTGAAGTGCTTCAATTTCTCAGAAGCAAACTCGACATATGTAGAACTAAAAGGCTTCTGTAAATTTCTAAATTTTTGTCTATATGACTCAGGAGTTACATGATAGGCACTCAAGATGCTACTTTTGGCAAATTCGTAAGTAGTGTTATTCTCGAGAGCAATAAAGACTTTAGCAGCTGTTCCTACTAATTTATTTTGGATTAACCAGATCCATTCTTCCTCAGGCCAGTGTAAATGTTCGGCTAGTCTTTCAAATTGTATAAAGAAATTTTCTGGATCATCCTCATTAAAGTCAGGGACCGAGTGAACTTCCTTGTGTAACTGGAAGGTAGGTTTTATAGTTTTTATATTTTGATTTAACTGGGCTAATTCTAACTGATGTTTTCTTTCTCGTTCACGGTCTTCTAACTCTCGTTCACGAGCTTCTAACTCCTTTTTCCTAAGTTCTAACTTTTCTCGTTCTAGGTTTATTCTTTCTTGATCTAATTGTAACATCTCAGAGTCGTCGTCCTCCGAGCTATCTTTCTCGTACCTAATAGTCTGAGGAAGTAATCAGTAGGCTTCTTCTGACAACACTTGATTTGAAATAAGGCCTTTTATAACTACGTCTTTTAACTGTTTCTTCACTAAAGATGAAGAGGCAACTATATTGTATTTTTGAGCTAGCTGCCACCAGTCTTGTTTCTTTAAGTCACCTTGCAATTTACTCACTGTCGGTTCTTCAACGAAATTTCTTAATATAAAAGACATCTCAAGGTTAAATGCAAATTACTACTCTACCAGATGATATTACTGAATTTTTTGAGTATTTTACTCGAGGAATTCCACTCCAATAAACAGTGCTTAATTCAAGTCTTGTACTTCACAAGTCATGAGAGTTTTACACAATTCAGAATCGGACCTGGAGGGAGTTCAGAGGAGTCACTAACGGACTGTGTGCTAAGTGGGTTCCAGCGCTCAGGTTTATCCATCCGAAACTACAAATAACCTGCTTGAAAGGTCTCCCGATAGGAGCACAAGAGTTTGTTGCTTTACAGAACTATCGCCGTACAGTTACTTTACACAACGGTCTGGTTCCCAAATAACACGACTTACTGAGCATGGGTAGATATCCTTTAAAATCTGATACTCAGACAGAAAAAGTTCTACGAGTCGTAACACTAAGTTCGACTGAAAGGCTTCTAGTAAGTAAAGAATATTAGGGTCGACTGTTAACTTAGGGATAAGCAAAAGTATGCTAGGAATATGGGAAAGTTACATCGACACCAGGGTTATGAAGTTCTCAGTTGGAACTAGGAGTTATTGGACAAAATTGTCGGAGTCTCGATTTCCCTAGTACTCAACCTACTCACACTCAACTTGCACAGTGTCCAACCAATAGTCAGTCTTATACCACCATTTAAGTCAAAAGACAGGAAAATACAACTACCAACCAACAGTATGGGCACTTTCACCTAAGAGCAACCATATCAGCATTCCACAAATTAAGAGGGTTCCAATAAATTTTAATTAAAATTACACTGTGGACCACCAACATCACCAAAGTTCATAAAATAAAATTAAATATCCCGGTCAGGCCCCCACTTAACTGTTACGAACACTAGATTACTCAGAGACTGTTAGGCACTGTTTCTAGGGATATGGTAAGTAATCCAGTCTCAAACAATTAAAAGATGAATGGATAGTTTGTTATCCGGCCAGTAATTGAGGTTTTTGGTTCAAAGGTACCAACTGGCATTAAATATATTTGTATTTAGATTTGATGTGATGATTGGTAGTCTCCAGTATGTGCTTATATTCTGGTATACCAGACTTAAGAGTGAAAACCTCATAGGTGACAGTTGGGAATGTAATTAGAATGCTAGGGAAATTTCTAAATTATAATTAACACATCAGAAATACTATAACAACATAAATGTACATAAATAATCCACACCAAGACTTAATACTACACTTAATACTAAATTAAACCTAAACACCAAAATTTGTATAAAGAATGGGAACCCTCAGTACAAGACTTAAAGGAAACACATAATACTATACTGTACTCAGACGAAAAGATGTGCAGAACACCAGATTTATGGAAGCACCAAGATCAGCCCTAGGCACAAGCTGAGTGGTGAAGAGGCTAAACCCAACGACGAGGGAAGTTGAGTAGAGACTGACTTTCAACTACTACTTCTACTACTTGTTGGATTTATTGGCTATCAACCAGAGGCATATAGCCAAAGGTCATTAAGCCATTGGATCCATTTTATTATATCAATCTATATAAGGTCATAAAGTTTTGTCTCCTTCAGAAAACTCAGCAGTTTGTTTATAATATTCTTATCATCTGATAGAATATTTTCGATGGTTAGAGCTATTTTTTTAAGTTGAAAATATTGTTTAATTTTACTTCTTTGATTATTATGATCAGTACAAAAAATTAATAAATGATTTATAGATAGTATTGTGTTGCATGATGTGCATTGAGGGGGAAAAGTTCTGTTAATATATGGTTCTAGGTGGGTTAACCATGTGGCGTTAACCCTTAGACGGGCTAACACCACCTCGTCCCTGCGACTACGCCATGACGACGTAGCCCAGGGTTCAATAACTTTTTTGACTTTGTTTCTGATGTCTAATCTGGTCCACTGCCTTTGCCACAGGAGATGAATTCGAGACTTAATGAGGGAAACAAAACACCTGAGATCCGTACGGACTATGCTAATGTCCAGATCAACAGTTGACCCGGCTAGTATATCAGCCTGTTCATTACCATAGATACCATAATGTGAAGGTACCCATATTAGCTTGATTGATTTATTGGCACAAAACAGCTTACTAATGATATTACCCTGTATTTCGTTGTTAGTTGTATTTAAGGATTTAATAGCTTGAAGTGAACTTAATGAATCTGTAAAAATAACTATCCTATCGTGGGTCGTCGATAGGGCAAAATCCAAAGCTTTATTAATAGCAAAAAGTTCAGCAATAAAAATAGATGTATGAATCGGCAGTCTGAATCTTAACTGACATTCAGTCGACCATACACCTGCACCCACACATTCATCCGTCTTGGAACCGTCGGTATACAGATGGAAATATGAAAGATGTTGAACAATTATCTCACGAAACCTCTGGTGTACCTCCACCTCCGGCACCCGGGATTTAACCCCTGGCAGCCAGGAATCCACAATAGTGAAGGGGGGTGTTACCCAGGGTGCAATATTTACTAAAACTAGGGAATCGATTGTTGATAATTCTATACCAACACACTCTACGAGGTCGTGGAGTCTTGCTCTGAGGGACCTCACGCCAGTGCCCTCCGGGGCCGTGCGACGCCCAGGCGGATAACTCGGCCCTTCCGGGGGCCTATCGCCATGGCCCCCCGGCTGCAAATGCCTCACCAAGGCATTACCGGGAGGATGACTCGGCTCCCCGGGTACCTGAACTTGGGGCCTGGTCCCCATTGGCCTCACGCCAGTGCCCCCTGGGGCGCAGGGGTTCCCGGACGGACGACTCGGTCCCTCTGCCAGGGGCCTAGCGCCATGGCCCCCCGGGTGCTGTTGCCGTAGCAAGGCATTCCCGGGAAGATGACTCGGCACCCTGGATTTCTTAGCACAGTATACTAATAGTAGTTGATCTCGTCTCAATCGGAGGGGAGGCACTTGTGACTCCACCTCTAGACGCTCGATTCGAGTGCAACGTAGGGCTCCAAGACACACACGCAAACACGCATTCTGCACAACATCCAAACCTTTCAACACAGAATCAGATGCCGAACCATACACTATTGACCCATAATCTACTCTAGATCTAATCAGGGATTTATATAGCATTAGCAATGACTTCCTATCTGCTCCCCATTGAGTACCAGAAATGCACTTCAGCAAATTGAGTGCTTTTAAACATTTAATTTTTAACTGACTGACATGGACTCGCCATGTCAGTCGACTGTCAAAATGCAGTCCAAGAAATTTAGTAGAATTTTGAATAGGTAGGGGGTTGACACCCATAGTCAGCCTGACGTCTGGCTTCTTCCTATGAGTGAAAATAACCCCTACACTCTTTCTTACTGAAAACTTAAAACCCCACTGGAGGCCCCAATTGTGAATCAAATCCAGTGCCAATTGGATCCGAGTTGCCGAAAACTCTGCATTACAGCTGGAGTGCCATATCGCACAGTCGTCGGCGTACAGTGAGTATTTAAGATTTCGAGGAGGAGCTGGTAGAATGTCATTGATCATACATAGAAATAAGGTCGGAGACAGAACACTCCCCTGGGGCACCCCATTTGCCTGGACAAATATGTCCGAGAAAGTGACTGTGTCCGAAAAAAGCTTGACAGAGAAAGTTCTGTCAGAAATGAAATTCTTAACAAAAAAGGGCAGGTTACCGCGTAATCCCATCGCATATAGTTTCCTGAGGAGGCCATGTCGCCAAGTCATGTCGTAGGCTTTTTCAATGTCTAAAAATACTGCAATCAAAAATTGTTTTTTGGCAAATGCCTCTTGAATTTGAACTTCCAGGTTCACTAGCTGATCGAGCGTCTGGCGACCTTTACGGAAGCCACACTGCTCGTCAACCAGCAAATTCCTGGAATTTAAAAAATGCAATAGCCTACGATTAACAATTCGTTCCATGACCTTGCATAAGCAACTTGTGAGCGCAATAGGGCGATACGATGAAGTCGATCTGGGGTCCCCCCCTCCTTTCGGTATGGGAATGACATTTGCAAAGTGCCACGAGTTTGGAAAGGTGTGACCCCTCCAAATCTCGTTAAACACTTGCAACATCTTGACCATGGAATCATGATCAAGATGCTTTATCATCTCATACCGAATCTCATCGGGTCCTGGGGATGTCCCACTACAGGCTCCTAGGGCTTGGACAAGCTCTTGCATTGTTAGATCACTGTTGTAATCTAATTCATCTCCTGTGGCAAAGTCAATATGCTGCAGCTCTGATGCTTCCTTGATGGGCAGGAAAGCTGGATGGTAATTTTCAGAGCTGCTAGCAAAAGAGAACTGCCTGGCGAGGGCGTTAGCAATGTCTCTAGGTTCGTCATAATTGATGTTATTAAAAGTGATGTTGGTAATTTTATTAGATATTTTTTTCTTATTTAATTTTCTTACAGTGGACCAGACTTGGGAAATTGATGTTTCACTGTTGATACTAAAGACAAAGCATCGCCAGGAGTCTCGTTTGGCTTGTCTGATGGTTCGACGAGCCCTAGCTCTCGCAAGTTTATACTTGCGAAAGTTCTCATCACTAATGCGATTTTTGAAAAGCCTGTAGGCTCTATTCCTCTCACACAGTACCCTGCGGCAATCTGGCGTCCACCATGGAACTCTATGCTTTGCGCTATCTACCGAAGTCTTAGGAATTGTTGCCATTGCGGCTTTGAGGATATTATCTTGAATATTATTTACTTTATCATCAATGGTTTCTCCAACAATCTCAATATTGACACCCTTTGTGAAGGACACCCAGTCTGCTTTTTTTACGTTAAATTTAGGTGCTGAAGGCTCTTTAATAGTGTCGCTTTTAAATTTAATCACAATAGGAAAATGGTCGCTTCCCAAAGAGTCATCAATGGGTAGCCACTGGCAGGAGGCTGCAATTGATGGGGAGACCAGAGATAGGTCAAGAACGCTAAAATTACCAGTATTATCATCAACTCTCGTCGGACTACCGTCGTTCAGAAGAACCAAATTGGAATCACCGATTAGCCTAGCCATCTGTTCCCCCTTTCTGTCATCCTGCAGGGAACCCCATAACGTATGATGAGCATTAAAATCACCTACAATTAATTTTCTACAGGGCAGACTGTCCTGTAGATCAAAAACATCATCATAAGTTACTGTATCAGGAGGACAGTAGACAGAACAGATAGTCAGGTAGGTGCCACCGAATTTTACTCTGCAAGCGACACTTTCCAGAGGAAAATTACAGGGCACATCAGTGAAAGGGAGGTTATGGCGGATGTAGATTGCCACTCCACCTCCACCCCTCCCCCCACGGTCCCTCCTAATTAACTTGTAGTTCCGAAGCTGAACAACCTCGTCTTCGACTTGGTCGTTCAGATGAGTTTCCTGAAGGGCAATAATATCGGCAGCGTAAGAACAAGCCAAAAGTTTAAGTTCATTTAATCTAGCTCTAAGACTTCGACAGTTCCATTGGAGTATGGTTAGCGCGAAGATTATCGCTGTTTATGGGGTTTCTTGGAGCCTTGTTCGTCTGGCCGAACCTTTTTGTGCTAGGAGGGAAGACCCTCTTCCTCCCCTGCACTTCCCGGGGACCTCCCGCGGGCAGGTTTCGCGACGGTAGTCTCCATCGCCTGTTCCTCTCCACGAGGTACAGAGCCAGTCCTCGAACGGCTCGTCTCGCGACGAACCGGACGACTCCCGGATGTAGGCTTCATGGGAGTCACCTGAGCGAGAACATGAGATTTTGAAGCTGATACGGTATCATCAGCTTTGTGGTGCTTCTTTTGCTGGGTTGATTCAACAACTTCTAATTTCTTTGTCAAACTTTCTACTAGCAGTGTTAATTTGTTTACAGTATCCTTCAAGTCTTTAATTTCATTATCTTTAGCTTGGATAGCCACGTTAACATTTGTTGTAGTTACAGGAGCAGTGTTGCCAGTTATAGCTGCAGCATAGGAAACTGTGGGAGTTTGGTTAACCCCCTCCACCTTCCTCTTTGCCTCACCATAACTAACATCATGAGCCCTCATGTATGCCATTGCTTCAGTCTCCACTTTAAGGCTCCTGCAGTCACCTGCACTTGCCTGGTGGGGGCCGCCACAATTAGCACACCTGAAGACTGTCTCTGAACACAACTCAGTCTCGTGCCTACCTGCACATTTACCACAAGTGAATGAATCTTTATTGAAGCACCTCAATGCTGTGTGTCCGAATTTCTGGCAGCGGAAACAACGCATCGGTTTCTGAATGTATGGTCTAACGTGAACAATTTCATATCCAATCTTTACCGTTTCCGGAATCTGTGCTGAAGCAAAAGTCAGGAAACACAAGCCAAATTTCTCTCTCTTGTTCTCTCTCATCCTGGTCATACTTTGAACATCAACAACGCCTTGGTCCTTCATTCCTTCCAAAATGTCTGCCTCATCCAGAGCGGCCAAATCCCTATGGAAAATGACGCCCTTACAGGTATTTGGCCCCACTGGAATGGTGGCTTTCACCTTAAAGTTATGAATTTGCGTCAGTTTAAGGAGATCCTTAACCTGGGATGCCTTCAGTACTTTCACCAGGATACTACCATCACGCAACTTGTTAGCAGCAGCAAGACTGCCACCCACTTGACCATCAAGGACCTTTTTGACGATAAAGGGGTTAAAGTTTTTGAGAGACTGACCCTCATCTACACATCTAATATTTACATAACGAGCATTCATTGGAGGAATTTTAACATCAGGTTGTCTTTGTCTGTCTGCCGTAGGGGTTCCATTATTGTCAGCCATTGTCCTAGTTTGGTCCTTGGTCGTTAACCTCCCTCCTTGAGGAGGAGGGAGGCTAGTCGGGGGTTCATCCATCCGGGGCATCTGACTACGTCCGACCCCTCTCCTCGCACACTCACCTACCTCCCTGAACTATTGTATCAACCCCCAAAAACGGACAATAATTTAGAGAATAAAAGTTACCTTTACTCGCCCCCCCCTAGTGGTAGCCTGGCGGCGTTCTCCAGTACCAGCTAGGGGATCGGAGTTTGTGCGGAAGGAACTTCCCCACCACCGAACCTGCCTAATGCGAGGGGTGGTGTAGTAGGAACCCACCTCCCAAGCGAATACCGTTGCTCAGCCAAGAGACAACCGTAGGCCCAGGAGGTCGCACGGAAAATATAGAAGAAAAAGTAGTTTAAGAAAAAGAGGTGCCCAAATGACGCACCAGACTACAGGGTTTCCCCTGAGGCAGTGAGTGCTGCGGGTCTGGTGTGGGGAACAACTAACCACTAGCTACCATATACTACTGGTTGTCCTCCAGCAAAAAACAAATCACTGAAGGTGTACACAGCAGTGCAGCAAAACGCTGCAAATTTACTTTACAATATTACTTTACCAAGGCAAAGAAACAACAGAGTACTGCCGGTAAGAGGCCTCGGTACACCAAGGTAACTCCACGAACAATACTGGTGTCTGTTGTTGCTGTGCACAGAGAGGACGAGGTCTTGACTGAACAAAGTCTGGACACATGAGTGCTGACTTTCAACTACTACTTGTTGGATTTCTTGGCTATCAACCAGAGGCATATAGCCAAAGGTCATTAAGCCATTGGATCCATTTTATTATATCAATCTATATAAGGTCATAAAGTTTTGTCTCCCTCAGAAAACTCAGCAGTTTGTTTATAATATTCTTATCGTCTGATAGAATATTTTCGATGGTTAGAGCTATTTTTTTAAGTTGAAAATATTGTTTGATTTTACTTCTTTGATTTTCATAATCAATACAAAAATATAATAATAGATTAATAGATAAAATTGTGTTGCATGATGTGCATTGAGGAGGAAAATTTCTATTAATGTAGGGTTCGAGATGTGTTAGCCATGTGGCGTTAACCCTTAGACGGGCCAACACCACCTCGTCCCTGCGACTACGCCATGATGACGTAGCCCAGGGTTCAATAACAGTTCTTACTTTATTTCTGATGTCTAATCTGGTCCACTGCCTTTGCCACAGGAGATGAATTCGAGACTTAATGAGGGAAACAAAACACCTGAGATCCGTACGGACTATGCTAATGTCCAGATCAACAGTTGACCCGGCTAGTATATCAGCCTGTTCATTGCCATAGATACCATAATGTGAAGGTACCCATATTAGCTTGATTGATTTATTGGCACAAAACAGCTTACTAATGATATTACCCTGTATTTCGTTGTTAGTTGTATTTAAGGATTTAATAGCTTGAAGTGAACTTAATGAATCTGTAAAATTAACTATCCTATCGTGGGTCATCGACAGGGCAAAATCCAAAGCTTTATTAATAGCAAAAAGTTCTGCAATAAAAATAGATGTATGAATCGGCAGTCTGAATCTTAACTGACATTCAGTCGACCATACACCTGCACCCACACATTCATCCGTCTTGGAACCGTCGGTATACAGATGGAAATATGAAAGATGTTGAACAATTATCTCACGAAACCTCTGGTGTACCTCCACCTCCGGCACCCGGGATTTAACCCCTGGCAGCCAGGAATCCACAATACCCAGGGTGCAATATTTACTAAAACCAGGGAATCGATTGTTGATAATTCTATACCGACACACTCTACGAGGTCGTGGAGTCTTGCTCTGAGGGACCTCACGCCAGTGCCCTCCGGGGCCGTGCGACGCCCAGGCGGATAACTCGGCCCTTCCGGGGGCCTATCGCCATGGCCCCCCGGCTGCAAATGCCTCACCAAGGCATTACCGGGAGGATGACTCGGCTCCCCGGGTACCTGAACTTGGGGCCTGGTCCCCATTGGCCTCACGCCAGTGCCCCCTGGGGCGCAGGGGTTCCCGGACGGACGACTCGGTCCCTCTGCCAGGGGCCTAGCGCCATGGCCCCCCGGGTGCTGTTGCCGTAGCAAGGCATTCCCGGGAAGATGACTCGGCACCCTGGATTTCTTAGCACAGTATACTAATAGTAGTTGATCTCGTCTCAATCGGAGGGGAGGCACTTGTGACTCCACCTCTAGACGCTCGATTCGAGTGCAACGTAGGGCTCCAAGACACACACGCAAACACGCATTCTGCACAACATCCAAACCTTTCAACACAGACTCAGATGCCGAACCATACACTATTGACCCATAATCTACTCTAGATCTAATCAGGGATTTATACAGCATTAGCAATGACTTCCTATCTGCTCCCCATTGAGTACCAGAAATGCACTTCAGCAAATTGAGTGCTTTTAAACATTTAATTTTTAACTGACTGACATGGACTCGCCATGTCAGTCGACTGTCAAAATGCAGTCCAAGAAATTTAGTAGAATTTTGAATAGGTAGGGGGTTGACACCCATAGTCAGCCTGACGTCTGGCTTCTTCCTATGAGTGAAAATAACCCCTACACTCTTTCTTACTGAAAACCTAAAACCCCACTGGAGGCCCCAATTGTGAATCAAATCCAGTGCCAATTGGATCCGAGTTGCCGAAAATTCTGCATTACAGCTGGAGTGCCATATCGCACAGTCGTCGGCGTACAGTGAGTATTTAAGATTTCGAGGAGGAGCTGGTAGAATGTCATTGATCATACATAGAAATAAGGTCGGAGACAGAACACTCCCCTGGGGCACCCCATTTGCCTGGACAAATATGTCCGAGAAAGTGACTGTGTCCGAAAAAAGCTTGACAGAGAAAGTTCTGTCAGAAATGAAATTCTTAACAAAAATGGGCAGGTTACCGCGTAATCCCATCGCATATAGTTTCCTGAGGAGGCCATGTCGCCAAGTCATGTCGTAGGCTTTTTCAATGTCTAAAAATACTGCAATCAAAAATTGTTTTTTGGCAAATGCCTCTTGAATTTGAACTTCCAGGTTTACTAGCTGATCGAGCGTCTGGCGACCTTTACGGAAGCCACACTGGTCGTCAACCAGCAAATTCCTGGAATTTAAAAAATGCAATAGCCTACGATTAACAATTCGTTCCATGACCTTGCATAAGCAACTTGTGAGCGCAATAGGGCGATACGATGAAGTCGATCTGGGGTCCCCCCCTCCTTTCGGTATGGGAATGACATGTGCAAAGTGCCACGAGTTTGGAAAGGTGTGACCCCTCCAAATCTCGTTAAACACTTGCAACATCTTGACCATGGAATCATGATCAAGATGTTTTATCATCTCATACCGAATCTCATCGGGTCCTGGGGATGTCCCACTACAGGCTCCTAGGGCTTGGACAAGCTCTTGCATTGTTAGATCACTGTTGTAATCTAATTCATCTCCTGTGGCAAAGTCAATATGCTGCAGCTCTGATGCTTCCTTGATGGGCAGGAAAGCTGGATGGTAATTTTCAGAGCTGCTAGCAAAAGAGAACTGCCTGGCGAGGGCGTTAGCAATGTCTCTAGGTTCGTCATAATTGATGTTATTAAAAGTGATGTTTGTAATTTTATTAGAGATTTTTTTCTTATTCAATTTTCTTACAGTGGACCAGACTTGGGAAATTGATGTTTCACTGTTGATACTAGAGACAAAGCATCGCCAGGAGTCTCGTTTGGCTTGTCTGATGGTTCGACGAGCCCTAGCTCTCGCAAGTATATACTTGCGAAAGTTCTCATCACTAATGCGATTTTTGAAAAGCCTGTAGGCTCTATTCCTCTCACACAGTACCCTGCGGCAATCTGGCGTCCACCATGGAACTCTATGCTTTGCGCTATCTACCGAAGTCTTAGGAATTGTTGCCATTGCGGCTTTGAGGATATTATCTTGAATATTATTTACTTTATCATCAATGGTTTCTCCAACAATTTCAATATTGACACCCTTTGTGAAGGACACCCAGTCTGCTTTTTTTACGTTAAATTTAGGTGCTGAAGGCTCTTTAATAGTGTCGCTTTTAAATTTAATTACAATAGGAAAATGGTCACTTCCCAATGAGTCATCAATGGGTAGCCACTGGCAAGAGGCTGCAATGGATGGGGAGACCAGAGATAGGTCAAGAACGCTAAAATTACCAGTATTATCATCAACTCTCGTCGGACTACCGTCGTTCAGAAGAACCAAATTGGAATCACTGATTAGCCTAGCCATCTGTTCCCCCTTTCCGTCATCCTGCAGGGAACCCCATAACGTATGATGAGCATTAAAATCACCTACAATTAATTTTCTACAGGGCAGACTGTCCTGTAGATCAAAAACATCATCATAAGTTACTGTATCAGGAGGACAGTAGACAGAACAGATAGTCAGGTAGGTGCCACCGAATTTTACTCTGCAAGCGACACTTTCCAGAGGAAAATTACAGGGCACATCAGTGAAAGGGAGGTTATGGCGGATGTAGATTGCCACTCCACCTCCACCCCTCCCCCCACGGTCCCTCCTAATTAACTTGTAGTTCCGAAGCTGAACAACCTCGTCTTCGACTTGGTCGTTCAGATGAGTTTCCTGAAGGGCAATAATATCGGCAGCGTAAGAACAAGCCAAAAGTTTAAGTTCATTTAATCTAGCTCTAAGACTTCGACAGTTCCATTGGAGTATGGTTAGCGCGAAGATTATCGCTGTTTATGGGGTTTCTTGGAGCCTTGTTCGTCTGGCCGAACCTTTTTGTGCTGGGAGGGAAGACCCTCTTCCTCCTCTGCACTTCCCGGGGACCTCCCGCGGGCAGGTTTCGCGACGGTAGTCTCCATCGCCTGTTCCTCTCCATGAGGTACAGAGCCAGTCCTCGAACGGCTCGTCTCGCGACGAACCGGACGACTCCCGGATGTAGGCTTCATGGGAGTCACCTGAGCGAGAACATGAGATTTTGAAGCTGATACGGTATCATCAGCTTTGTGGTGCTTCTTTTGCTGGGTTGATTCAACAACTTCTAATTTCTTTGTCAAACTTTCTACTAGCAACGTTAATTTACTTACAGTATCCTTCAAGTCTTTAATTTCGTTATCTTTAGCTTGGATAGCCACGTTAACATTTGTTGTAGTTACAGGAGCAGTGTTGCCAGTCATAGCTGCAGCATAGGAAACTGTGGGAGTTTGGTTAACCCCCTCCACCTTCCTCTTTGCCTCACCATAACTAACATCATGAGCCCTCATGTATGCCATTGCTTCAGTCTCCACTTTAAGGCTCCTGCAGTCACCTGCACTTGCCTGGTGGGGGCCGCCACAATTAGCACACCTGAAGACTGTCTCTGAACACAACTCAGTCTCGTGTCTACCTGCACATTTACCACAAGTGAATGAATCTTTATTGAAACACCTCAATGCTGTGTGTCCGAATTTCTGGCAACGGAAACAACGCATCGGTTTCTGAATGTATGGTCTAACGTGAACTATTTCGTATCCAATCTTTACAGTTTCCGGAATCTGTGCTGAAGCAAAAGTCAGGAAACACAAGCCAAATTTCTCTCTCTTGTTCTCTCTCATCCTGGTCATACTTTGAACATCAACAACGCCTTGGTCCTTCATTCCTTCCAAAATGTCTGCCTCATCCAGAGCGGCCAAATCCCTATGGAAAATGACGCCCTTACAGGTATTCGGCCCCACTGGAATGGTGGCTTTCACCTTAAAGTTATGAATTTGCGTCAGTTTAAGGAGATCCTTAACCTGGGATGCCTTCAGTACTTTCACCAGGATACTACCATCACGCAACTTGTTAGCAGCAGCAAGACTGCCACCCACTTGACCATCAAGGACCTTTTTGACGATAAAGGGGTTAAAGTTTTTGAGAGACTGACCCTCATCTACACATCTAATATTTACATAGCGAGCATTCATAGGAGGAATTTTAACATCAGTTTGTCGTTGTCTGTCTGCCGTAGGGGTTCCATTATTGTCAGCCATTGTCCTAGTTTGGTCCTTGGTCGTTAACCTCCCTCCTTGAGGAGGAGGGAGGCTAGTCGGGGAGTCATCCATCCGGGGCATCGGACTACGTCCGACCCCTCTCCTCGCACACTCACCTACCTCCCTGAACTATTGTATAAACCCCCAAAAATGGACAATAATTTAGGGAATAAAAGTTACCTTTACTCGCCCCCCCCTAGTGGTAGCCTGGCGGCGTTCTCCAGTACCAGCTAGGGGATCGGAGTTTGTGCGGAAGGAACTTCCCCACCACCGAACCTGCCTAATGCGAGGGGTGGTGTGGTAGGAACCCACCTCCCAAGCGAATACCGTTGCTCAGCCAAGAGACAACCGTAGGCCCAGGAGGTCGCACGGAAAATATAGAAGAAAAAAGTAGTTTAAGAAAAAGAGGTGCCCAAATGACGCACCAGACTACTGGGCCCCCCTACCACAGGGTTTCCCCTGAGGCAGTGAGTGCTGCGGGTCTGGTGTGGGGAACAACTAACTACTATCTACCATATACTACTGGTTGTCCTCCAGCAAAAAACAAATCACTGAAGGTGTACACAGCAGTGCAGCAAAACGCTGCAAATTTACTTTACAATATTACTTTACCAAGGCAGAGAAACAACAGAGTACTGCCGGTAAGAGGCCTCGGTACACCAAGGTAACTCCACGAACAATACTGTAGTCTGTTGTTGCTATGCACAACGAGGACGAGGTCTGGACACAACAAAGTCTGGACGCATAATGGGGGATGGACTTTCAATGATTGAACCTCCATATATATAGGGTAGATTTGGTGATTCGGGATAGCTCAATAAGGGGTCAAATTAACTTCTCCAAACCTTCGGAACCTGGGGATTTTCCAGTTGTTCCAGGAGGGGAAACTGGCCATTCCCCAGTGGCTGTCACAGTATCATTACAGTGCTTGGACTATAATTATTAACTGTCATTCATGGGAAAATTGGGTGTGTGTGTGGGTGTCATTACAGTGCTTGACCTGTAAATATCAACAGTCATTAATGGGGTGGTGGATCTGTGGGTGTCATTACAGTGCTTGGACTGTAAATTTACAGTCATTCATGGAGTGGTGGGTGTTATTACAGTGTTTGGACTGTAAATATCAACAGTCATTCATATGGTGGTGGGTATGTGGGTGTCATTGCAGTGCTTGAACTGTAAATATCAACAGTCATTCATGGGGTGGTGGGTGTGTGGGTGTCATTACAGTGCTTGGACTGTAAATATCAACAGTCATTCATAAGTTGGTGGGTGTGTGGGTGTCATTACAGTGCTTGGACTGTAAATATCAAAAGTCTTTCATGGGGTGGTAGGTGTGTGGGTGCCATTGTAGTGTACCATAAAATAGGTCGATTTTCTTTGATTGAGTGTGTAACCATTCTATAATTGTCTACCAGCCCTGTATTGTGATTCATTTACCATTACATTCCTTCATGCAGATAGCCTATGCAATTTCTTTCAGCATATTCTCTTTGCCATTTTGTGTAATATCATTGTCTGTATACTCTTGCAAAATTTCATGTATACAACATATGTATTATACATTTAATACCATAACCAAATACTCTTAGCTTTGTTAACGTCAGGTACGCAGAGAATTGTATATAGTGTTAATTTTTTTTTGACATTAAATCATTGGGAACTATTCACCGCATCTCTCTCTTCCTTGAGCACTTCTTAAAGAGAGTTATAGACACTAACACTTCTTAAAGAGAGTTATAGACACTAGCTCCTGAGGCTGAGAAGTGTAGTGGAGAAACCCTGACAGTGGCCCTTACACAGGAGCCTTCTTTAGGTAGCAGCACAACTTATAGTTGGTGGCTACACCACCCACCAACACCATTACATTGATTGGACAGTAAATATCAACAGTCATTCATGGGGTGGAGGGTGTGAGGGTGTCCTTACAGTGCTTGGACTGTAAATATCAACAGTCATTCATGGGGTGATGGGTGTGTGGCTGTCATTACAGTGCTTAGAGTCTAAATATCAACAGTCATTCATGGGTTGGTAGGTGTGTTGTTGTCCTTACAGTGCTTGGACTGTAAATATCAACAGTCATTCATGGGATGGTGGGTGTGTGGGTGTCATTACAGTGATTGGACTGTAAATATCAAGAGTCATTCAAGTGGTGGTTGGTGTGTGGGTGTCATTATAGTGTTTGGACTGTAAATATCAACAGTCATTCATGGAGTGGTGGGTGTGTTGGAGTAATTACAGATCTTGGACTGTAAATATCAACTGTCATTTATTGGGGTGGTGGGTGTGTTGGTGTCATTACAGTGCTTGGGCTGTAAATATCAACAGTCATTCATAGGGTGGTGGGTGTGTGGGTGTCATTAAAGTGCATGGACTGTAAATATGGACAGTCATTCATGTGTTGGTGGATGTGTGGGCATCATTACAGTGCTTGGACTGTAAATATCAACAGTCATTTAGAGTTTGGTGGGTGTGTGGCTGTCATTACGGTGCATGGATTGTAAATATCAACAGTCATTCATGGGGTGGAGGGTGTGAGGGTGTCATTTCTGTGCTTGGACTGTAAATATCAACAGTCATTCATGGGGTGGTGGGTGTGTGGGTATCACTACAATGCTTGGATTTTAAATATCAACAGTCATTAATGGGGTGACGGGTGTGTGGGTGTCATTACAATGATTGGAGTGTTAATATCAACAGTCATTCAAGGGGTGGTGGGTGTGTGGGTGTCATTACAGTGTTTGGACTGTAAATATCAACAGTCATTCATGAGGTGGTGGGTGTGTAGGTGTTATTACAGTGTTTGGACTGTAAATATCAACAGTCATTCATGGGGTGGTGGGTGTGTGGGTGTAATTACAGTGCTTGGACTGTAAATATCAATAGTCATTCATGGGGTGGTGGGTGTGTGGGCATCATTACATTGCTTTGACAGTAAATATCATCAGTCATTCATGGGGTGGTGGGTGTGTGGGTGTCATTACAGTGCTTGGACTGTAAATATCAACTGTCATTTATTGGATGGTGGGTATGTGGGTGTCATTACAGTTCTTGGACTGTAATTATCAATAGTCATTCATGGGGTGGTAGGTGTGTTGGTGTCATTACAGTGCTTGGACTATAATTATTAACTGTCATTCATGGGAAAGATGGGTGTGTGTGTGGGTGTCATTACAGTGCTTGACCTGTAAATATCAACAGTCATTAATGGGGTGGTGGGTATGTGGGTGTCATTGCAGTGCTTGAACTGTAAATATCAACAGTCTTTAATGGAGTGGTAGGTGTGTGGGTGCCATTACATTGATTGGACAGTAAATATCAACAGTCATTCATGGGATGGAGGGTGTGAGGGTGTCCTTATAGTGCTTGGACTGTAAATATCAACAGTCATTCATGAGGTGGTGGGTGTGTGGCTGTCATTACAGTGCATAGACTCTAAATATCAACAGTCATTCATGGGTTGGTAGGTTTGTTGGTGTCCTTACAGTGCTTAAACTGTAAATATCAACAGTCATTCATGGGATGGTGGGTGTGTGGGTGTCATTACAGTGATTGGACTGTAAATATCAAGAGTCATTCAACTGGTGGTTGGTGTGTGGGTTTCATTATAGTGTTTGGACTGTAAATATCAACAGTCATTCATGGTGTGGTGAGTGTGTTGGGGTAATTACAGATCTTGGACTGTAAATATCAACTGTCATTTATTGGGGTGGTGGGTGTGTTGGTGTCATTACAGTGCTTGGGCTGTAAATATCAACAGTCATTTATGGGGTGGTGGGTGTGTAGTTGTCATTAAAGTGCATGGACTGTAAATATGGATAGTCATTTATGGGTTGGTGGATGTGTTAGCATCATTACAGTGCTTGGACTGTAAATATCAACAGTCATTTAGAGTTTGGTGGGTGTGTGGCTGTCATTACGGTGCATGGATTGTAAATATCAACAGTCATTCATGGGGTGGAGGGTGTGAGGGTGTCATTTCAGTGCTTGGACTGTAAATATCAACAGTCATTCATGGGGTGGTGTGTGTGTGGGTATCATTACAATGCTTGGATTTTAAATATCAACAGTCATTCATGGGGTGGTAGGTGTGTGGGTGTCATTACAGTGATTGGAGTGTAAATATCAATAGTCATTCATGGGGTGGTGGGTGTGGTGGTGTCATTACATTGCTTGGACCGTAAATATAAATTGTCATTTATGGGGTGGTGGGTGTGTGAGTGTCATTACAGTGCTTGGACTGTAAACATCAACAGTTATTCATGGGGTGGTGTTTGTGTGGGTATCATTACAGTGCTTGGACTGTAAATATCAACAGTTATTCATTGGGTGGTGGGTATGTGGGTGTCATTACAGTGCTTAAAATGTAAATATGAACAGTTATTTATGGGGTGGTAGGTGTGTGTGTGTCATTACAGTGATTGGACTTTAAATATCAACAGTCATTTAAGGGGTGGTAGGTGTGTGTGTGTCATTACAGTGCTTGACCTGTAAATATCAACTGTCATTTATGGGGTGGTGGGTGTGTGGGTGTCATTACAGTGCTTGGACTGTAAACATCAACAGTTATTCATGGGGTGGTGTTTGTATGGATATCATTACAGTGCTTGGACTGTAAATATCAACAGTCATTCATGGGGTGGTGAGTATGTGTGTGTCATTACAGTGCTTAAAATGTAAATATCAACAGTTATTTATGGGGTGGTAGGTGTGTGGGTGTCATTACAGTGATTGGACTGTAAATATGAACAGTCATTCAAGGGGTGGTAGGTGTGTGAGTGTCATTACAGTGCTTGACCTGTAAATATCAACAGTCATAAATGGGGTGGTGGGTCTGTGGGTGTTATTACAGTGCTTGGACAGTAAAAGTCAACAGTCATTCATAAGGGGTATGTGTGTGGGTATCATTACAGTGCTTGGACTGTAAATATCAAAAGTCATTCATGGGGTGGTATGTGTGTGGGTATCATTACATTGCTTGGGCTATAACTATCAACAGTCATTCATGTGGTGGTGGGTGTGTTGGTGTCATTACAGTGCATGGACTGTAAATATGGACAGTCATTCATGGGTTGGTGGATGTGTTAGCATCATTACAGTGCTTGGACTGTCAATATCAACAGTCATTTATAGTTTGGTGGGTGTGATTACAGTGCATGGACTGTATATATCAACAGTCATTCTTGAGGTGGAGGGTGTGAGGGTTTCATTTCAGTGCTTGGACTGTAAATATCAACAATCTTTCATGAGGTGGTGGATGTGTGGGTATCATTACAATGCTTAGATTGTAAATATCAATAGTCATTCATGGGGTGGTGGGTGTGTGGGTGTCATTACAGTGCTTGGACTATAATTATAAACAGTCATTCATGGGAAAGGTGTGTAGTGGTACTTCACAATGACGTGAAGAGCAGCAAGCTAAGAAAAACCCACTTTTTATAGACAAAAAGTATTTAATATGGACGTTTCGGAGGCAACTACCTCCCTCTTCAGCAGTACAGAGTTGAATGAAACATGAAAGGAAAATAAGTAGCTGACAGGGGGAGGGAGGGACAAGGTGTGTTCTGATGACAGACATACCACAGTCCAAGCACTGTAATGATGCTAACACATCCACCAACCCATGAATAACTGTCCATATTTACAGTCCATGCACTGTAATGACACCCACACACCCACCACCCCATGAATGACTGTTGATAGTTATAGCCCAAGCAATGTATTGATACCCACACACCTACCACCCCATATAAGACTTTTGATATTTACAGTCCAAGCACTGTAATGACACACACACACATACCCCTTATGAATGACTGTTGACTTTTACTGTCCAAGCACTGTAATGACACCCACAGACCCACCACCCCATTAATGACTGTTGATATTTACAGGTCAAGCAATGTAATGACACATAAACACCTACCATCCCTTAAGTGACTGTTGATATTTACAGTCTAATCACTGTAATGACACCCACACACCTACCACCCCATAAATGACTGTTGATATTTACATTTTAAGAACTGTAATGACACCCACATACCCACCACCCCATGAATGACTGTTGATATTTACAGTCCAAGCACTGTAATGATACCCACACAAACACCACCCCATGAATACCTGTTGATATTTACAGTCCAAGCACTGTAATGACACTCACACACCCACCACCCCATAAATGACAGTTGATATTTACAGTCCAAGCAATGTAATGATACCCACACACCCATCACTTCATGAATGACAGTTGATATTTACAGTCCAAGCACTGTAATGACACCCACAGACCCACCACCCCATGAACGACTGATGATATTTACAGTCAAAGCAATGTAATGATACCCACAAACCCACCACCCCATGAATGACTGTTGAAATTTACAGTCCAAGCACTGTAATAAAACCCACACACCCACCACCTCATGAATGACTTTTGATATTTACAGTCCAAACACTGTAATGACACCCACTCACCCACAACCCCATAAATGACTGTTGATATTTACACTCCAAGCACTGTATGAAACACACACACCCGCCACCCCATAAATGACCGTTGATATTTACAATCCAAGCATTGTAATGATACCAACACACCCACCACCCCATGAATGACTGTTGATATTTACAGCCCAAGCACTGTAATGACAACCACACACCCACCACCCCAATGAATGACAGTTGATATATACAGTCCAAGCACTGTAATTACTCCAACACACCCACCACCATATGAATGACTGTTGATATTTACAGTCCAAACCCTGTAATGACACCCACACACCAACCACCCCTTGAATGTCTCTTGATATTTACAGTCCAAGCACTGTAATTACTCCAACACACCCACCACCCCATGAATGACTGTTGATATTTATAGTCAAAACCCTGTAATGACACCTACACACCAACCACCCCTTGAATGACTCTTGATATTTACAGTCCAATCACTGTAATGACACCCACACACCTACCATCCCATTAATTACTGTTGATATTTACAGTCCAAACACTGTAATGACACCAACACACCTACCATCCCATGAATTACTGTTGATATTTACAGTCCAAGCATTGTAATGATACCCACACACTCACCCCTTATGAATGACTGTTGACATTTACAGTCCAAGCACTGTAATGACACCCACAGACCAACCACCCCATTAATGACTTTAATATTTACAGGTCAAGCACTGTAATGACACACACACACCCACCTTTCCCATGAATGACTGTTTATAATTATAGTCCAAGCCCTGTAATGACACCCACACACCAACCACCCCATGAATGACTTTTGATATATACAATTCAAGCATTGTAATGATACTCAAACACCCACTACCCCATTAATGACTGTTGATATTTACAGTCTAAGCAATGAAATGAAACCCTCACACCCTCCACCCCATGAATGATTGTTGATATTTACAGTCCATGCACCGTAATGACACCCACACACCCGCCAATTTATAAATGACTGTTGATATTTATGGTCCAAGCACTGTAATGATGCTAACACATCCACCAACCCAAGAATGACTGTCCATATTTACAGTTCATGCACTGAAATGACACCCACACACACAAAACCCCATGAATGACTGTTGATAGTTACAGCCCAAGCAATGTAATGATACCCACACACCCACTACCTCATGAATGACAGTTGATATTTACAGTCCAAGCACTGTAATTACACCAACACACCCACCACCCCATGAATGACTGTTGATATTTACTGTCCAATCAATGTAATGGCACCCACACACCTACCTCCCCATGAAAGACTTTTGATATTTACAGTCCAAGCACTGTAATGATACCCACACTCATACTCCTTATGAATGACTGTTGACATTTACAGTCCAAGGACTGTAATGACACCCACAGACCCACCACCCCATTAATGACTGTTAATATTTACAGGTCAAGCACTGTAATGACACACACACACACCTACCACCCCTTGAATGACTGTTGATATTTACAGTCCAATCACTCTAATGACACCCACACACCCACCACCCTATGAATGACTGTTGATATTTACATTTTAAGCACTGTAATGACACCCACATACCCACCACCCCATTAATGACTGTTGATATTTACAGTCCAAGCACTGTAATGATACCCACACAAACATCACCCAATGAATAATTGTTGATATTTACAGTCCAACCCCTGTAAAGACACCCACACACCCACCACCCAATAAATGACTGTTAATATTTACAGTCCAAGCATTGTAATGATACCCACACACTCACCAACCAATGAATGACTGTTGATATTTACAGCCCAAGCACTGTAATGACACCCACACACCAACCACCCCATGAATGACTATTGATATTTACAGTCCAAGCACTGTAATGACACCCACACACCCACCACCCCATGAATGACTGTTGATATTTACAGTCCAAGCACTGTAATAACACCCACACACACACCACCTCATGAATGACTGTTGATATTTACAGTCCAAACACTGTAATGACACCCACACACCAACCACCCCATGAATGACTGTTGATATTTACACTACAATCACTGTAATGACACCCACACACCCGCCACCCCATGAATTACTGTTGATATTTACAGTCCAAGCACTGTAATGATACCCACACTCCCACCCCTTATGAATGACTGTTGACATTTACAGTCCAAGCACTGTATTGACACCCACAGACCAACCACCCCATTAATGACTGTTGATATTTACAGGCCAAACACTGTAATGACACACACACACACACACACACACACACACACACACACACACACACACACCCACCTTTCCCATGAATGACTGTTTATAATTATAGTCCAAGCACTGTAATAACACCAACACACCCACCACCCTATGAATGACTTTTGATATTTACAATCCAAGCATTGTAATGATTCCCAAACACCCACCACCCCATGAATGACTTTTGATATTTACACTCTAAGCAATTAAATGAAACCCTCACACCCTCTACCCCATGAATGACTGTTGATATTTACAGTTCATGCACCGTAATGACACCCACACACCCACCAAACTATAAATGACTGTTGATATTTACAGTCCAAGCACTGTAATAATGCTATCACATCCACCAACCCATGAATGACTGTCCATATTTACAGTCCATGCACTGTAATGACACTCACACACCCACCACCCAATGAATGACTGACGAGCGTTACAGCCCAAGCAAAGTAATGATACCCACACACCCACCACCTCATGAATGACAGTTGATATTTACAGTCCAAACACTGTAATTAAACCAACACACCCACCACCCCATGAATGACTGTTGATATTTACTGTCTAATTAATGTAATGGCACCCACACACCTACCACCCCACGAAAGACTTTTGATATTTACAGTCCAAGCACTGTAATGATACCCACACACATACCCCTTATGAATGACTGTTGACATTTACAGTCCAAGCACTGTAATGACACCCACAGGCCCACCACCCCATTAAAGACTGTTGATATTTACAGTCCAAACCCTGTAATGACACCCACACACCAACCACTCCTTGAATGACTCTTGATATTTACAGTCCAATCACTGTAATGACACCCACACACCTACCATCCCATTAATTACTGTTGATATTTACAGTCCAAACACTGTAATGACACCAACACACCTACCATCCCATGAATTACTGTTGATATTTACAGTCCAAGCATTGTAATGATACCCACACACTCACCCCTTATGAATGACTGTTGACATTTACAGTCCAAGCACTGTAATGACACCCACAGACCAACCACCCCATTAATGACTGTAATATTTACAGGTCAAGCACTGTAATGACACACACACACCCACCTTTCCCATTAATGACTGTTTATAATTATAGTCCAAGCCCTGTAATGACACCCACACACCAACCACCCCATGAATGACTGTTGATATTTACACTACAATCACTGTAATGACACCCACACACCCGCCACCCCATGAATTACTGTTGATATTTACAGTCCAAGCACTGTAATGATACCAACACTCCCACCCCTTTTGAATGACTGTTGACATTTACAGTCCAAGCACTGTATTGACACCCACAGACCAAATACCCCATTAATGACTGTTGATATTTACAGGTCAAACACTGTAATGACACACACACACACATACACACCCACCTTTCCCATGAATGACTGTTTATAATTATAGTCCAAGCACTCTAATGACACCAACACACCCACCACCCTATGAATGACTTTTGATATTTACAATCCAAGCATTGTAATTATACCCAAACACCCACCACCCCATGAATGACTTTTGATATTTACAGTCTAAGCAATTAAATGAAACCCTCACACCCTCTACCCCATAAATGACTGTTGATATTTACAGTCCATGCACCGTAATGACACCAACACACCAACCAAAATATAAATGACTGTTGGTATTTACAGTCCAAGCACTGTAATAATGCTATCACATCCACCACCCCATGAATGACTGTCCATATTTACAGTCCAAGCACTGTAATAACACCCACACACACACCACCTCATGAATGACTGTTGATATTTACAGTCCAAACACTGTAATGACACCCACACACCAACTACCCCATGAATGACTGTTGATATTTACACTACAATCACTGTAATGACACCCACACACCCGCCACCCCATGAATTACTGTTGATATTTACAGTCCAAGCACTGAAATGATACCCACACTCCCACCCCTTATGAATGACTGTTGACATTTACAGTCCAAGCACTGTAATGACACCCACAGACCAACCACCCCATTAATGACTGTAATATTTACAGGTCAAGCACTGTAATGACACACACACACCCACCTTTCCCATTAATGACTGTTTATAATTATAGTCCAAGCCCTGTAATGACACCCACACACCATCCACCCCATGAATGACTGTTGATATTTACACTACAATCACTGTAATTACACCCACACACCCGCCACCCCATGAATGACTGTAATATTTACAGGTCAAGCACTGTAATGACACACACACACCCACCTTTCCCATTAATGACTGTTTATAATTATAGTCCAAGCCCTGTAATGACACCCACACACCATCCACCCCATGAATGACTGTTGATATTTACACTACAATCACTGTAATTACACCCACACACCCGCCACCCCATGAATTACTGTTGATATTTACAGTCCAAGCACTGTAATGATACCAACACTCCCACCCCTTATGAATGACTGTTGACATTTACAGTCCAAGCACTGTATTGACACCCACAGACCAACCACCCCATTAATGACTGTTGATATTTACAGGTCAAACACTGTAATGACACACACACACACACACACACCCACCTTTCCCATGAATGACTGTTTATAATTATAGTCCAAGCACTCTAATGACACCAACACACCCACCACCCTATGAATGACTTTTGATATTTACAATCCAAGCATTGTAATGATACCCAAACACTCACCACCCCATGAATGACTTTTGATATTTACAGTCTAAGCAATTAAATGAAACCCTCACACCCTCTACCCCATAAATGACTGTTGATATTTACAGTCCATGCACCGTAATGACACCCACACACCAACCAAAATATAAATGACTGTTAGTATTTACAGTCCAAGCACTGTAATAATGCTATCACATCCACCAACCCTTGAATGACTGTCCATATTTACAGTCCATGCACTGTAATGACACTCACACACCCACCACCCAATGAATGACTGACTTGCGTTACAGCCCAAGCAAAGTAATGATACCCACACACCCACCACCTCATGAATGACAGTTGATATTTACAGTCCAAACACTGTAATTACACCAACACACCCACCACCCCATGAATGACTGTTGATATTTACTGTCCAATTAATGTAATGGCACCCACACACCTACCACCCCATGAAAGACTTTTGATATTTACAGTCCAAGCACTGTAATGATACCCATACACATACCCCTTGTGAATGACTGTTGACATTTACAGTCCAAGCACTGTAATGACACTCACAGGCCCACCACCCCATTAACGACTGTTGAAATTTACAGGTCAAACACTGTAATGACACACACACACCTACCACCCCTTGCATGACTGTTGATATTTACAGACCAATCTCTGTAATGACACCCACACACCTACCACCCCATGAATGACTGTTGATATTTACATTTTAAGCACTGTAATGACACCCACATACCCACCAATTCATGAATGACTGTTGATATTTACAGTCCAAGCACTGTAATAACACGTACACACCCACCACCTCATGAATGACTGTTGATATTTACACTCCAATCACTATAATCACACCCACACACCCGCCACCATATGAATGACTGTTGATATTTACAGTCTAAACACTGAAATGACACCCTCACACCCTCTACCCAATGAATGACTGTTGATATTTACAGGCCAAACACTGTATTGACACCAACACACCCACAACCCCATGAATGACAGTTGATATATTTACAGTCCAAGCACTGTATGAAACACACACACCCGCCACCTCATGAATGACTGTTGATATTTTCAATCCAAGCATTGTAATGATACCCACACACGCACCACCCTATGAATGACTGTTGATATTTATAGCCTAAGCACTGTAATGACACCCACACACCCACCACTCCAATGAATAACAGTTTATATTTACAGTCCAAGCACTGTAATTACTCCAACACACCCACCACCCCATGAATGACAGTTGATATTTACAGTCCAAACCCTGTAATGACACCCACACACCAACCACCCAATGAATGACTGTTGATAGTTACGGCCCAAGCAATGTAATGATACCCACACACCCACCACCTCATGAATGACAGTTGATATTTACAGTCCAAGCACTGTAATGACACCAACACACCTACCATCCCATGAATTACTGTTGATATTTACAGTCCAAGCACTGTAAGGATACCCACACACCCACCCCTTATGAATGACTGTTAACATTTACAGTCCAAGCACTGTAATGACACCCACAGACCAACCACCCCATTAATGACTGTTGATATTAACAGGTCCAGCACTGTAATGACACACACACACACACCCTACTTTCCCATGAATCACTGTTTATAATTATAGTCCAAGCCCTGTTATGACACCCACACACCCACCAACCCATGAATGACTGTTGATATTTACAGTCCATGCAATGTAATGACACCCACACACCCACCAAACTATAAATGACTGTCGATATTTAAAATCCAAGCATTGTAATGATACCCACACACCCACCACCCAATGAATGACTGACGAGCGTTACAGCCCAAGCAAAGTAATGATACCCACACACCCACCACCTCATGAATTACAGTTGATATTTACAGTCCAAACACTGTAATTACACCAACACACCCACCACCCCATGAATGACTGTTGATATTTACTGTCCAATTAATGTAATGGCACCCACACACCTACCACCCCATGAAAGACTTTTGATATTTACAGTCCAAGCACTGTAATGATACCCACACACATACCCCTTATGAATGACTGTTGACATTTACAGTCCAAGCACTGTAATGACACCCACAGTCCCACCACCCCATTAATGACTGTTGATATTTACAGTCCAAACCCTGTAATGACACCCACACACCAACCACCCCTTGAATGACTCTTGATATTTACAGTCCAATCACTGTAATGACACCCACACACCTACCATCCCATTAATTACTGTTGATATTTACAGTCCAAACACTGTAATGACACCAACACACCTACCATCCCATGAATTACTGTTGATATTTACAGTCCAAACATTGTAATGATACCCACACACTCACCCCTTATGAATGACTGTTGACATTTACAGTCCAAGCACTGTAATGACACCCGCAGACCAACCACCCCATTAATGACTGTAATATTTACAGGTCAAGCACTGTAATGACACACACACACCCACCTTTCCCATGAATGATTGTTTATAATTATAGTCCAAGCCCTGTAATGACACCCACACACCAACCACCCCATGAATGACTGTTGATATTTACACTACAATCACTGTAATGACACCCACACACCCGCCACCCCATGAATTACTGTTGATATTTACAGTCCAAGCACTGTAATGATACCCACACTCCCACCCCTTATGAATGACTGTTGACATTTACAGTCCAAGCACTGTATTGACACCCACAGACCAACCACCCCATTAATGACTGTTGATATTTACAGGTCAAACACTGTAATGACACACACACACACACACACACCCACCTTTCCCATGAATGACTGTTTATAATTATAGTCCAAGCACTGTAATGACATCAACACACCCACCACCCTATGAATGACTTTTGATATTTACAATCCAAGCATTGTAATGATACCCAAACACCCACCACCCCATGAATGACTTTTGATATTTACAGTCTAAGCAATTAAATGAAACCCTAACACCCTCTACCCCATGAATGACTGTTGATATTTACAGTCCATGCACCGTAATGACACCCACACACCCACCAAACTATAAATGACTGTTGATATTTACAGTCCAAGCACTGTAATAATGCTATCACATCCACCAACCCATGAATGACTGTCCATATTTACAGTCCATGCACTGTAATGACACTCACACACCCACCACCCAATAAATGACTGACGTGCGTCACAGCCCAAGCAAAGTAATGATACCCACACACCCACCACCTCATAAATGACAGTTGATATTTACAGTCCAAACACTGTAATTACACCAACACACCCACCACCCCATGAATGACTGTTGATATTTACTGTCCAATTAATGTAATGGCACCCACACACCTACCACCCCATGAAAGACTTTTGATATTTACAGTCCAAGCACTGTAATGATACCCAAACACATACCCCTTATGAATGACTGTTGACATTTACAGTCCAAGCACTGTAATGACACTCACAGGCCCACCACCCCATTAATGACTGTTGAAATTTACAGGTCAAACACTGTAATGACACACACACACCTACCACCCCTTGAATGACTGTTGATATTTACAGTCCAATCTCTGTAATGACACCCATACACCTACCACCCTATGAATGACTGTTGATATTTACATTTTAAGCACTGTAATACAACCACATACCCACCAATTCATGAATGACTGTTGATATTTACAGTCCAAGCACTGTAATAACATGTACGCACCCACCACCTCATGAATGACTGTTGATATTTACCCTCCAATCACTATAATGACACCCACACACCCGCCACCATATGAATGACTGTTGATATTTACATCCAAGCATTGTAATGATATGCACACACCCACCACCCAATGAATGACTGTTGATATTTACAGTCTAAACACTGAAATGACACCCTCACACCCTCTACCCAATGAATGACTGTTGATATTTACAGGCCAAACACTGTAATGACACCAACACACCCACAACCCCATGAATGACAGTTGATATTTACAGTCCAAGCACTGTATGAAACACACACACCCGCCACCTCATGAATGACTGTTGATATTTTCAATCCAAGCATTGTAATGATACCCACACACGCACCACCCAATGAATGACTGTTGATAGTTACAGCCCAAGCAATGTAATGACACCCACACACCCACCACTTTAATGAATAACAGTTGATATTTACAGTCCAAGCAATGTAATTACTCCAACACACCCACCACCCCATGAATGACAGTTGATATTTACAGTCCAAACCCTGTAATGACACCCACACACCAACCACCCAATGAATGACTGTTGATAGTTACAGCCCAAGCAATGTAATGATACCCACACACCCACCACCTCATGAATGACAGTTGATATTTACAGTCCAAGCACAGTAATGACACCAACACACCTACCATCCCATGAATTACTGTTGATATTTACAGTCCAAGCACTGTAATGATACCCACACACCCACCCCTTATGAATGACTGTTAACATTTACAGTCCAAGCACTGTAATGACACCCACAGACCAACCACCCCATTAATGACTGTTGATATTTACAGGTCCAGCACTGTAATGACACACACACACACCCTACTTTCCCATGAATCACTGTTTATAATTATAGTCCAAGCCCTGTAATGACACCCACACACCCACCACCCCATGAATGACTGTTGATATTTACAGTCCATGCAATATAATGACACCCACACACCCACCAAACTATAAATGACTGTTGATATTTTCAATCCAAGCATTGTAATGATACCCACACATGCACCACCCCATGAATGACTGTTGATATTTACAGCCCAAGCACTGTAATGACACCCACACACCTACCATCCCATTAATTACTGTTGATATTTACAATCCAAGCACTGTAATGACACCAACACACCTACCATCCCATGAATTACTGTTGATATTTACAATCCAAGCACTGTAATAACACCAACACACCTACCATCCCATGAATTACTGTTGATATTTACAGTCCAAGCACTGTAATGATACCCACACACCCACCCCTTATGAATGACTGTTGACATTTACAGTCCAAGCACTGTAATGACACCCACAGACCAACCACCCCATTAATGACTGTTGATATTTACAGGTCAAGCCCTGTAATGACACACACACACACACCCTCCTTTCCCATGAATGACTGTTTATAATTATAGTCCAAACACTGTAATGACACCCACACACCCACCACCCCATAAATGACTTTTGATATTTACAATCCAAGCATTGTAATGATACCCACACACCCACCACCCCATGAATGACTGTTGATATTTACAGTCTAAGCAATGAAATGAAACCCTCACATCCTCCACCCCATGAATGACTGTTAATATTTACAGTCCATGCACCGTAATGACACCCACACACCCACCAAACTATAAATGACTGTTGATATTTAAAATCCAAGCATTGTAATGATACCCACACACACACCACCCCATGAATGACTGTTGATATTTACAGTTCAAGCACTGAAATGACACCCTCACACCCTCCACCCCTTGAATGACTGTTGATATTTATAATCCATGCACCGTAATATAAGCCACACACGCACCAAACTCTAAATGACTGTTGATATTTACAGTCCAAGCACTGTAATGATGCCCACACATCCACCAACCCGTGAATGACTGTCCATATTTACAGTTCAAGCACTGTAATGACACCCACACACATACACCTTATGAATGACTGTTGACATTTACAGGTCAAGCACTGTAATGACACCCACAGACCCACCACCCCATTAATGACTGTTGATATTTACAGGTCAAGCACTGTAATGACACACACACATCTACCACCCCTTGAATGACTGTTGATATTTACAGTCCAATCACTGTAATGACACCCACACACTCACCACCCCATGAATGACTGTTGATATTTATAATCCAAGCATTGTAATGATACCCACACACCCACAACCCCATGAATGACTGTTGATATTTACAGTCCAAGCATTGTAATGACACCCACACACCCACCACCCCATGAATGACTCATGATATTTACAGTCAAAGCAATGTAATGATACCCACAGACCCACCACATCATGAATGACTGTTGATATTTACAGTCCAAACACTGTAATGACACCTACACACCCACAACCCCATGAATGACTGTTGATATTTACACTCCAAGCACTGTATGAAACACACACACCCGCTACCTCATGAATGACTGTTGATATTTTCAATCCAAGCATTGTAATGATACCCACACATGCACCACCCCATGAATGACTGTTGATATTTACAGCCCAAGCACTGTAATGACACTCACACACCTACCATCCCATTAATTACTGTTGATATTTACAATCCAAGCACTGTAATGACACCAACACACCTACCATCCCATGAATTACTGTTGATATTTACAATCCAAGCACTGTAATAACACAAACACACCTACCATCCCATGAATTACTGTTGATATTTACAGTCCAAGCACTGTAATGATACCCACACACCCACCCCTTATGAATGACTGTTGACATTTACAGTCCAAGCACTGTAATGACACCCACAGACCAACCTCCCCATTAATGACTGTTGATATTTACAGGTGAAGCCCTGTAATGACACACACACACACCTTCCTTTCCCATGAATGACTGTTTATAATTATAGTCCAAGCACTGTAATGACACCCACACACCCACCACCCCATGAATGACTTTTGATATTTACAATCCAAGCATTGTAATGATACCCACACACCCACCACCCCATGAATGACTGTTGATATTTACAGTCTAAGCAATGAAATGAAACCCACACATCCTCCACCCCATGAATGACTGTTAATATTTACAGTCCATGCACTGTAATGACACCCACACACCCACCAAACTATAAATGACTGTTGATATTTAAAATCTAAGCATTGTAATGATACCCACACACACACCACCCCATTAATGACTGTTGATATTTACAGTTCAAGCACTGAAATGACACCCTCACACCCTCCACCCCATGAATGACTGTTGATATTTATAATCCATGCACCGTAATATAAGCCACACACCCACCAAACTCTAAATGACTGTTGATATTTACAGTCCAAGCAATGTAATGATGCCCACACATCCACCACCCAAATAAATGACAGTTGATATTTACAGCCCAAACACTGTAATGACACCAACACACCCACCACCCCAATAAATGACAGTTGATATTTACAGTCCAAGCACTGAAATTATACCAACACACCTACCATCCCATGAATGACTTTTGATATTTACTGTCTAAGCACTGTAATGATACCCAAACACATACTTCTTATGAATGACTGTTGACATTTACAGGTCAAGCACTGTAATGACACACACACATCTACCACCCCTTGAATGACTGTTGATATTTACAATCCAAGAATTGTAATGATACCCACACACACACAACCCCATGAATGACTGTTAATATTTACAGTCCAAGCACTAAATAAAACCCTCACACCCTCCAACCCATGAATGACTGTTGATATTTACACTCCATGCACCGTAATGATGCCCACACACCCACCACCCCAATAAATGACAGTTGATATTTACAGTACAAGCACTGTAATTACACCAACACACCAACCACCCCATAAATGACTGTTGATATTTACTTTCCAATCAATGTAATGGCACCCACACATTTACCACACCATGAAAGACTTTTGATATTTTCAGTCCAAGCACTGTAATGATACCCACACACATACCCCGTATGAATGACTGTTGACATTTACAGTCCAAGCACTGTAATGACACCCACAAACCCACAACCCCATTAATGACTGTTGATATTTACAGGTCAAGCACTGTAATGACACACACACACCTACCACCCCATGAATGACTGTTGATATTTACAGTCCAATCACTGTTTTGACACCCACACACCTCCCACCCCATGAAAGAATGTTGATATTTACAGTCCAAGCACTGTAAAGACACCCACATACCCACCACCCCATGAATGACTGTTGATATAAACACTCCAAGCACTGTAATGACACACACACACCTACCACCCTTTGAATGACTGTTGATATTTACAGTCCAATCCCTGTAATGACACCCACGCACCTACCACCCCATGAATGACTGTTGATATTTACATTATAAGCACTGTAATGACACAGACATACCCACCACCCCATGAATGACTGTTGATATTTACAGTCCAAGCACTTTAATGATACCCACAGAAACACCACCCCATGAATAACTGTTGATATTCACAGTCCAAGCACTGTAATGACACCCACACACCCACCACCCCATAAATAACTGTGGTATTTACAGTCCAATCACTGTAAAGACACCCACATACCCACCACCCCATGAATGACTGTTGATATTTACACACTTCAAGCACTGTAATGAGACACACACACCTACCACCCCTTGAATGATTGTTGATATTTACAGTCCAATCAGTGTATTGACACCAACACACCTACCACCCCATGAACGAATGTTGATATTTACATTCTAAGCACTGTAATGACACCCACATACCCACCACCCTATGAATGACTGTTGATATTTACACTCCAAGAACTGTAATGACACCCACATTCCCACCACCACATGAATGACAGTTGATATTTACAGTCCAAGCGCTGTAATAACACCTACACACCCACCATTCCATTAATGACTGTTGATATTTACAGACCAAGCAATGTAATGAAACCCACACATCCACCACCCCATGAAAGACTATTGATATTGACAGTCCAAGCACTCTAATGACACCAACACACCCACCATCCCATAAATGACTGTTGATATTTATATTCCATGCAATGTAATGACACTGATACACTCACCACCCCATATATGACTGTTGATGTTTACAGTCCAAGCACTGTAATGACACCCACCACCCTATGAATGATTGTTGATATTTAAAGTCCATGCACTGTAATTACCCCCTCACACAAACCATCCCATGAATGACTGTTGATATTTACAGTCCAAGCACTGTAATGACACCCACACACCCACCACCGCATGAATGACTGTTGACATTAACAGTCCAAGCACTGTAATGACACCCACACCCACCAACCCATGAATGACTATTGATATTTACAGTCCAAACACTGTAATGACACCCACAAACCTACCAACACATGAATGATTGTTGATATTTAGAATCCAAGCACTGTAATGACAGCCACATACCCACCACCCCATGAATGACTGTTGATAATTACAGTCCAAACACTGTAATGACACTCACACACCCACAACCCTATGAATGACTTTTGAAATTTCCAGTCCGGACAATGTAATGACGCCCACACACCCACCACCCCTTGAATCACTGTTGATATTTACAGTCCAAGCACTGTAATGACACCCTCGCACCAACCACCCCATGAATGACTGTTGATATTTACATTCCAAGCACTCTAATGACACTTAACACACTCACCACCCCATATATGACTATTGATGTTTACAGTCCAAACACTGTAATGACACCCACCACCCTATGAATGACTATTGATATTTACAATCCATGCACTGTAATTACCCCCCTCACACAAACCACCCCATAAATGACTGTTGATATTTATAGTCCATGCACTGCAATGACACCCATACACCCACTACCCCATGAATGACTATTGATATTTACAGTCCAACCACTGTAATGACACCCACATACCACCACCCCATAAATGACTGTTGAAATTTACAATCCAAGCATTATAATGACACCCACAAACCCACCACCTCATGAATGACTGTTGATAATTACTGTCCAATCAATATAATGACACCCACACACCCACCACCCCATAAATGACTGTTGATATTTACAGTTCAAGCACTAAAATGACACCCACTTACCCACCACCCCATGAATGAATGTTGATATTTACAGTCCAAGCACTGTAATGACACGGACACACTTACAACCCCTTTAATGACTGTTGATGTTTACAATCTAAGCACTGTAATGACCCACACACACCCACCTACCCCTTTAAGGACTATTGATATTTACAGTCCAAGCACTGTAATGACACTCACACACCCACCACCCCATGAATGACTATTGATATTTTTAGTCCAAACACTGTAATGACACCCACGCACCAACCACCCCATGAATGACTGTTGATATTTACAGTCCGAGCACTGTAATGACACCCACACACCCACCACCCCATGAATGACTGTTGATACTTCCAGTACAAGCACTGTAATGACACCCACATACCCACAACCTCATGAATGACTGTTGATATTTACAATCCAAGCATTATAATGACACCCACACACAAACCACCCCATGAATGACTGTCGATATTTACAGTCCATGCACTAAAATGACACCCACACACCCACTAACCCATGAATGACTGTCGATAGTTACAGTCCATGCACTGTAATGACACACACCACCCTATAAATGACTGTTGATATTTACAGTCCAAACACTGTAATGACACCCACTCACCCACCACCCCATGGAAGACTGTTGATATTTCCAGTCCAACCACTGTAATGACGCCCACACATCCACCACCCCATTATGACTGCTGATATTACCAGTACAAGCATTTTTATGACACCCACATACCATCACCCCATGAATGACAATTTAAATTTACAGTCCAAGCACTGTAATGACACCCACACACCTACCACCCCATGAATGACTATTGATATTTACAGTCCAATCACTGTAATGACACCCACACATCTACCATCCTATGAATGACTGTTGAGATTTACAGTCCAAGCACTGTAATGACACCCACACACCCACCACTCCATGAATGACTCTTGATATTTATAGTCCAAACACTGTAATGATACCAATACACAATCCACCCCATTAATGACTGTTGATATTTACAATCCAAGCACTGTAATGATACCAATACACAATCCACCCCATTAATGACTGTTGATATTTACAGTCCAAACACTGCAATGACACCCACACATTCACCACCTCATGAATGACTGTTGATATTTACAGTCCAAACACTGTAATGACACCCATACACCCACCACCAAATGAATGACTGTTGATATTTACACACTTCAAGCACTGTAATGAGACACACACACCCACCACCCAAGGAATTACTGTTTAATATTTACAGTCCAAGCACAGTAAAGACACCCACATACCCACTGACCCATTAATGACTGTTGATATTTAAGTCCAAGCATTGTAATGACACCCATATACCAACCACCCCATAAATGACAGTTGATATTTACAGTCCAAGCACTGTAATGATACCCACACACCAACCACTTCATGAATGACTGATGATATTTACAGTCAAAGCAATGTAATGATACGCACTCACCCACCACCCCATGAATGACTATTGATATTTACTGTCCAAACACTGTAATGACACCCACACAACCACAACCCCATTAATGACTGTTGATATTTACACTCCAAGCACTGTATGAAACACACACACCCACCACCCCATGAATGACTGTTGATATTTTCAGACCAAGCAATGTAATGAAACCCACACATCCACCACACCATGAATGACCATTGAAATTGACAGTCCAAGCACTCTGATGACACCAACACACCCACCACCCCATGAATGACTGTTGATATTACCAGTCCAAGCAGTGTAATGACACCCACATACCACCACCCCATAAAGGGCTGTTTAAATTGACAGTCCAAGCACTCTAATGACACCCACACACCCACCACCCCTTAAATGAATATTGATATTTATAGTCAAAGCAATGTAATGATTCGCACACACCAACCACCCCATGAATGACTATTTATTTTTACAGTCCATGCAATGTAATTACCCCCTCACACAAACTACCCCATAAATGACTGTTGATAGTTACAGTCCAAGCACTGTAATGACTCCCACACACCCACCACCCCATGAATGACTCTTGATATTTACAGTCCAACCACGGTAATGACACCCACATACCACCACCCTATAACTGACAGTTTAAATTTACAGTCCAAGCATTGTATTGACACCCACACACCAACCCCCACATGAATGACTATTGATATTACCAGTCCAAGCACTGTAATGACAACCACATACCCACCACCACATGAATGACTATTAATTTTTACAGTCCAAACACTGTAATGACCCCCACACACCCACCCACCCCTTGAATGACTGTTGATATTTACAGTCCAAGCACTGTAATGACACCCACACACCTACCACCCCATGAATGACTATTGATATTTTTAGTTCAAACACTGTAATGACACCCATGCACCAACCACCCCATGAATGACTGTTGATATTTACAGTCCGATCACTGTAATGACCCCCACACACCCACCACCCCATGAATGACTGTTGATATTTACAGTCCAAGCACTGTAATGACACCCACACACCCACCACCTCATGAATGACTGTTGATATTTACAATCCAAGTATTATAATGACACCCACACACCCACAACCCTATGAATGACTGTTGATATTTACTGTCCAATCAATTTAATGACACCCACACACCCAACAGCCGATAAATGACTGTTGATATCTACCGTCCAAGCACTAAAATGACACCCACAGACCCACCACCATATGAATGACTGTTGATATTTATAGTTCAAGCATTGTAATGACACGTTCACACCCACCACCCTATGAATGACTGTTGATATTTACAGTCCAAGCACTGTATTCATGCTCATACACCCACCACCCCATGAATGACTGTGAGATATTTACAATCCAAGCACTGTAATGATACCCACACACCCACCACTATATGAATGACTGTTGATATTTATAGTCCAAGCATTGTAATGACACTCACACACCCACCACCCTATGAATGACTTTTGAAATTTCCAGTCCGGACAATGTAATGACGCCCAAACACCCACCACCCCTTGAATGACTGTTGATATTTACAGTCCAAGCACTGTAATGACACCCACACACCAACCACCCCATGAATGACTATTGATATTTTTAGTCCAAACACTGTAATGACACCCACGCACTAACTACCCCATGATTGACTGTTGATATTTACAGTCCGAGCACTGTAATGACACCCACACACCCACCACCCCATTAATGACTGTTGATATTTCCAGTCCAAGCACTGTAATGACACCCACACACCCACCACCTCATGAATGACTGTTGATATTTACAATCCAAGTATTATTATGGCACCCACTCACCCACCACCCCTTGAATGACTGTTGATGTTTACAGTCCAAGCACTGTAATGACACCCACACATCCACCACCCCATTAATGACTGTTGATATTTACAGTCCAATCACTGTAATGACACCAAACACACCCACCACCCCTTGAAAGACTGTTGACATTTACAGTTCAAGCACTTTAATGACACCCACACACCCACTACCCCATGAATGACTCCTGATATTTTCAGTCCAACCACTGTAATGACACCCTCATACCACCACCTCATAAATGACAATTTAAATTTACAGTCCAAGCACTGTAATGAAACCCACACAACCACCACCCCATGAATGATGATTGATATTTACAGTCCAAGCACTGTAATGACACCCACACATCTACCATCCCATGAATGACTCTTGATATTTACAGTCCAAGCACTGTAATGACACCAACACACCAACCACCCCATGAATGACTCTTGATATTTATAGTCCAAACACTGTAATGATACCAATACACAATCCACGCCATTAATGACTGTTGATATTTACAATCCAAGCACTGTAATGATACCAATACACAATCCACCCCATTAATGACTCTTGATATTTACAGTCCAAACACTGCAATGACACCCACACACCCACCACCCTATGAATGACTGTTGATATTTACAGTCCAAGCACTGTAATGACACCCACACACCCACCACCCTATGAATGACTTGAAATTTCCTGTCCGAACAATGTAATGACACCCACACACACACCACCCCATGAATGACTGTTTAATATTTACAGTCCAAGCACTGTAAAGACACCCACACACCCACCACCCCATGATTGACTGTTGATATTTATAGTCCGAGCACTGTAATGACACCCACACACCCACCACCCCATTAATGACTGTTGATATTTCCAGTCCAAGCACTGTAATGACACCCACACACCCACCACCTCATGAATGACTGTTGATATTTACAATCCAAGCATTATTATGACACCCACACACTCACCACCCCATAAATGACTGTTGATATTTAAAGTCCAAGCACTTAAATGACACATACACACCCACCACCCCATGAATGAGTGTCGATATTTACAGTCCATGCACTAAAATGACACCCACACACCCACTAACCCATGAATGACTGTCGATATTTACAATCCATGCACTGTAATGACACACACCACCCTATAAATGACTGTTGATATTTACAGTCCATACACTGTAATGACACCCACTCACCCACCACCCCATGAAAGACTGTTGATATATCCAGTCCAACCACTGTAATGACGCCCACACATCCACCACCACATTATGACTGCTGATATTACCAGTCTAAGCATTGTTATGACATGTACACACCCACCACCCCATGAATGACTGTTGATGTTTACAGTCCAAGCACTGTAATGACACCCACACATCCACCACCCCATTAATGACTGTTGATATTTACAGTCCAATCACTGTAATGACACCAATCACACCCACCACCTCTTGAAAGACTGTTGACATTTACAGTTCAAGCACTGTAATGACACCCACACACCCACTACCCCATGAATGACTCCTAATATTTTCAGTCCAACCACTGTAATGACACCCTCATACCAACACCTCATAAATGACAATTTAAATTTACAGTCCAAGCACTGTAATGACACACACACACACCCACCACCCCATGAATGACGATTAATATTTACAGTCCAAGCACTGTAATGACACCCACACATCTACCATCCCACGAATGACTGTTGATATTTACAGTCCAAGCACTGTAATGACACCCACACACCAACCACCCCATGAATGACTCTTGATATTTATAGTCCAAACACTGTAATGATACCAATACACAATCCACCCCATTAATGACTGTTGATATTTACAATCCAAGCTCTGTAATGATGCCAATACACAATCCACCCCATTAATGACTGTTGATATTTACAGTCCAAACACTGCAATGACACCCACACACCCACCACCCTATGAATGACTGTTGATATTTACAGTCCAAGCACTGTAAAAACACCCACACACCCACCACCCCATGAATGACTCTTGATATTTACAGTCCAACCACGGTAATGACACCCACATACCACCACCCCATAACTGACAGTTTAAATTTACTGTCCAATAACTGTAATGGCACCCACACACCAACCCCCCCATGAATGACTATTGATATTTACAGTCCAAGCACTGTAATGACACTCACACATCCACCACCAAATGAATGACAGTTGATATTACCAGTCCAAGCACTGTAATGACAACCACATACCCACCACCCTATGAATGACTGTTGATATTTACAGTCCAAACACTGTAATGACCCCCACACACCCACCCATCCCTTGAATGACTGTTGATATTTACAGTCCAAGCACTGTAATGACACCCACACACCCACCACCCCATGAATGACTATTGATATTTTTAGTACAAACACTGTAATGACACCCACGCACCAACCACCCCATGAATGACTGTTGATATTTACAGTCCGATCACTGTAATGACTCCCACACATCCACCACCCCATGAATGACTGTTGATATTTCAAGTCCAAGCACTGTAATGACACCCACTCACCCACCACCTCACGAATGACTGTTGATATTTACAATCCAAGCATTATAATGACACCCACACACCCACCACCCTATGAATGACTGTTGATATTTATTGTCCAATCAATTTAATGACACCCACACACCCACAACCCCATAAATGACTGTTGATATTGACAGTCCAAGCACTAAAATGACACCCACACACCCACCACCCCATGAATGACTGTTGATATTTACAATCCAAGCATTATTATGAGACACACACACCCACCACCCAATAAATGACGGTTGATATTTACAGTCCAAGCACTAAAATGACACCCACACACCCACCACCCCATGAATGACTGTTGATATTTACAATCAAAGTACTGTAATGATACCCACAGACCCACCACCATATGAATGACTGTTGATATTTATAGTCCAAGCATTGTAATGACAATTTCATACCCACCACCCCATGAATGACTGTTGATATTTACTGTCCAATCAATATAATGAAACCCACACACCCACAACCCCATAAATGACTGTTGATATTGACAGTCCAAGCACTAAAATGACACCCACACACCCACCACCCCATGAATGACTGTTGATATTTACAATCCAAGCATTATTATGAGACACACACACCCACCACCCAATAAATGACGGTTGATATTTACAGTCCAAGCACTAAAATGACACATACACACCCACTAACCCATGAATGACTGTCGATATTTACAGTCCATGCACTATAATAACACACACCACCCAATAAATGATTGTTGATATTTACAGTCCAAACACTGTAATGACACTCACTCACCCACCACCCCATGAAAGACTGTTAATATTTCCAGTCCAACCACTGTAATGATGCCCACACATCCACTACCCCATTATGACTGCTGATATTACCAGTCCAAGCATGGTTATGACATATACACACCCACCACCCCTTGAATGACTGTTAATGTTTACAGTCCAAGCACTGTAATGACACCCACACATCCACCACCCTATTAATGACTGTTGATATTTACAGTCCAATCACTGTAATGACACCAAACACACCCACCACCACTTGAAAGACTGTTGACATTTACAGTTCAAGCACTGTAATGACACCCACACACCCACTACCCGATGAATGACTCCTGATATTTTCAGTCCAACCACTGTAATGACACGCACATACCACCACCTCATGAATGACAATTTAAATTTACAGTCCAAGCACTGTAATGACACCAACACACCCACCACCCCATGAATAACTATTGATATTTACAGTCCAAGCACTGTAATGACACCCATACATCTATCATCCCATGAATGACTGTTGATATTTACAGTCCAAGCACTGTAATGACACCCACACACCCACCACCCCATAAATGACTCTTGATATTTTTTAGTCCAAACACTGTAATGATACCAATACACAATCCACCCCATTAATGACTGTTGATATTTACAATCCAAGCACTTTAATGATACCAATACACAATCCACCCCATTAATGACTGTTGATATTTACAGTCCAAACACTGCAATGACATGCACACACCCACCACTCTATAAATGACTGTTGATATTTACAGTCCAAGCACTGTAATGACACCCACACACCCACCACCCTATGAATGACTTGAAATTTCCTGTCCGAACAATGTAATGACACCCACACACCCACCACCCCATGAATGACTGTTTAATATTTACAGTCCAAGCACTGTAAAGACACCCACATACCCACCGACCCATGAATGACTGTTGATATTTAAGTCCAAGCATTGTAATGACACCCATATACCAACCACCCCATGAATGACAGTTGATATTTACAGTCCAAGCACTGTAATGATACCCACACACCAACCACTTCATGAATGACTGATGATATTTACAGTCAAAGCAATGTAATGATACGCACACACCAACCACCCCATGAATGACTATTGATATTTACAGTCCAAACACTGTAATGACACCCACACACCCACAACCCCATTAATGACTGTTGATATTTACACTCCAAGCACTGTAATGACACCAACACACCCACCACCCCATGAATGACTGTTGATATTACCAGTCCAAGCAGTGTAATGACACCCATATACCACCACCCCATAAATGGTAGTTTAAATTTACAGTCCAAGCACTCTAATGACAACCAACACACCCACCACCCCATGAATGAATATTGATATTTACAGTCAAAGCAATGTAATGATACGCACACACCCACCACCCCATGAATGACTATTGATATTTACAGTCCATGCACTGTAATTACCCCCTCACACAAACTACCCCATAAATGACTGTTGATAGTTACAGTCCAAGCACTGTAATGACACCCACACACCCACCACCCCATGAATGACTGTTGATATTTACAGTCCAACCACGGTAATGACACCCACATACCACCACCCCATAACTGACAGTTTAAATTTACAGTCCAAGCACTGTAATGACACACACACACCAACCCCCCCATGAATGACTATTGATATTTACAGTCCAAGCAATGTAATGACACTCACACATCCACCACCACATGAATGACTGTTGATATTACCAGTCCAAGCACTGTAATGACAACCACATACCCACCACCCCATGAATGACTGTTGATATTTACAGTCCAAAAACTGTAATGATACCCACACACCAACCACCCCATGTATGACTATCGATATTTACAGTCCATGAACTGTAATGATACCCACACACCCACCACTATATGAATGACTGTTGATATTTATAGTCCAAGCATTGTAATGACACCATCAAACCCACCACCCAATGAATGACTGTTGATATTTACAGTCCATGCACCGTAATGACAGCCACACACCCACCACCCTATGAATGACTGTTGATATTTACAGTCCAAGCACTGTAATGATGCCCACACACCAACCACCCCATGTATGACTGTCGATATTTACATTCCATGCACTGTAATGACACACACCACCCCATGAATGACTGTTGATATTTACAGACCAAGCAATGTAATGAAACCCACACATCCACCACCCCAGGAATGATTATTGATATTGACAGTCAAATCACTCTAATGACACCAACACACCCACCACCCCATAAATAACTATTGATATTTACATTCCAAGCACTGTAATGACACCGACACACTCATCACCCCATATATGACTGATGATGTTTACAGTCCAAGCACTGTAATGACACCCACCACCCTATGAATGACTGTAGATATTTACAGTCCATGCACTGTAATTACCCCCTCACACAAACTACCCCATGAATGACTGTTGATATTTACAGTCTAAGCACTATAATGTCACCCACACACCCACCACCCCATGAATGACTCATGATATTTACAGTTCAACCACGGTAATGACACCCACATACCACCACCCCATAAATGACAGTTTAAATTTAGAGTCCAAGCACTGTAATGACACCCACACACCAACCACCCCATGAATGACTATTGATATTTACTGATCAAGCACTAAAATGACACCCACACACCCACCACCCCATAAATGACTGTCGATATTTACAGTCCATGCACTGTAATGACACACAACACCCCATGAATGACTGTTGATATTTAAAGTCCAAACACTGTAATGACACCCACGCACCCACCACCCCATGAATGACTGTTGATATTTCCAGTCCAACCACTGTAATGACGCCCACACATCCAACACCCCTTTAATGACTGCTGATATTACCAGTCCAAGCATTGGTTTGACACCTACACACCCACCACCCCTTGAATGACTGTTGATATTTACAGTCCAAGCACTGTAAAAACACCCACACACCCACAGCCTCATTAATGACTGTTGATATTTACAGTCCAAACACTGTAATGACACCCACACACCCTCAACCCCAATAATGACTTTAATTTTGACACTTTAAGCACTGTATGAAACACACACACCCGCCACCCCATGAATGACTTTTGATATTTACAGTTCAAGCACTGTATTGACACCCACACACCCACCACCCCATGAATGACGGTTGATATTTACAGTCCAAGCACTGTAATGACACCCACACACCCACCACCCCATGAATAACTGTTGATATTTACAGTCCAAGCACTGTAATTACATGGACACACTCACCACCCCTTAAATAAATGTTGATGTTTGCAGTCTAAGCACTGTAATGACACCCACACATGCACCACCCCATGAATGACTGTTAATATTTACAGTTCAAGCACTGAAATGACACCCACACACCCATCACCCTATGAATGACTGTAGATATTTACAGACCAAGCAATGTAATAAACCCACACATCCACCACCCCATGAATTACTATTCATATTGACAGTCCAAGCACTCTAATGACACCAATACACCCACCACCCCATGAATGACTGTTGATATTACCAGTCCAAGCACTGAAATAACAACCACATACCCTCCACTCCATGAATGACTGTTGATATTTACAGTCCAAACACTGTAATGATGCCCACACACCCACCCACTCCTTGAATGACTGTTGATATTTACAGTCCAAGCACTGTAATGACACACACACCCACCACCCTATAAATGACTTTTGAAATTTCCAGTCCGGACAATGTAATGACGCCCACACACCCACCACCCCTTGAATGACTGTTGATATTTACAGTCCAAGCACTGTAATGACACCCACACACCCACCACCCCATGAATGACTATTGATATTTTTAGTCCAAACACTGTAATGACACCCATGCACCCACCACCCCATGAATGACTATTGATATTTACAGTCCGAGCACTGTAATGATGCCCACACACCCACCACACAATGTATGACTGTCGATATTTACTGTCCATGCACTGTAATGACACACACCACCCCATGAATGACTATTGATATTTACAGTCCAAACTCTGTAATGACACCCACGCACCCACCACCCCATGAATGACTGATGATATTTATAGTCCAAGCACTCTAATGGCACCCACAAACCCACAACCCCATTAATGACTGTTGATATTTACAGTCCAAGCACTGTAATGACACCCACACACCCACCGACCCATGAACAACTGTTGATATTTAGTGTCCAAGCACTGAAATGACAGCCACACACCCACCACCTCATGAATGACAGTTGATATTTTCAATCTAAGCGCTCTAATAGCACCCACATACCAATCACCCCATTTTTGACTGTTGATAATTACAGTCCAAGCACTGTAATGACACCCACACACCCACCAACCCATAAACGACTGTTGATATTTAGTGTCCAAGCGCTGTAATGACACCCACACACCTACCAACTCATGAATGACTGTTTATATTTAGAGTCCAAGCACTGTAATGATACCCACACACCTAACACCCCATGAATGACTGTTTATATTTACACTCCAAGCACTGTAATGACTCTCACATTCCCACCACCATATGAATGGCAGTTGATATTTACAGTCAAAGCAATGTAATGACACCCACACACCCACCACCCCATGAATGACTGTTGATATTTACAGTAAAATCAATGTAATGATACCCACACACCCACCACCCTATGAATGACTGCTTATATTTACACTCCAAGCACAGTAATGACCCCCACACACCAACCACCAAATAAATGACAGTTGATATTTACCGTCCAAGCACTGTAATTACACCAACACACCCACCACCCCATGAATGACTGTTGATATTTACAGTCCAATGACTGTAATGACCCCCACACACCTACCATCCCATGAATGACTGTTGATATTTACAGTCCAAGCACTGTAATGACACCCACACACCTACCAACCCATGAATGACTGTTGATATTTAGAGTCCAAGCACTGTAATGACAGCCACACACCCACCACCTCATGAATGACTGTTGATATTTACAGTCCAAGCACTGTAATGACACCCACACACACACCACCCTATAAATGACTGTTGATATTTACAGCCCAAGCACTGTAATGATGCCCACACACCCACAAACCCATGAATGACAGGTGATATTTACAGTCAAAGAACTATAATGACAAACACCACCCCATGAATGCCTTTTGATATTTACAGTCCAAGCACTGTAATGACTCCCCCACACCCCCCACCTCATAAATAACTGTTGATATTTACAGTCCATGCACTGTAATGACACCCACACACACACCACCCTATGAATAACTGTTGATATTTACAGTTCAAGCACTGTAATGACACCCACATACCCACCAACCCACGAATGACTGTCCATATTTACAGTCCAAGCACTGTAATGACACCCACACACCCACCACCTCATGAATGACTGTTGATATTTTCAATCCAAGCATTATAATGACACCCACATAACCACCACCCCATGAATGACTTTCGATATTTACAGTCCATGCAATGTTATGACACCCACACACACACCATCCCATAAATAACTGTTGATATTAACAGACCAAACACTGTAATGACACCCCACACCCACCACCCCATGAATGACTGATAATATTTACAGTGAAACAATGTAATGATACCCACACACCCACCACCCCATGAATGACTATTTATATTTACACTCCAAGCACTAAAATGATCCCCCAAAACCCACCACCCCATGAATGACTGTTGATTTTTACAGTCCAATCACTGTAATGACACCCACACACCTACCATTCCATGAATGACTATTGATATTTACAGTCCAAGCACTTTAATGACACCAACACACCTACCAACCCATATATGACTGTTGATATTTACAGTCCAAGCACTGTAATGATAGCCACACACCCACCACATCATGAATGACTGTTGATATTTACAGTCCAAACAATGTAATGATACCCACAGACACACCACCCCATGAATGACTGTTGATATTTACAGCCCAAGCACTGTAATGATCCCCACACACCCACCATCCCATGAATGACTGTTGATATTTACAGTCCAAGCACTGGAATTACACCAACACACCCACCACCTCATGAATGACTGTTGATATTTACAGTCCATGCAGTGTAATGACACCCACACATGCACCACCCAATAAATGACTGTTGATATTTACAGACCAATCACTGTAATGACACCCACACACCCACCACCCCATGAATGAGAGTTGATATTTACAGTCCAAGCACTGTAATGCCACCCACACACCCACCACCCTATGAATGACTGTTGATATTTATAGTCCAAGCACTGTAATGACACCCACATACCCACTACCCCATGAATGACTGTCGATATTTACAGTCTAACGACACTAATGATACCCACACACCCACCACCAATGAATAACTGTTGATATTTACAGTCCAAGCACTGTAATGACACCCACACACCCACCACCCCATAAATGACTGTTCATATTTACAGGCCAAGTACTGTAAAGACACCCACATACCGACCACACCATGAATGACTGTTTATATTTGCAGTCCAAGCACTGTAATGACCTCCACATACCCACCATCCCATGAATGACAGTTGATATTTACAGTCCAAGCACTTTAATAATGCCCACACACCCAGCACCAAATGAATGACTGATGATATTTATAGTCAAAGCAATTTAATGATAGCCACACAAGCACCACCCCATAAATGACTATTAATATTTACAGTCCAAACACTGTAATGACACCCATACACCCATCACCCCATGAATGACTGTTAATATTTACAGTACAAACACTGAAATGACACCCTCACACCCTCCACCCCATGAATGACTGTTGATATTTACTGTACAATCAATGTAATGGCACCCACACACCTACCACCATATGAAAGACTTTTGATATTTACAGTCCAAGCACTGTAATGATACCCACACACCCACCCCTTATGAATGACTGTTAACATTTATGGTCCAAGCACTGTAATGACACCTACAGACCCACCAACCCATTAATGACTGTTGATATTTATAGTCCAATCACTGTAATGACCTCCACGCACCTACCACCCCATGAATGACTGTTAATATTTACAGTCCAAGCACGGTAATGACACCAACACACCTACAATTCCATGAATGACTGTTGATATTTACAGTCCAAGCACAATAATAACAACCACTACCCTATGAATGACTGTTGATATTTACAGACCAAGCCCTATAATGACAACCACCACCCCATGAATGACTGTTGATATTTAGAGACCAAGCCCTGTAATGACTCCCACACACCCACCACCCCATAAATACTGTTGATATTTACAGTCCATGCACTGTAATGACACCCACACTCCCACCACCCCATGAATACCTGTTGATATATACAGTCCAATCACTGTAATGACACCCACACACCTACCATCCCATGAATAACTGTTGATATTTACAGTCCAAACACTTTAATGACACCCACACACCTACAATCCCATGAATGACAGTTAATATTTAGAGTCCAAGCGTTGTAATGACAGCCACAAATCCACCACATCATTAATGACTGTTGATATTTCCGGTCCAATCAATGTAATGACACCCACACATTTACCATCCCATGAATGACTGTTGATATTTACAGTCCAAGCACTCTAATGACACCCACACACCTATCATCCCATGAATGACTGTTGATATTTAGAGTCCAATCACTGTAATGACAGCCACAAACCCACCACATCATGAATGACTGTTGCTATTTACAGTCCAAGCACTGTAATGACACCCACACACACACCACCCCATGAATGACTGTTGATATTTACAGCCCAAGCACTGTAATGATGCCCACACACCCACCATCCCATGAATGACTGTTGATATTTACAGTCCAAGAACTGTAATAATGCCCACACACCCACCACCCCATGAATGATAGTTTATATTTACACTCCAAGCACTAAAATGACCCCCAAACACTCACCACCCCATGAATGACTGTTGATATTTACAGTCCAAGCACCATAATGACAGCCACACACCCACCACTCAATTAATGACTGTTGATATTTACAGTCCAAGCACTGTAATGAATCCCACACACCCACCAACCCACTAATGACTGTCCATATTTACAGTCAATGCACTGTAATGACAACCTCACACCCACCACCTCATGAATAACTGTTGATATTTATAGACCAAGCATTGAAATGACTCCCACACACCACACACCAACCACCAAATAAATGACAGTTGATATTTACAGTCCAAGCACTGTAATTACACCAACACACTAACCACCCCTTGAATGACTGTTGATATTTAGAGTCCAAGCACTGTAATGACAGCCACTCACCTACCACCTCATGAATGACAGTTGATTTTTATGTTCCAAGCACTGTATTTACACCAACACACCCACCACAACATAAATGACTGTTGATATTTACAGTCCAATCACTGTAATGACACCCACATTCCTACCATTCCATGAATGACTATTGATATTTACAGTCCAAGCACTGTAATGACACCAACAAACCTACCAACCCATGAATGACTGTTGATATTTACAGTCCAAGCACTGTATTGACAGCCACACACCCACCACATCATGAATGACTGTTGATATTTTCAGTCCAAACAATGTAATGATACCCACAGACACACCACCCCATGAATGACTGTTGATATTTACAGCAAAAGCACTGTAATGATGCCCACACACGCACCATCCAATGAATGACTGTTGATATTTACAGTCCAAGCACTGTAATTACACCAACACACCCACCACCTCATGAATGACTGTTGATATTTACAGTCCATGCAGTGTAATGACACCCACACATGTAACACCCAATAAATGACTGTTGATATTTACAGACCAATCACTGTAATGACACCCACACACTCACCACCCTATGAATGAGTGTTGATATTTACAGTCCAAGCACTGTAATGACACCCACACACCCACCACCCTATGAATGACTGTTGATATTTATAGTCCAAGCACTGTAATGACACCCACATACCCACTACCCCATGAATGACTGTTGATATTTACAGTCCAATGACAGTAATGATAACCACACACCCACCACCAATGAATAACTGTTGATATTTACAGTCCAAGCACTGTAATGACACCCACACACACACCACCCCATAAATGACTGTTCAAATTTACAGTCCAAGTACTGTAAAGACACCCACATACCGACCATACCATGAATGACTGTTTATATTTGCAGTCCAAGCACTGTAATGACCTCCACATACCCACCATCCCATGAATGACAGTTGATATTTATAGTCCAATCACTTTAATAACACCCACACACCCAGCACCAAATGAATGAATGATGATATTTATAGTCAAAGCAATTTAATGATAGCCACACACGCACCACCCCATAAATGACTATTAATATTTACAGTCCAAACACTGTAATGACACCTATACACCCACCACCCGATGAATGACTGTTGATATTTTCAGTACAAACACTGAAATGACACCCTCACACCCTCCACCCCATGAATGACTGTTGATATTTACAGTCCATGCACCGTAATGAGAGCCACACACCTACCAAACTATAAATGACTGTTAATATTTACAGTCCAAGCACTGTAATGATGCCCATATATCCACCAACCCATGAATGACTGTCAATATTTACTGTCCATGCACTGTAATGATACCCATACACCCACCACACCATGAATGACTGTTTATATTTTCAGCCCAAGCAATGTAATGACACCCACACACCCACCATCCAATGAATGACAGTTAATATTTACAGTCCAAGCACTGTAATTACACCAACACACCCTCCACCAAATGAATGACTGTTGATATTTACTGTACAATCAATGTAATGGCACCCACACACCTACCACCCCATGAAAGACTTTTGATATTTACAGTCCAAGCACTGTAATGAAACCCACACACCCACCCCTTATGAATGACTGTTAACATTTATGGTCCAAGCACTGTAATGACACCTACAGACCCACCAACCCATTAATGACTGTTGATATTTACAGGTCATTCACTGTAATGACACACACACACCTACCACCCTTTGAATGACTGTTGATATTTATAGTCCAATCACTGTAATGACATCCACACACCTACCACCCCATGAATGACTGTTGATATTTACAGTCCAAGCACGGTAATGACACCTACATACCCACCACCCCATGAATGACTGTTGATATTTAAAGTCCAAGCACTGTAATGATACCCACACACCCACCATCCCATGAATAACTGTTGATATTTACAGTTTAAGCACTGTAATGACACCCACACCCCTACCACCTTATGAATGACTGTTGATATTTACAGTTTAAGCACTGTAATGACACCCACACCCCCACCACCCCATGAATGACAGTTAATATTTACAGTCCAAGCACTGTAATTACACCAACACACCCTCCACCCAATGAATGACTGTTGATATTTACTGTCCAATCAATATAATGTCACCCACACACCTACCACCCAATGAAAGACTTTTGATATATACAGTCCAAGCACTGTAATGACACCCACACCCCCACCACCCCATGAATGACAGTTAATATTTACAGTCCAAGCACTGTAATTACACCAACACACCCTCCACCACATGAATGACTGTTGATATTTACTGTCCAATCAATATAATGTCACCCACACACCTACCACCCAATGAAAGACTTTTGATATATACAGTCCAAGCACTGTAATGATACCCACACACCCACCCCTTATGAATGACTGTTGACATTTACAGTCCAAGCACTGTAATGACACCCACAGACCCACCACCCCATTAATGACTGTTGATATTTACAGGTCAAGCACTATAATGACACACACATACCCACCACCCCATGAATGACTGTTGATATTTAAAGTCCAAGCACTGTAATGATACCCACACACCCACCATCCCATGAATAACTGTTGATATTTACAGTTTAAGCACTGTAATGACGCCCACACCCCTACCACCTTATGAATGACTGTTGATATTTACAGTTTAAGCACTGTAATGACACCCACACCCCCACCACCCCATGAATGACCGTTAATATTTACAGTCCAAGCACTGTAATTACACCAACACACCCTCCACCCCATGAATGACTGTTGATATTTACTGTCCAATCAATATAATGTCACCCACACACCTACCACCCAATGAAAGACTTTTGATATATACAGTCCAAGCACTGTAATGACACCCACACCCCCACCACCCCATGAATGACAGTTAATATTTACAGTCCAAGCACTGTAATTACACCAACACACCCTCCACCCCATGAATGACTGTTGATATTTACTGTCCAATCAATATAATGTCACCCACACACCTACCACCCAATGAAAGACTTTTGATATATACAGTCCAAGCACTGTAATGATACCCACACACCCACCCCTTATGAATGACTGTTGACATTTACAGTCCAAGCACTGTAATGACACCCACAGACCCACCACCCCATTAATGACTATTGATATTTACAGGTCAAGCACTATAATGACACACACACACCTACCACCCCATGAATGACTGTTGATATTTATAGTCCAATCACTGTAATGACACCCACACACCTACCACCCCATGAATGACTGTTGATATTTACAGTCCAAGCACTGTAATGACACCTAAACACACACACACCAATCCCATGAATAACTGTAGATATTTACAGACCAAGCACTATAATGACACCCACACACTCACCCACCTATCCCATAAATGACTATTGATAATTATAGTCCAAGCACTGTAATGACACACACACACCTACCACCCCATGAATGACTGTTGATATTTATAGTCCAATCACTGTAATGACACCCACACACCAACCACCCCATGAATGACTAATAATATTTACAGTAAAAGCAATGTAATGTTACCCACACACCCACCACCCCATGAATGACAGTTTATATTTACACTCCAAGCACTAAAATGACCCCCAAACACTCACCACCCCATGAATGACTGTTGATATTTACAGTCCAAGCACCATAATGACAGCCACACACCCACCACTCAATTAATGACTGTTGATATTTACAGTCTAAGCACTGTAATGAATCCCACACACCCACCAACTCACTAATGACTGTCCATATTTACAGTCAATGCACTGTAATGACAACCTCACACCCACCAGCTCATGAATAACTGTTGATATTTATAGCCCAAGCATTGAAATGACTCCCACACACCACACACCAACCACCAAATAAATGACAGTTGATATTTACAGTCCAAGCACTGTAATTACACCAACACACTAACCACCCTTTGAATGACTGTTGATATTAAGAGTCCAAGCACTGTAATGACAGCCACTCACCTACCACCTCATGAATGACAGTTGATTTTTACGTTCCAAGCACTGTATTTACACCAACACACCCACCACCACATAAATGACTGTTGATATTTACAGTCCAATCACTGTAATGACACCCACACTCCTACCATTCCATGAATGACTATTGATATTTACAGTCCAAGCACTGTAATGACACCAACAAACCTACCAACCCATGAATGACTGTTGATATTTACAGTCCAAGCACTGTATTGACAGCCACACACCCACCACATCATGAATGACTGTTGATATTTTCAGTCCAAACAATGTAATGATACCCACAGACACACCACCCCATGAATGACTGTTGATATTTACAGCACATGCACTGTAATGATGCCCACACACCCACCATCCAATGAATGACTGTTGATATTTACAGTCCAAGCACTGTAATTACACCAACACACCCACCACCTCATGAATGACTGTTGATATTTACAGTCCATGCAGTGTAATGACACCCACACATGTAACACCCAATAAATGACTGTTGATATTTACAGACCAATCACTGTAATGACACCCACACACTCACCACCCTATGAATGAGTGTTGATATTTACAGTCCAAGCACTGTAATGCCACCCACACACCCACCACCCTATGAATGACTGTTGATATTTATAGTCCAAGCACTGTAATGACACCCACATACCCACTACCCCATGAATGACTGTTGATATTTACAGTCCAACGACAGTAATGATACCCACACACCCACCACCAATGAATAACTGTTGATATTTACAGTCCAAGCACTGTAATGACACCCACACACCTACCACCCCATAAATGACTGTTCAAATTTACAGTCCAAGTACTGTAAAGACACCCACATACCGACCATACCATGAATGACTGTTTATATTTGCAGTCCAAGCACTGTAATGACCTCCACATACCCACCATCCCATGAATGACAGTTGATATTTATAGTCCAATCACTTAATAACACCCACACACCCAGCACCAAATGAATGAATGATGATATTTATAGTCAAAGCAATTTAATGATAGCCACACACGCACCACCCCATAAATGACTATTAATATTTACAGTCCAAACACTGTAATGACACCCATACACCCACCACCCGATGAATGACTGTTGATATTTTCAGTACAAACACTGAAATGACACCCTCACACCCTCCACCCCATGAATGACTGTTGATATTTACAGTCCATGCACCGTAATGAGAGCCACACACCTACCAAACTATAAATGACTGTTAATATTTACAGTCCAAGCACTGTAATGATGCCCATATATCCACCAACCCATGAATGACTGTCAATATTTACTGTCCATGCACTGTAATGATACCCATACACCCACCACACCATGAATGACTGTTTATATTTTCAGCCCAAGCAATGTAATGACACCCACACACCCACCACCCCATGAATGACAGTTAATATTTACAGTCCAAGCACTGTAATTACACCAACACACCCTCCACCAAATGAATGACTGTTGATATTTACTGTACAATCAATGTAATGGCACCCACACACCTACCACCCCATGAAAGACTTTTGATATTTACAGTCCAAGCACTGTAATGATACCCACACACCCACCCCTTATGAATGATTGTTAACATTTATGGTCCAAGCACTGTAATGACACCTACAGACCCACCAACCCATTAATGACTGTTGATATTTACAGGTCATTCACTGTAATGACACACACACACCTACCACCCTTTGAATGACTGTTGATATTTATAGTCCAATCACTGTAATGACATCCACGCACCTACCACCCCATGAATGACTGTTGATATTTACAGTCCAAGCACGGTAATGACACCCACATACCCACCACCCCATGAATGACTGTTGATATTTAAAGTCCAAGCACTGTAATGATAACCACACACCCACCATCCCATGAATAACTGTTGATATTTACAGTTTAAGCACTGTAATGACACCCACACCCCTACCACCTTATGAATGACTGTTGATATTTACAGTTTAAGCACTGTAATGACACCCACACCCCCACCACCCCATGAATGACAGTTAATATTTACAGTCCAAGCACTGTAATTACACCAACACACCCTCCACCCCATGAATGACTGTTGATATTTACTGTCCAATCAATATAATGTCACCCACACACCTACCACCCAATGAAAGACTTTTGATATATACAGTCCAAGCACTGTAATGACACCCACACCCCCACCACCCCATGAATGACAGTTAATATTTACAGTCCAAGCACTGTAATTACACCAACACACCCTCCACCCCATGAATGACTGTTGATATTTACTGTCCAATCAATATAATGTCACCCACACACCTACCACCCAATGAAAGACTTTTGATATATACAGTCCAAGCACTGTAATGATACCCACACACCCACCCCATATGAATGACTGTTGACATTTACAGTTCAAGCACTGTAATGACACCCACAGACCCACCACCCAATTAATGACTGTTGACATTTACAGGTCAAGCACTATAATGACACACACACACCTACCACCCCATGAATGACTGTTGATATTTATAGTCCAATCACTGTAATGACACCCACACACCTACCACCCCATGAATGACTGTTGATATTTACAGTCCAAGCACTGTAATGACACCTACACACACACCCACCAATCCCATGAATAACTGTAGATATTTACAGACCAAGCACTATAATGACACCCACACACTCACCCACCTATCCCATAAATGACTATTAATAATTATAGTCCAAGCACTGTAATGACACCCACACACCCGCCACCCTATGAATGACTGTTGATATTTACAGTCCAAGCACTATAGTGACAGCCACACACCTGTAACGCTTCTATTATTTCCTAATAAATAATTCTTAAGTTGTTTTATCTTAGGAGATGAAGCTTGCGACGGAAGCGGAATGAACATGGGTGTAAATATTGTAAATAGGAATTATCTTGCCTTTCGGGCCTTATTTTTGTCCGACAAACTGAAACTTACTTTGGGAATTGGTAACATTGTGAATGTGGCAATTGTGATAATCTCGTCCCCAAATATACATAACATTGGAACCGGAAGTGACGATAGAGGTTGTAATATTGTGACATGATGATGAGGATATAATTAAGACTGAATCTTATTTTATGTGAAAGGCTTATGATAACCAGGTTTCATTGAATAATCTGTTGAGTGTTAATTTAAAGTCGTCATAAAGATTTATTTATGTGGAAGTGTGTGGCATCTTTCCCGCCTTGCCGAACGAGGAAGAAGGAAGAGGGTAGCCAACTTTGTCTCACTCTTCTCTTTCGACCCGACCAGGTAACTTGTGATATCGAAATTACGTATATTTGTTCCAAATTGAGACTTTAAAGAGTACAGTAATACATTCCTGCCTCTGTGTTGAGGTTTGGTATAGGCTATCTCGGGGAATAATTATTTTTGAAATCTTATGGGTTCACTCAGGGAGTGTAATTGTTTATTTTTAAATTAATAGTCTGACTCTTCTCTTTCGACCCGACCAGCTGTGACACCATATTGTCCGCGTGGGAACTTGCCTCATCTGTTGGTGAACTGGCGTAGTAATTAGGGAGTTAGGCATTAGGTTATTATTATTATTATTTTTGGTAAAAGCCACTAGTTGGCCAGTGTTATTGTTTGTAACGCCACTAGTTGGCCAATATTATCTTTTGGTAAGCCATTAGTGTTGTGTTTTGGGTAAAGCACTAGTTGGCCTGTGTCTTGTTTTTTTTGTAAATGCCACGTGTATGGCAGGTGTCTAATCCTGTGAGCAATTCTGCTGGAAACTGACTCCTACAGTAGGTGATTGTGAGTGCGAAGTCTAAGTCCATTCACAATTGGGAGGGGGGTTGTATAGTAAGTGGGAGTCCGGTCTCCAGTGGTGTGCTACAGGTGGTATAAGTATTTATTTTTCTCTGGTCTAAATCATTTTTTTTTTTTTTTTTTAGTATATTGTCAAGGTGCAAGGCTGTGTTCTAATCTAGTTCTTTGGTAATATTGATGTTTCGAGTAGAGTAAGGGGGAAAGTAGTATTTGAAATCATTGTATTAAATCTATCGGGTAAATTTTAGTTGATAAGGGGGGTGTAAGTACAGTATTAATCAAATCTTTATTTTTTTTCTTGTGAAAGTTTTGTCATTATAATGATTATATATATTTTTTTTATTTATTATATATGTAAATTGATTGGTCTCACAATAATAAATCACTGGGTCTTTTATCTGTGAACAGTAGTTTTTCTGCACTATACCCTGCCACCTGAGGAAGGTCGAAGACAGTGAACACGAATCCAAATATTTGTTTTTGTGATAGCGCAGGGTTTTTTGGTTGGGAGCACCTGGAATATCCTGGTGGATCATAAGAACCGAAACCCTGTGTTACACTGGTGGCAGCGAAGGTGGGATTTTCACTGGAGTCTTCCTCAGTGGTATTGGGTGTGTAGACTATTGTTTGGGGTGGAAGTACCGTATTCAACATTTTGTTATGACCACCGAATCAATGTTTAAAGTGGCAATTGTGGGCCATAGCCAAGTCCCAAGTGGGTTAATAGTAGATGGGGTGCAGATTAGAACATACCATGCACCTGGGGCTAGAGCCAGTAATTTTTTCAATGATAATAGGTTAAAAGGTGTGCTGGAGTAGGAACATGACCTTACTGTATTGTGGTTATGCAGCAACAATATTAAGAAATTATGAGAATCTGAAAGGGTATTGTAGCTAGCCTATTCCAGTTCACCAACAAATTTTGGCGTGCCCATGTGGACACAGGTGGAGTTCACCGGAAGAGAGAGGACGACTTGGGCAGACCAGCATGGGGTTGAGCTTCTCTTCACGACCCCATACCACCCTCAGTCAAATGGCCTGATTGAGAGAATGCACCGCACCCTAAAAACCGGTCTGGTGTGGGTGAAGTCTGAAATGACGTTGGCTGTTACCTGTACAAAACTGAATCCTAAGTGGAAGGGTCCTTATCGAGTAAGTGATTCAATAAGGGATGGTCAGTTATATGTGCTCGAGGACCCATACTCAGGGAAAGTGATACAAAGAGTGGCTGAGAAAGTAAAGCCGTATGTAAGCCGCCATGAAATAATTCCGGAGGCGGAAGAGGTGGAAATAGCTCAGGACTTGGAGGAGGAGGATCAATGCCTTCCTCCCCGCCACCGTCAACCTCCGAGAAGGCTTATTGAGGAATGTTAAAAGGGTATGTGATGTTTAAGGTCTGCATAGAAAAGTTCATGAGTATGAATGGAATGAACAGGGAGTATTTGTGTAAGGAACCCTAAGGTTGGTTCCCAACATCGGAAGATCTGCAAAAGACTACGTCTCTTCTTGGTAATACTGGGTACAAATTCTCAGGGAAATGTCTTCTTAATAATTGCGAGTATTTATGTGTAAGGTAATCCTATGTCTATTTCACAGATTTGACATCATGACTTTAATTCGAGGAATGGTTACCATGGTATTGCATTGCCATGGTCTCTTCAGTCCTCACTTCTACAGTCATTCCCATTGGTGAGCGCTTAGAATCACTTGAGGAGGCACTCTTCAGTCACTAACTGTTGAAAAGAGTACGAGGGTGAATCTAGAGAGAGAATGTCACACACATGTAGAATGAATGCTATCGCTTATTTCTGTCAACGTAGGACTGAGTTGTGTTAGAGTGGCGGTTGGAACGTCCGGGTGGAAGTTCCCCAAGTTGTCATCACTAGTGTAGAGAGTGGCTGGGGTCTAAGATGTAATGCTTGATTAGACATTGTGTTATACTAAGGTGAATGGTAACTTTCCTTAAGGGGAGATAACTTAGTCAGGTGATATAATGATATATTTTGATGTATTGAAGGGAAGACATTGTGTTGTAATAAGGTAATGGTAACTTTCCTTAAGGGGAGAGAACTAAGTCAGGTGATATAAGGATATATTTTGATGGATTCAATATGAGTGTAATTTTCCTTAAGAGGAGAGAACTTGGATGAAATAATGATATATTTTGCTGTATTGTTCAGTATGAGTAGCTACTATAATTCTAATTCTAGTCGACTGTAGGAATGAGATGAATGTCTGATGTTGCTTAGTAAGATGTTGCAATTAACCTGGAGTTGAGGAATGATCTATGTTAGAATAAGTATTGTGTATTGTTGGTTGGGAAATGTTTTGTAATCCTACCGTAAGTTTCAGCTCATAAGAATGGGCATGTGTACCGCTCCTATTATTTCCTAATAATTAATTCTTAAATTGTTTCACCTTAGGAGATGAAGCTTGCGACGGAAGCGGAATGAACATGGGTGTAAATATTGTAAATAGGAATTATCTTGCCTTTCGGGCCTTATTTTTGTCCGGCAAACTGAAACTTACTTTGGGAATTGGTAACATTGTGAATGTGGCAATTGTGATAATCTCGTCCCCAAATATACATAACATTGGAACCGGAAGTGACGACAGAGGTTGTAATATTGTGATATGATGATGAGGATATAATTAAGACTGAATCTTATTTTATGTGAAAGGCTTATGATAACCAGGTTTCATTGAATAATCTGTTGAGTGTTAATTTAAAGTCGTCATAAAGATTTATTTATGTGGAAGTGTGTAGTATCTTTCCCGCCTTGCCGAGAGAGGAAGAAGGAAGAGGGTAGCCAACTTTGTCTCACTCTTCTCTTTCGACCCGACCAGGTAACTTGTGATATCGAGATTACGTATATTTGTTCCAAATTGAGACTTTAAAGAGTACAGTAATACATTCCTGCCTCTGTGTTGAGGTTTGGTAGAGGCTATCTCGGGGAATAATTATTTTTGAAATCTTATGGGTTCACTCAGGGAGTGTAATTGTTTATTTTTAAATTAATAGTCTGACACTTCTCTTTTGACCCGACCAGCTGTGATGCCATATTGTCCGCGTGGGAACTTGCCTCATCTGTTGGTGAACTGGCGTAGGAATTAGGGTGTCAGGCATTAGGTTATTATTATTATTATTTTTGGTAAAAGCCACTAGTTGGCCAGTGTTATTGTTTGTAACGCCACTAGTTGGCCAATATTATCTTTTGGTAAGCCATTAGTGTTGTGTTTTGGGTAAAGCACTAGTTGGCCTGTGTCTTGTTTTTTTGTAAATGCCACGTGTATGGCAGGTGTCTAATCCTGTGAGCAATTCTGCTGGAAACTGACTCCTACAGTAGGTGATTGTGAGTGCGAAGTCTAGGTCCATTCACAATTGGGAGGGGGGTTGTATAGTAAGTGGGAGTCCGGTCTCCAGTGGTGTGCTACAGGTGGTATAAGTATTTATTTTTCTCTGGTCTAAATAATTTTTTTTTTTTTTTTTTTGTATATTGTCAAGGTGCAAGGCTGTGTTTTAATCTAGTTTTTTGGTAATATTGATGTTTCGAGTAGAGTAAGGGGGAAAGTAGTATTTGAAATCATTGTATTAAATCTATCGGGTAAATTTTAGTTAATAAGGGGGGCGTAAGTACAGTATTAATCAAATCTTTATTTTTTTTCTTGTGAAAGTTTTGTCATTATAATAATTATATATATATTTTTTTATTTATTATATATGTAAATTGATTTGTCTCACAATAATAAATCACTGGGTCTTTTATCTGTGAACAATAGTTTTTCTGCACTATACCCTGCCACCTGAGGAAGGTCGAAGACAGTAAACACGAATCCAAATATTTTTTTTTTTGTGATAGCGCAGGGTTTTTTGGTTGGAAGCACCGGGAATATCCTGGTGGATCATAAGAACCGAAACCCAGTGTTACACACCCACCACCTCATGAATGACAGTTATTATTTACAGTCCATGCACTGTAATGACACCCACACACCCACCACCCCATGAATGACTGCTGATATTTACAGTCAAAGACCTGTAATGATAGCTACACACCAACCACCCCATGAATGACTATTAATATTTACAGTCCAAGCACTGTAATGACATCCACACACCCACCACCACATGAATGACTGTTGATATTTACAGTCCAAGCACTGTAATGACACCCACACACCCACCGTCCCATGAATGACTGATGATATTTACAGTCAAAGCAATGTAATGATACCCCCACACCCAACACCCCATGAATGACTCTTGATATTAACAGTCCAAGCAATGTAATGACACACACACACCTACCATCCTATGAATGACTGTTGATATTTACAGTCCAAGCACTGTAATAACACCCACAAACCCACCACCTCATGAATGACTGTTGATATTTACAGTACAAACACTGTAATGACACCCACACACCAACCACCCCATAAATGACTGTTGATATTTACACTACAAGCATTCTAATGACACCTCACACCAATCACCCAATGCATGACTGTTGATATTTACTGTCCAAGCATTGTAATGACACCTACACACTCACCACCCCATGAATTACTGTTGATATTTATAGTCCAAGCACTGTAATGACACCCACACACCCACCACCCTATGAAAGACTGTTGATATTTGCAGTCTTAGAACTGTAATCACACCCACACCCCCACCACCCCAAGAATGACTGTTGATATTTACACTACAAGCAGTGTAATGACACCCACACACCCAAAACCATATTAATGACTGTTGATATATACGGTCCAATCACTGAAATGACACCCACAGACCTACAACCCCATGAATTACTGCTGATATTTACAGGTCAAGCACTGTAATAACACCTATACACACATCCACCAATCCCATGATTGACTGTAGATATTTAAAGACCAGGCACTATAATGACACCCACACAATCACCCACCTATCCCATAAATGGCTATTGATAATTACAGTCCAAGCACTGTAATGACACCCACACACCTACCACCCTATGAATGACTGTTGATATTTACAGTCAGAGCACTGTAGTGACAGCCACACACCCACCACCCCATGAATGACAGTTATTATTTACAGTCCAAGCACTGTAATAACACCCACCACCCCATGAATGACTGCTGATATTTACAGTCAAAGACCTATAATGATACCTATACAATAACCACCCCATGAATGACTATTGATATTTACAGTCCAAGCACTGTAATGACACCCACACATCCACCACCCCATGAATGACTGTTGATATTTACAGTCCAAGCACTGTAATGACACCCACACACCAAACACCCCATAAATGACTCTTGATATTTAAAGTTCAAGCAATGTAATGACACCCAAACTCCCACCACCCCATGAATGACTGTTGATATTTACAGTCCAAGCACTGTAATAACACCCACACACCCACCACCTCATGAATGACTGTTGATATTTACAGTCCAAACACTGTAATGACACCCACACACCCACCAGCCCATGAATGACTGTTGATATTTACAGTCCAAGCACTGTAATGACACTCACCCACTTACCCACTTATCCCATAAATGACTGTTGATATTTACAATCCAATCAATGTAATGACACCAACACACCCACCACCCTATAAATGACTGTTGATATTTACAGTCCAAGCACTGTAATGACAGCCACACACCCACCACCCAATGAATGACAGGTATTATTTACAGTCCAAGCACTGTAATGACACCCACCACCTCATAAATGACTGCTGATATTTACAGTCAAAGCACTGTAATGATACCTACACACCAACCACCCCATGTTTGACTATTGATATTTGCAGTCATAGCACTGTAATGACACCCACACACACACCACCCCATAAATGACTGTTGATATTTACAGTCCAAGCACAGTAGTGACATCCACATACCCACCATCCCATGAATGACATTTGATATTTACAGTCCAAGCAATTTAATGACACCCACACACCCACCACCCCATGAATGACTGATGATATTTATAGTCAAAGCAATGTAATGATACCCACACACGCACCACCCCATAAATGACTATTGATATTTATGGTCCTAGCACTGTAGTGACGCCCACACACCCACAACCCCATGAATGACTGTTGATATTTACAGTCCAAACACTGTAATGACACCCATACACACACCACCCCATGAATGACTGTTGATATTTACAGTCCAATCACTGTAATGACACCCACACACCCACCACTCCATCAATGACTGTTTATATTTACAGTCCTAGCACTGTAAAGACACAAACATACCCAACACCCCATGAATGACTGTTGATTTTTACAGTCCAAGCACTGTAATGACATCCACATACCCACCATCCCATGAATAACAGTTGATATTTACAGTCCAAGCACTTTTATAACACCCACACACCCACCACCCCTTGAATGACTGATGATATTTATAGTCAAAGCAATGTAATGATACCCACACACGCACCACCCCATTAATAACTATTGATATTTATAGTCCAAGCACTGTAATGCCACCCACACACCCACAACCCCATGAATGACTGTTGATATTTACAATCCAAGCATTGTAATGATACCCAAAAACCCACCACCCAATAAATGACTGTTGATATTTACAGTCCAAGCACTGAAATGACACCCACACACCCTCCACCCCATGAAGGACTGTTGATATTTACAGTCCATGCACCGTTATGACAGCCACACACCCACCAAACTATAAATGACTGTTAATATTTAGAGTCCAAGCACTGTAATGATGCCCACATATCCACCAACCCATGAATGACTGTCCATATTTACAGTCCATGCACTGTAATGACACCCACACACCCACCACACCATGAGTGATTGTTGATATTTACAGCCCAAGCAATGTAATGACACCCACACACCCACCACCCCATGAATGACAGTTAATATTTACAGTCCAAGCACTGTAATTACACCAACAAACCCTCCACCCCATTAATGACTGTTGATATTTACTGTCCAATTAATGTAATAGAACACACACACCTACCACCACATGAAAGACTTTTGATATTTACAGTCCAAGCTCTGTAATGATACCCACACCACCACCCCTTATGAATGACTGTTGACATTTACAGTCCAAGCACTGTAATGACACCCACAGACCCACTACTCCATAATGACTGTTGATATTTACATGTCAGGCACTGTAATGACACACACACACCTACCACCCCTTGTTTGACAGTTGATATTTACATGTCAGGCATTGTAATGACACACACACACACCTACCACCCCTTGTTTGACAGTTGATATTTATAGTCCACCCTACCACCCCATGAATGACTGTTGATATTTACAGTCCAAGCAATGTAATAATACCCACACTCCTACCACCCCTTGAATAACTGTTGATATTTACAGTCCATGCACCGTAATGAGAGCCACACACCCACCACCCTATGAATGACTGTTGATATTTATAGTCCAAACACTGTAATGACACCCACACACCCACCACCTCATGAATGACCTTTGATATTTACAGTGCAAACCCTGTAATGACACCTTAACAACCACCAACCCATGAATGACTGTTGATATTTACACTTCAAGCAGTGTAATGACACCCCACACCAACCACCATATGAATGACTGTTGATATTTACTGTCCAAGCATTGTAATGACACCTACACATCCACCACCCCATGAATGACTGTTGATATTTACAGTCCAAGCACTGTAATGACTCCCACACACCCACCACCCTATTAATTACTGTTGATATTTGCAGTCTTAGCACTGTAATGACACCAACACACCCACTATCCCTTGAATGACTGTTAATGTTTACATTCCAAGCACTGTAATGACACCCGTAAAATCACCACCCCATGAATGACTGTTGATATTTACAGTCCAATCACTGAAATGACACCCACAGACCCACAACCCCATGAATTACTGCTGATATTTACAGGTCAAGCACTGTAATGACACCTACACATACACCCACCAATCCTATGAATGACTGTAGATATTTACAGACCCAGTACTATAATGAAAACCACACACTCACCCACCTATCCCATATATGACTGTTGATAATTACAGTCCAAGCACTGCAATGACACCCACAAACCTACCAACCTAAAAATGACTGTTGATATTTAGAGTCCAAGCACTGTAATGACAACCACACAACCACCACCCCATGAATGACTGTTGATATTTACAGACCAAGCACTGTAATGACAGCTACACAGACACTACCCTATTAATGACAATTAATATTTACAGTCCAAGCACTGTAATGACACCCACCGCCCCATGAATGACTGTTGATATTTACAGTCAAAGCACTGTAATGATACCTACACACCAACCACCCCATGAATGACTATTGATATTTACATTCCAAGCACTATAATGACACCCACACACACACCACCCCATGAATTACTGTTGATATTTACAGACCAAGCACTATAATGACACCCACCCACTTACCCACCTATCCCATAAATGACTGTTGATATTTACAGTCCAATCAATGTAATGACACCCACACACCCACCACTCTATAAATGACTGTTGATATTTACAATCCAATCACTGAAATTACACCCACAGACCAACAACCCGATGAATTACTGCCGATATTTTCAGGTCAAGCACTGTAATGACACCTACACACACACCCACAACCCCATGAATTACTGCCGATATTTACAGGTCAAGCACTGTAATGACACCTACACACACACCCACCAATCCTATGAATGACTGTAGATATTTACAGTCCAATCAATGTAATGACACCCACACACCAACCACCCCATGAATGACAATTAATATTTACAGTCCTAGCACTGTAATGACACCCACACACCCACCACCCCATGAATGACTGTTGATATTTACACTCCAATCATTGTAATGACACCCACACACCCGCCATCCCATTAATGACTTTTGATATTTAAAATCCAAGCATTGTAGTGATACCTAAACACCCTCCACCCCATGAATGACTGTTGATATTTACAGTCCAAGCACTGAAATGACACCCTCACACCCTCCACCCCATGAATGACTGTTGATATTTACAATCCATGCACCGTAATGACAGCCACACACCCACCAAACTCTAAATGACTGTTGATATGTACAGTCCAAGCACTGTAATGACACCAAAACACCCACCACCCCAATAAATGACAGATGATATTTATAGTCCAAGATCTCTAATTACTCCAACACAACCACCACACCATGAATGACTGTTGATATTTACAGTCCAAACACTATAATGACACCCACACACAAACCACCACTTGAATGACTCTTGATATTTACAGTCCAATCACTGTAATGACACCCACACACCCACCATCCCATGAATGACTGTTGATATTTACAGTCCAAGCACTGTAAGGACAACAACACACCTACCAACCTATAAATGACTGTTGATATTTAGAGTCTAAGCACTGTAATGACAGCCACACACCCATCACCCCATGAATGACTGTTCATATTTACAGTCCAAGCACTGTAAGGACACCATTACACCCTCCACACCATGAATGACTGTTGATATTTACTGTCCAATCAATGTAATGGCACCCACACACCTACCACCCCATGAAAAACTTTTGATATTTACAGTTCAAGCACTGTATTGACACCCACACACCCACCAACTTATGAATGACTGTTGATATTTACAGTCCAAGCACTGTAATGACACCCACACACCCACCACCCCATGAATGACTGTTGATATTTACAGTTCAAGCACTGCAATGACACCCACATACCCACCACCATATAAATGACTGTTGATATTTACAGTCCAAACACTGTAATAACACCCACCACTTCATGAATGACTGTTGATATTTACAGTCCAAGCACGGTAATGACACCCACACCCCTACCACCCCATGAATGACTTTGATATTTACAGTCAAAGCACTGTAATGTCACCCACATACCCACCATCCAATAAATGACTGTTGATATTTACAGTCCAACCACTGTAATGATACCCACACACACACCAAACCTTGAATAACTGTTGATATTTACAGTCCAAACACTGTAATGACACCCACACATCCACCACCCTATTAATGAATGATGATATTTACAGTCCAAGCATTCTAATGACACCCACACACCACCCACCCCATAAATGACTGTTGATATTTACAGTCCAACAACTGTAATGATACCCACACACACACTACCCCATGAATAACTGTTAATATTTACAGTCCAAGCACTGTAATGACACCCACACACCCACCACCCCATCAATGACAGATGATATTTACAGTAAAAGCAATGTAATGATACCCACACACCCACCACCCCATTAATGACACTTGATATTTACAATCCAACCACTGTAATGATACCCACACACCCACCACCCCATGAATGACTGTTGATATTTACAGTCCAAGCACTAAAATTACACCCACACACCCACCACCCCAGTCAAAGCACTGTAATAATACCTACACACCAACCACCCCATGTTTGACTATTGATATTTACTGTGCTTGGACTGTAAATATCAACAGTCATTCATGGGGCGGTGGGTGTGTGGGTGTCATTACAGTGCTTGGGCTGAAAATATCAATAGTCATTCATGGGGTGGTGGATGTGTGGGTGTCATTACAGTGCTTGGACTGTAAATATCAATAGTCATTCATGGGGTGGTTAGTGTATAGGTATCATTACAGGTCTTTGACTGTAAATATCAGCAGTCATTCATGGGGTGGTGGGTGTTATTACAGTGCTTGGACTGTAAATAATAACTGTCATTCATGGGGTGGTGGTTATGTGGCTGTCACTACAGTGCTTGGACTGTAAATATCAACAGTCATTCATTGAGTGGTTGGTGTGTGGGTGTCATTACAGTGCATGGATTGTATATATCGACAGACATTAATGGGTGGGGGGATGACTGGGCATCATTACAGTGCTTGGACTGTAAATATCAATAGTCATTCATTAGGTGGTTAGTGTATAGGTATCATTACAGGTCTTTGACTGTAAATATCAGCAGTCATTCATGGGGTGGTGGGTGTTATTACAGTGCTTGGACTGTAAATAATAACTGTCATTCATGGGGTGGTGGGTGTGTGGCTGTCACTATAGTGCTTGGACTGTAAATATCAACAGTCATTCATAGGGTGGTGGGTGTGTTGGTGTCATTACATTGATTGGACTGTAAATATCAACAGTCATTTATAAGATAAGTGGGAAAGTGGGTGGGTGTCATTACAGTGCTTGGACTGTAAATATCAACAGTCATTAAATGAGGTGGTGGGTGTGTGGGTGTTATTACAGTGCTTGGACTGTAAATTTTAACAGTCATTTATGGGATGGTGGGTGTCTGGGCATCATTACAGAGCTTGGGCTGTAAATATCATCAGTCATTCATTGGGTGGTGTGTGTGTGGGTGTCATTACAATGCTTGGACTGTAAATATCAACAGTCATTCATGATGTGGTGGGTATGTGGCTGTCATTACAGTGCTTGGACTCTAAATATCAACAGTCATTTATGGGTTATTAGGTGTGTGACTTTCATTACAGTGCTTGGACTGTAAATATCAACAGTCATTCATGGGATGCTAGGTGTGTGGGTGTCTTTACAGAGCTTAAACTGAAAATGTCAATAGTCATTCATGGGGTGGTATGTGTGTAGGTATCATTACAGTGCTTTAACTGTAAATATCAACAGTCATTCATGGGGTGGTGAGTGTCATTACAATGCTAGGACTGTAAATATTAATTGTCATTCATGGGGTGATAGGTGTGTGGGTGTCATTACATTGATTGGACTGTAAATATCTACAGTCATTCATGGGATTGGTGGGTGTGTGTGTGTAGGGGTCATTACAGTGCTTGACCCATAAATATCGGCAGTAATTCATGTGGTTGTTGGTCTGTGGGTGTCATTTCAGTGATTGGATTGTAGATATCAACAGTCATTCATGGGGTGGTGGGTGTGTGGGTATCATTACAGTGATTGGATTGTAAATATCAATTGTCATTAATGGGGTGGTGGGTGTGTGGGTATCATTACATTGATTTTACTGTAAATATCATCAGTCATTGATGGGGTGGTGGGTGTGTGGGTGTCATTACAGTGCTTGGACTGTAAATATCAATAGTCATTCATGGGGTGGTGGATGTGTGGGTGTCATTACAGTGCTTGGACTGTAAATATCAATAGTCATTCATGGGGTGGTTAGTGTATAGGTATCATTACAGGTCTTTGACTGTAATTATCAGCAGTCATTTATGGGGTGGTGGGTGTTATTACAGTGCTTGGACTGTAAATAATAACTGTCATTCATGGGGTGGTGGCTGTGTGGCTGTCACTACAGTGCTTGGACTGTAAATATCAACAGTCATTCATAGGGTGGTGGGGGTGTTGGTGTCATTACATTGATTGGGCTGTAAATATCAACAGTCATTTATGAGATAAGTGGGAAAGTGGGTGGGTGTCATTACAGTGCTTGGACTGTAAATATCAACAGTCATTCATGGGCTGGTGGGTGTGTGGGTATCATTACAGTGTTTAGACTGTAAATATCAACTGTCATTCATGAGGTGGTGGGTGTGTGGGTGTTATTGCAGTGCTTGGACTGTAAATATCAACAGTCATTCATGGGGTGGTAGGGGTGTGGGTGTCATTACCGTGCTTGGACTGTAAATATCAACAGTCATTCATTGAGTGGTTGGTGTGTGGGTGTCATTACAGTGCATGGACTGTATATATCGACAGTCATTAGTGGGTGTGGGGATGACTGGGCATCATTACAGTGCTTGGACTGTAAATATCAATAGTCATTCATTAGGTGGTTAGTGTATAGGTATCATTACAGGTCTTTGACTGTAAATATCAGCAGTCATTCATGGGGTGGTGGGTGTTATTACAGTGCTTGGACGGTAAATAATAACTGTCATTCATGGGGTGGTGGGTGTGTGGCTGTCACTACAGTGCTTGGACTGTAAATATCAACAGTCATTCATTGGGTGGTGGGTTTGTTGGTGTCATTACAATGCTTGGACTGTAAATATCAACAGTCATTCATGATGTGGTGGGTATGTGGCCGTCATTACAGTGCTTGGACTCTGAATATCAACAGTCATTTATGGGTTAGTAGGTGTGTGACTTTCATTACAGTGCTTGGACTGTAAATATCAACAGTCATTCATGGGATGCTAGGTGTGTGGGTGTCATTACAGAGCTTGGACTGAAAATGTCAATAGTCATTCATGGGGTGGTATGTGTTTAGGTATCATTACAGTGCTTTAACGGTAAATATCAACAGTCATTCATGGGGTGGTGGGTGTCATTACAGTGGTAGGACTGTAAATATTAATTGTCATTCATGGGGTGGTAGGTGTGTGGGTGTCATTACATTGATTGGACTGTAAATATCTACAGTCATTCATGGGATTGGTGGGTGTCTGTGCTTAGGTGTCATTACAGTGCTTGACCCATAAATATCGGCAGTAATTCATGGGGTTGTGGGTCTGTGGGTGTCATTTCAGTGATTGGATTGTAAATATCAACAGTCATTCATAGAGTGGTGGGTGTTTGGGTTTCATTACATTGATTGGACTGTAAATATCAACAGTCATTTATGGGATTGGTGGGTGTGTGTGTAGGTGTCATTACAGTGTTTGACCTGTAAATACCGGCAGTAATTCATGGAGTTGTAGGTCTGTGGGTGTCATTTCAGTGATTGGACTGTAAATATCATCTGTCATTCATGGCGGTGTGGGTGTATGGGTGTCATTACAGTGCTTCGACTGTAAACATCAACAGTCATTCAAAGGGTAGTGGGTGTGTGGGTGTCATTACGATGTTTGTTCTTTAAATATCAACAGTCATTCATGGGGTGGTGGGGGTGTGATTGTGATTACAGAGCTAGGACTGCAAATATCAACAGTCATTCATAGGGTGGTGGGTGTTTGGGTGTCATTAGAGTGCTTGGACAATAAATATCAACAGTAATTCATGGGGTGGTGGGTGTGTAGGTGTCATTACAATGCTTGGACAGTAAATATCAACAGTCATTCATGGGATGGTTGGAGTGAGGTGTCATTAGACTGCTTGTACTGTAAATATGGGGTGGTGGGTGTGTGGGTGTTTTTACAGTGTTTGGACTGTAAATATCAACAGTCATTTATGAGGTGTTGGGTGTGTGGGTGTTATTACAGTGCTTGAACTGTAAATATCAACTGTCATTCATGGGGTGGTGGGTGTGTGGGTGTCATTACATTGCTTGGACTTTAAATATCAAGAGTCATTTATGGGGTGTTGGGTGTGTGGGTATCATTACATTGCTTTGACTGTAAATATCATCCATCATTCATGGGGTGGTGGGTGGGTGGGTGTCATTACAGTGCTTGGACAGTAAATATCAACAGTCATTCATGGGGTGGTGGATGTGTGGGTGTCATTACAGTGCTTGGACTGTAAATATCTTTTGTCATTCATGGGGTGGTTAGTGTATAGGTATCATTACAGGTCTTTGACTGTAAATATCAGCAGTCATTCATGGGGTGGTGGGTGTTATTACAGTGCTTGGACTGTAAATAATAACAGTCATTCATGGGGTTGTGGGTGTGTGGCTGTCACTACAGTGCTTAGACTGTAAATATCAACAGTCATTCATTGGGTGGTAGGTGTGTTGGTGTCATTACAGTGCTTGGACTGTAATTATGAATAGCCATTTATGGGATAGGTGGGTGAGTGTGTGGGTGTCATTATAGTTCTTGGTCTGTAAATATCTACAGTCAATTATGGGATTGGTGGGTGTGTGTATAGGTGTCATTACAGTGCTTGACCTGTAAATATCAGCAGTAATTCATGGGGTTGTGGGTCTGTGGGTGTCATTTCAGTGATTGGACTGTAAATATCGACAATCATTAATGGGGTTGTGGGTGTGTGGGTGTCATTACACTGTGTGTAGTGTAAATATCAACTGTCATTCATGGGGTGGTGGGTGTGTGGGTGTCATTACAGTGTTTGGACTGTAAACATCAACAGTCATTCATGAAGTCGTGGGTGTTTGGGTGTTATTACAGTGCTTGGACTGTAAATATCAACAGTCATTCATGGGGTGGTGGTGTGTGGGTGTCATTACGCTGTTTGGACTGTAAATATCAACAGTCATTCTTGGGGTGGTGGAGGTGTGGGTGTGATTACAGTTCTAGAACTGCAAATATCAACAGTCTTTCATAGGGTGGTGGGTGTGTGGGTGTCATTACAGTGTTTGGACTATAAATATCAACAGTAATTCATGGGGCGGTGGGTGTCATTACAGTGCTTGGACTGTAAATATCAACAGTCATTCATGGGGTGGTGGATGTGTGGGTATCATTACAGTGCTTGGACTGTAAATATCAATAGTCATTCATGGGGTGGTTAGTGTATAGGTATTATTACAGGTCTTTGACTGTAAATATCAGCAGTCATTCATGGGGTGGTGGGTGTTATTACATTGCTTGGACTGTAAATAATAACTGTCATTCATGGGGTGGTGGGTGTGTGGCTGTCACTACAGTGCTTGGACTCTAAATATCAACAGTCATTCATAGGGTGGTAGATGTGTGGGTGTCATTACAGTGCTTGGACTGTAATTATAAATAGCCATTTATGGGATAGGTGGGTGAGTGTGTGGGTGTCATTATAGTGCTTGGTCTGTAAATATCTACAGTCAATCATGGGATTGGTGGGTGTGTGTAAAGGTGTCATTACAGTGCTTGACCTGTAAATATCAGCAGTAATTCATGGGGTTGTGGGTCTGTGGGTGTCATTTCAGTGATTGGACTGTAAATATCAACAGTCATTAATGGGGATGTGGGTGTGTGGGTGTTATTACAGTGCTTGGACTGTAAATGTCAACAGTCATTCATGGGGTGGTGGTGTGTGAGTGTCATTACAGTGTTTGGACTTTAAATATTAACAGTCATTTATGGGGTGTTGGGTGTGTGGGTATCATTACATTGCTTTGACTGTAAATATCATCAGTCATTCATGGTGTGGTGGGTGTGTGAGTGTCATTACAGTGCTTGAACTGTAAATATCAACAGTCATTCATGGGGTGGTCGGTGTGTGGGTGTCATTACAGTGCATGGACTGTATATATCGACAGTCATTAAAGGGTGGGGGGATGACTGGGCATCATTACAATGCTTGGACTGTAAATATCAGCAGTCATTTATAGTTTGGTGGGTGTGTGGGTGTCATTATGGTGCATGGACTGTAAATATCAACAGTCATTCATGGGGTGGTGGGTGTCTGGGTATCATTACAATGCTTGGATTGTAAATATCAACAGTCATTCAAGGGGTGGCGGATGTGTGGGTGTCATTACAGTTTTTGGACTTTAAATATCAACAGTCATTTAAGAGGTGGTGTGAGTGTGGGTGTTATTACAGTGCTTGGACTAAATTTCAACAGTCATTCATGGGGTGGTTTGTGTGTGGGTGTCATTTCATTGCTTTGACTATAATATCATCAGTCATTCATGGGGTGGTGGGTGTGTGGGTGTCATTACAGTGCTTGGACTGTAAATTGACAGTCATTCATGGAGTGGTGGATGTTATTACAGTGTTTGGAGTGTAAATATCAACTGTCATTCATATGGTGGTGGGTATGTGGGTGTCATTGCAGTGCTTGAACTGTAAATATCGACAGTCATTCATGGGGTGGTGGGTGTGTGGGTGTCATTACAGTGCTTGGACTGTAAATATCAACAGTCATTCATAAGTTGGTGGGTTTGTGGGTGTCATTACAGTGCTTGGACTGTAAATATCAAAAGTCTTTCATGGGGTGGTAGGTGTGAGCTTGTCCTTACATTGCTTGGACTGTAAATATCAACAGTCATTCATGGGGTGATATGTGTATGGCTGTCATTACAGTGCTTAGACTCTAAATATAAACAGTCATTTATGGGTTGGTAGGTGTGTTGTTGTCCTTACATTGCTTGGACTGTAAATATCAACAGTCATTCACGGGGTGGTAGGTGTGCGGGTGTCATTACAGTGATTGAACTGTAAATATCAAGAGTCATTCAAGTGGTGGTTGGTGTATGGGTGTCATTATAGTGTTTGGACTGTAAATATCAACAATTATTCATGGTGTGGTGGAGGTGTTGGTGTCATTACAGTGATTGGGCTGTAAATATCAACAGTCATTCATAGGGTGGTGGGTGTCTGGGTGTCATTGAAGTGCATGGACTGTAAATATGGACAGTCATTCATGGGTTGGTGGATGTGTGGGCATCATTACAGTGCTTGGACTGTAAATATCAACAGTATTTTAGAGTTTGGTGGGTGTGTGGCTGTCATTACGGTGCAAGGATTGTAAATATCAACAGTCATTCATGGGGTGGAGGGTGTGAGGGTGTGATTTCAGTGCTTGGACTGTAAATATCAACAGTCATTCATGGGGTGGTGGGTGTGTGGGTATCACTACAATTCTTGGATTTTAAATATCAACAGTCATTAATAGGGTGGTGGGTGTGTGGGTGTCATTACAATGATTGGAGTGTAAATATTAACAGTCATTCATGGGGTGGTGGGTGTGTGGGTGTCATTACAGTGTTTGGACTGTAAATATCAACAGTCATTCATGAGGTGGTGTGTGTGTGGGTGTTATCACAGTGTTTGAACTGTAAATATCAACAGTCATTCATGGGGTGGTGGGTGTGTGGGTGTCATTACAGTGCTTGGACTGTAAATATCAATAGTCATTAATGGGGTGGTGGGTGTGTGGGCATACGTTGCTTTGACTGTAAATATCGTCAGTCATTCATGGGGTGGTAGGTGTGTGGGTGTCATTACAGTGCTTGGACTGTAAATATTAACTGTCATTCATTGGATGGTGGGTATGTGGGTGTCATTACAGTTCTTGGACTGTAATTATCAATAGACATTCATGGGGTGGTAGGTGTGTGGATGTCATTACTGTGCTTGGACTGTAAATATCAACAGTCATTCATGGGGTGATGGGTGTGTGGGTGTCATTACAGTGCTTGGACTATAATTATTAACTGTCATTCATGGGAAAGATGGGTGTGTGTGTGGGTGTCATTACAGTGCTTGACCTGTAAATATCAACAGTCATTAATGGGGTGGTGGATCTGTGGGTGTCATTACAGTGCTTGGACTGTAAATTTACAGTCATTCATGGAGTGGTGGGTGTCATTACAGTGTTTGGACTGTAAATATCAACAGTCATTCGTATGGTGGTGGGTATGTGGGTGTCATTGCAGTGCTTGAACTGTAAATATCAACAGTCATTCATGGGGTGGTTGGTGTGTGGGTGTCATTACAGTGCTTGGACCGTAAATATCAACAGTCATTCACAAGTTGGTGGGTGTGTGGGTGTTATTACAGTGCTTGGACTGTAAATATCAAAAGTCTTTCATGGGGTGGTAGGTGTGTGGGTGCCATTACATTGATTGGACAGTAAATATCAACAGTCATTCATAGGGTGGAGGGTGTGAGGGTGTCCTTATAGTGCTTGGACTGTAAATATCAACTGTCATTCATGAGGTGGTGGGTGTGTGGCTGTCATTACAGTGCTTAGACTCTAAATATCAACAGTCATTCATGGGTTGGTAGGTTTGTTGGTGTCCTTACAGAGCTTAAACTGTAAATATTAACAGTCATTCATGGGATGCTGGGTGTGTGGGTGTCATTACAGTGATTGGACTGTAAATATCATGAGTCATTAAGTGGTGGTTGGTGTGTGGGTGTCATTATAGTGTTTGGACTGTAAATATCAACAGTCATTCATGGTGTGGTGGGTGTGTTGGGGTAATTACAGATCTTGGACTGTAAATATCAACTGTCATTTATTGGGGTGGTGGGTGTGTTGGTGTCATTACAGTGCTTGGGCTGTAAATATCAACAGTCATTTATGGGGTGGTGGGTGTGTTGGTGTCATTAAAGTGCATGGACTGTAAATATGGACAGTCATTCATGGGTTGGTGGATGTGTTAGCATCATTACAGTGCTTGGACTGTAAATATCAACAGTCATTTAGAGTTTGGTGGGTGTGTGGCTTTCATTATGGTGCATGGATTGTAAATATCAACAGTCATTTATGGGGTGGAGGGTGTAAGGGTGTCATTTCAGTTCTTGGACTGTAAATATCAACAGTCATTCATGGGGTGGTGGGTGTGTGGGTATCATTACAATGCTTGGATTTTAAATATCAACAGTCATTCATGGGGTGGCTGGTGTGTGGGTGTCATTACAGTGATTGGAGTGTAAATATCAACAGTCATTCATGGGGTGGTGGGTGTGTTGGTGTCATTACATTGCTTGGACTGTAAAAATAAACTGTCATTTATGGGGTGGTGGGTGTGTGAGTGTCATTACAGTGCTTGGACTGTAAACATCAACCGTTATTCGTGGGGTGGTGTTTGTGTGGGTATCATTACAGTGCTTGGACTGTAAATATCAACAGTCATTCATGGGTATGTGGTGGGTATGTGGGTGTCATTACAGTGCTTAAAATGTAAATATCAACAGTTATTTATGGGGTGGTAGGTGTGTGGGTGTCATTACAGTGATTGGACTGTAAATATCAACAGTCATTCAAGGGGTGGTAGGTGTGTGTGTGTCATTACAGTGCTCGACCTGTAAATATCAACTGTCATTTATGGAGTGGTGGGTGTGTGAGTGTCATTACAGTGCTTGGACTGTAAACATCAACAGTTATTCATGGGGTGGTGTTTGTGTGGGTATCATTACAGTGCTTGTACTGTAAATATCAACAGTCATTCATCAGGTGGTGGGTATGTGGGTGTGATTACAGTGCTTAAAATGTAAATATCAACAGTTATTTATGGGGTGGTAGGTGTGTGGGTGTCATTACAGTGATTGGACTGTAGATATCAACAGTCATTTAAGTGGTGGTAGGTGTGTGTGTGTCATTACAGTTCTTGACCTGTAAATATCAACAGTCATTAATGGGGTGGTGGGTCTGTGGGTGTCATTACAGTGCTTGGACAGTAAAAGTCAATAGTCATTCATAAAAGGTATGTGTGTGGGTATCATTACAGTGCTTGGACTGTAAATATCAAAAGTCATTTATGGGGTGGTAGGTGTGTGGGTATCATTACATTGCTTGGGCTATAACTATCAACAGTCATTTATGGGGTGGTGGGTGTGTGGGTGTCATTACAGTGCATGGACTGTAAATATGGACAGTCAATTGGTTGGTGGATGTTTTAGCATCATTACAGTTCTTGGACTGTAAATATCAACAGTCATTTATAGTTTGGTGGGTGTGATTACGATGCATGGAGTGTATATATCAACAGTCATTCTTGGGGCGGAGGGTGTGAGGGTTTCATTTCAGTGCTTGGACTGTAAATATCAACAATCATTCATGGGGTGGTGGGTGTGTGGGTATCATTACAATGCTTGGATTGTAAATATCAACAGTCATTTATGGGGTGGTGGGTGTGTGGGTGTCATTACAGTGCTTGGACTGTAAATATCAACAGTAATTTAGAGTTTGGTGGGTGTGTGGCTGTGATTACGGTGCATGGATTGTAAATATCAACAGTCATTCATGGGGTGGAGGGTGTGAGGGTGTGATTTCAGTGCTTGGACTGTAAATATCAACAGTCATTCATGGAGTGGTGGGTGTGTGGGTATCACTACAATTCTTGGATTTTAAATATCAACAGTCATTAATGGGGTGGTGGGTGTGTGGGTGTCATTACAATGATTGGAGTGTAAATATTAACAGTCATTCATGGGGTGGTGGGTGTGTGGGTGTCATTACAGTGTTTGGACTGTAAATATCAACAGTCATTCATGAGGTGGTGTGTGTGTGGGTGTTATTACAGTGTTTGGACTGTAAATATCAACAGTCATTAATGGGGTGGTGGGTGTGTGGGTGTCATTACAGTGCTTGGACTGTAAATATCAATAGTCATTCATGGGGTGGTGGGTGTGTGGGCATACATTGCTTTGACTGTAAATATCATCAGTCATTCATGGGGTGGTTGGTGTGTGGGTGTCATTACAGTGCTTGGACTGTAAATATTAACTGTCATTCATTGGATGGTGTGTATGTGGGTGTCATTACAGTTCTTGGACTGTAATTATCAATAGTCATTCATGTGGTGGTAGGTGTGTGGGTGTCATTACTGTGCTTGGACTGTAAATATCAACAAACATTCATGGGGTGATGGGTGTGTGGGTGTCATTACAGTGCTTGGACTATAATTATTAACTGTCATTCATAGGAAAGATGGGTGTGTGTGTGGGTGTCATTACAGTGCTTGACCTGTAAATATCAACAGTCATTAATGGGGTGGTGGATCTGTGGGTGTCATTACAGTGCTTGGACTGTAAATTTACAGTCATTCATGGAGTGGTGGGTGTCATTACAGTGTTTGGACTGTAAATATCAACAGTCATTCGTATGGTGGTGGGTATGTGGGTGTCATTGCAGTGCTTGAACTGTAAATATCAACAGTCATTCATGGGGTGGTTGGTGTGTGGGTGTCATTACAGTGCTTGGACCGTAAATATCAACAGTCATTCATAAGTTGGTGGGTGTGTGGGTGTTATTACAGTGCTTGGACTGTAAATATCAAAAGTCTTTCATGGGGTGGTAGGTGTGTGGGTGCTATTACATTGATTGGACAGTAAATATCAACAGTCATTTATAGGGTGGAGGGTGTGAGGGTGTCCTTATAGTGCTTGGACTGTAAATATCAACTGTCATTCATGGGGTGGTGGGTGTGTGGCTGTCATTACAGTGCTTAGACTCTAAATATCAACAGTCATTCATGGGTTGGTAGGTTTGTTGGTGTCCTTACAGAGCTTAAACTGTAAATATCAACAGTCATTCATGGGATGGTGGGTGTGTGGGTGTCATTACAGTGATTGGACTGTAAATATCATGAGTCATTAAGTGGTGGTTGGTGTGTGGGTGTCATTATAGTGTTTGTACTGTAAATATCAACAGTCATTCATGGTGTGGTGGGTGTGTTGGGGTAATTACAGATCTTGGACTGTAAATATCAACTGTCATTTATTGGGGTGGTGGGTGTGTTGGTGTCATTACAGTGCTTGGGCTGTAAATATCAACAGTCATTTATGGGGTGGTGGGTGTGTTGGTGTCATTAAAGTGCATGGACTGTAAATATGGACAGTCATTCATGGGTTGGTGGATGTGTTAGCATCATTACAGTGCTTGGACTGTAAATATCAACAGTCATTTATAGTTTGGTGGGTGTGATTACGATGCATGGAGTGTATATATCAACAGTCATTCTTGGGGCGGAGGGTGTGAGGGTTTCATTTCAGTGCTTGGACTGTAAATATCAACAATCATTCATGGGGTGGTGGGTGTGTGGGTATCATTACAATGCTTGGATTGTAAATATCAACAGTCATTCATGGGGTTGTGGGTGTGTGGGTGTCATTACAGTGCTTAGACTATAATTATAAACAGTCATTCATGGGAATGTAGTGGTAATTCACAATGACGTGAAAAGCAGCATGCTAAGAAAAACCCACTTTTTACAGACAAAAAGTATTTATTATGGACGTTTCGGAGGCAACTACCTCCCTCTTCAGCAGTACAGAGTTGAATGAAACATGATAGGAAAATAAGTAGCTGACAGGGGGAGGGAAGGACAAGGTGTGTTCTGATGACAGACATACCACACCTCACCTCACCTCACCCAACCGACCTGACCTGGCCATTCCTCAGGGATCCGACCCCACATCTGGGAGGGATTTGACCACTAGTGCTCTCTTTAATGGATCTAGTTTGAACATACCTTCATTTAAGTTAAAAATTTTATAGTGCTGTATACATACTGATTCTAATATTCTACGTTTCTTGAAATTGTTGCACTTAATTATCATTTTACCAGAATTCCAATCAATACAGTGGTTGTTGTCATATGCATGGACAAAGTTAGCATTATTTGGGTTACAATTCGTCATATCTCGTTTTTGTTCTTTCATTCTAACATCTAAAGATCTCCCAGTTTCACCTATATAAACTAAGTCACAGTCTTTGCAAGAAATTTTGTATACTCCTGCTTGGGGCTGAACAGTGGCATTATTTCTTACAAGAGTAGTTTTGATACTAGAAGTATATTTGAAGGCTTTGTTTACATCAAGTTCTCTGCTAACTGACTGAATTTTTTCCAGACTTTTTACATAAGGAAGACATAAATAAGGTTTCTTTTCTGACTGACATTTAGGAACATAGAAGGTTTTCCTAGCCTTATAATAAGCTTTTCTTATAAACCAATCAGGATATTTCAAGTTACGGAATATAATCAAAATTTTGTTGTTTTCTACCTCTAAATTTTGGGGGCTACAAATTCTTAATGCTCTGAGAAACAAGGTAGATATGACAGACATTTTGATAAGAGATAAGAGAAAAAATGAATCTACATATCACAATGAGTGGGTTTCCTATAGACAGTGAAAGTAGGGAAGTCATTAATTTTAGTAACCAAAACATCAAGGAAGGGTAGGGACCCATCAATTTCCCATTCAATTTTGAAATTGATAGATGGAACCAAGTCATTTAATTTGCAAAAGAAATCTTCAAAATTATTGAGACTGTTGGGCCAAAAAGAGAAAATGTCATCTACATACCTATGATTCCATTCCTAGGCGGTTTCGCTTGGCTGTGGAGAATTTAAGAAAAAACAACTCCATTTTCATAACTAAAGCTGACAAGAACAACTCAGTTGTGATACTTGATAAAGTTAACTACGAAGAAAAGATGTTAAATCTATTAAATGACGTCACCACTTATGAAAAGTTGAGATCTTCTCCCTTAAAGCGTCTGTCCACCCAGTTCAACCGTACTGTGAAAGAACTACTCAATAATGTGCCCAACATCGATGCCAAATGGTTCATGCAAGTCAACCCTAAACTTCCACACATATATGGTCTACCCAAAACACATAAGAATGGTGTTCCTCTTCGCCCCATTGTTTCGTACTGTGGATCATTTAGCTACAAATTATCAAAATTCTTAGCCAATAAATTATCACCATTAGTGGGATGCATCTCAAGTTCACATATTAAAATTTCCTCAAATTTTATTGATAAAATTAAGTCTCTAAACCTAACTAATGGAAAAATGGTAAGTTTTGATGTAGATTCACTCTTCACTAAAGTGCCACTTAACGATGTATTAGAATTTCTAAGTAGGAAAATGCCAGACTATGATTTAGATTTGGGTATGGCAATATCTTCCTTCCTTGAATTAATTAAACTTTGTGTTTCATCCAATGCTTTTTCTTTTAATGATAAATTCTTCATTCAGCGATTTGGCAATGCTATGGGGTCGCCATTATCCCCCATCCTTAGTAATTTGTATATGGATTTTTTTGAAACTGAGTTATTATCCAACATTGCACCTCCAAATCTAATATGGTATAGGTATGTAGATGACATTTTCTCCTTTTGGCCCAACAGTCTCAATAATTTTGAAGATTTCTTTTGCAAATTAAATGACTTGGTTCCATCTATCAATTTCAAAATTGAATGGGAAATTGATGGGTCCCTACCCTTCCTTGATGTTTTGGTTACTAAAATTAATGACTTCCCTACTTACACTGTCTATAGGAAACCCACTCATTGAGATATGTACATTCATTTTTTCTCTTATCTCTTATCAAAATGTCTGTCATATCTACCTTGTTTCTTAGAGCATTAAGAATTTGTAGCCCCCAAAATTTAGAGGTAGAAAACAACAAAATTTGGATTATATTCCGTAACTTGAAATATCCTGATTGGTTTATAAGAAAAGCTTATTATAAGGCTAGGAAAACCTTCTATGTTCCTAAATGTCAGTCAGAAAAGAAACCTTATTTATGTCTTCCTTATGTAAAAAGTCTGGAAAAAATTCAGTCAGTTAGCAGAGAACTTGATGTAAACAAAGCCTTCAAATATACTTCTAGTATCAAAACTACTCTTGTAAGAAATAATGCCACTGTTCAGCCTCAAGCAGGAGTATACAAAATTCCTTGCAAAGACTGTGACTTAGTTTATATAGGTGAAACTGGGAGATCTTTAAATGTTAGAATGAAAGAACATAAACGAGATATGACGAATTGTAACCCATATAATGCTAACTTTGTCCATGCATATGACAACAACCACTGTATTGATTGGAATTCTGGTAAAATGATAATTAAGTGCAACAATTTCAAGAAACGTAGAATATTAGAATCAGGATGTATACAGCACTATAACATTTTAAACTTAAATGAAGGTATGTTCAAACTAGATCCATTAATGAGAGCACTAGTGGTCAAATCCCTCCCAGATGTGGGGTCGGATCCCTGAGGAATAGCCAGGTCAGGTCGGTTGGGTGAGGTGAGGTGAGGTGTGGTATGTCTGTCATCAGAACACACCTTGTCCCTCCCTCCCCCTGTCAGCTACTTATTTTCCTTTCATGTTTCATTCAACTCTGTACTGCTGAAGAGGGAGGTAGTTACCTCCGAAACGTCCATATTAAATACTTTTTGTCTATATAAAGTGGGTTTTTCTTAGCATGCTGCTCTTCACGTCATTGTGAATTACCACTACACACCTTTCCCATGAATGACTGTTTATAATTATAGTCCAAGCACTGTAATGACACCCACCACCCCATGAATGACTGTTGATATTTACAATCCAAGCATTGTAATGATACCCACACACCCACCACCCCATGAATGATTGTTGAAATTTACAGTCCAAGCACTGAAATAAAACCCTCACACCCTCCACCCCATGAATGACTGTTGATATATTCAGTCCATGCACCGTAATCACACCCACCAAACTATAAATGACTGTTGATATTTATAGTCCAAGCACTGTAATGATGCTAACACATCCACCAACCCATGAATGACTGTCCATATTTACAGTCCATGCACTGTAATGACACCCACACACCCACCACTCCATGAATGACTGTTGATAGTTATAGCCCAAGCGATGTAATGATACCCACACACCTACCACCCCATATAAGACTTTTGATTTTTACAGTCCAAGCACTGTAATGACACCCACACACATACCCTTTATAATTGACTGTTGACTTTTACTGTCCAACCACTGTAATGACACCCACAGACCAACCACCCCATTAATGACTGTTGATATTTACAGGTCAAGCACTGTAATGACACATACACACCAACTACCCCTTAAATGACTGTTGATATTTACAGTCTAATCACTGTAATGACACCCACACACCTACCACCCCAAAAATGACTGTTGATATTTAAATTTTAAGCACTGTAATGACACCCACATACCCACCACCCCATGAATGACTGTTGATATTTACAGTCCAAACACTGTAATGATACCCACACAAACACCACCCCATGAATAACTGTTGATATTTACAGTTCAAACACTGTAATGACACTCACACACCCACCACCCCATAAATGACAGTTGATATTTACAGTCCAAGCACTGTAATGACAACCACAGACCCACCACCCCATGAACGACTAATGATATTTATAGTCAAAGCAATGTAATGATACCCACACACCTACCATCCCATGAATTACTGTTGATATTTACAGTCCAAGCACTGTAATGATACCCACACACTCACCCCTTATGAATGACAGTTGATGTTTACAGTCCAAGCACTGTAATGACACCCACAGACCAACCACCCCATTAATGACTGTTGATATTTACAGGTCAAGCACTGTAATGACACACACACACCCACCTTTCTCATGAATGACTGTCTATAATTATAGTCTAAGCCCTGTAATGACACCCACACACCCACCACCCCATGAAGGACTGTTGATATTTACAAACCATGCACCGTAATGACACCCACACACCCACCAATTTATAAATGACTGTTGATATTTATGGTCCAAGCACTGTAATGATGCTAACAAATCCACCAACCCATGAATGACTGTCCATATTTACAGTTTATGCACTGTAATGACACGCACACACCCACCACCCCATGAATGACTGTTGATAGTTACAGCCCAAGCAATGTAATGATACCCACACAACCACCACCTCATGATTGACAGTTGATATTTACAGTCCAAGCACTGTAATTACACCAACACACCCACCACCCCATAAATGACTGTTGATATTTACTGTCCAATCAATGTAATGGCACCCACACACCTACCACCCCATGAAAGACTTTTGATATTTACAGTCCAAGCACTGTAATGATACCCACACACATACTCCTTATGAATGACTGTTGACATTTACAGTCCAAGTACTGTAATGACACCCACAGACCCACCACCCCATTAATGACTGTTGATATTTACAGGTCAAGCACTATAATGACACACACACCTACCACCCCTTGAATGACTGTTGATATTTACAGTCCAATCACTGTAATGACACCCACACACCCACCACCCTATGAATGACTGTTGATATTTACATTTTAAGCACTGTAATGACACCCACATACCCACCACCCCATTATTGACTGTTGATATTTACAGTCCAAGCACTGTAATGATACCCACACAAACATTACCCCATGAATAACTGTTGATATTTACATTCCAACCACTGTAATGACACCCACACACCCACCACCCGATAAATGACTGTTGATATTTACAGTCCAAGCACTGTAAAGACACCCACATACCAACCACTTCATGAATGACTGTTGATATTTACACTCCAAGCACACTAATGAAACCCACATTCCCACCACCCTATAAATGAAAGTTGATATTTTCAGTCCAAGAACTGTAATGACACCCACACACCCACCACCCCATGAATGACTATTGATATCTACAGTCCAACCACTGTAATAACACCCACACACCTACCACCTCATGAATGACTGTTGATATTTACAGTCCAAACACTGTAATGACACCCACACACCAACAACCCCATTAATGTCAGTTGATATTTACACTCCAAGCACTGTATGAAACACACACAACCGCCACCCCATTAATGTCAGTTGATATTTACAATCCAAGCATTGTAATGATACCCAAACACTCACCAACCAATGAATGACTGTTGATATTTACGGCCCAAGCACTGTAATGACACCCACACACCAACCACCTATTGGATGACTCTTGATATTTACAGTCCAATCACTGTAATGACACAAACAACCTACTATCCCAAGAATTACTGTTGATTTTTACAGTCCAAGCACTGTAATGACACCAACACACCTACCATCCCATGAATTACTGTTGATATTTACAGTCCAAGCACTGTAATGATACCTACACACCCACCCCTTATGAATGACTGTTGATAGTTACAGCCCAAGCAATGTAATGATACCCACACAACCACCACCTCATGATTGACAGTTGATATTTACAGTCCAAGCACTGTAATTACACCAACACACCCACCACCCCATAAATGACTGTTGATATTTACTGTCCAATCAATGTAATGGCACCCACACACCTACCACCCCATGAAAGACTTTTGATATTTACAGTCCAAGCACTGTAATGATACCCACACACATACTCCTTATGAATGACTGTTGACATTTACAGTCCAAGTACTGTAATGACACCCACAGACCCACCACCCCATTAATGACTGTTGATATTTACAGTCCAAGCACTAAAATGACACACACACCTACCACCCCTTGAATGACTGTTGATATTTACAGTCCAATCACTGTAATGACACCCACACACCCACCACCCTATGAATGACTGTTGATATTTACATTTTAAGCACTGTAATGACACCCACATACCCACCACCCCATTATTGACTGTTGATATTTACAGTCCAAGCACTGTAATGATACCCACACAAATATTACCCCATGAATAACTGTTGATATTTACATTCCAACCACTGTAATGACACCCACACACCCACCACCCAATAAATGACTGTTGATATTTACAGTCCAAGCACTGTAAAGACACCCACATACCCACCACTTCATGAATGACTGTTGATATTTACACTCCAAGCACACTAATGACACCCACATTCCCACCACCCTATAAATGAAAGTTGATATTTTCAGTCCAAGAACTGTAATGACACCCACACACCCACCACCCCATGAATGACTATTGATATCTACAGTCCAACCACTGTAATAACACCCACACACCTACCACCTCATGAATGACTGTTGATATTTACAGTCCAAACACTGTAATGACACCCACACACCAACAACCCCATTAATGTCAGTTGATATTTACACTCCAAGCACTGTATGAAACACACACACCCGCCACTCCATGAATGACCGTTGATATTTACAATCCAAGCATTGTAATGATACCCAAACACTCACCAACTAATGAATGACTGTTGATATTTACGGCTTAAGCACTGTAATGACACCCACACACCAACCACCTATTGGATGACTCTTGATATTTACAGTCCAATCACTGTAATGACACCCACAACCTACCATCCCAGGAATTACTGTTGATTTTTACAGTCCAAGCACTGTAATGACACCAACACACCTACCATCCCATGAATTACTGTTGATATTTACAGTCCAAGCACTGTAATGATACCCACACACCCACCCCTTATGAATGACTGTTGACATTTACAGTCCAAGCACTGTAATGACACCCACAGACCCACCACCCCATTAATAACTGATGATATTTACAGGTCAAGCACTGTAATGACACACACACACCCACCTTTCTCATGAATGACTGTTTATAATTATAGTCCAAGCCCTGTAATGACACCCACACACCCACTACCCCATGAATGACTGTTGATATTTACAAACCATGCACCGTAATGACACCCACACACCCACCAATTTATAAATGACTGTTGATATTTATGGTCCAAGCACTGTAATGATGCTAACACATCCACCAACCCATGAATGACTGTCCATATTTACAGTTTATGCACTGTAATGACACGCACACACCCACCACCCCATGAATGACTGTTGATAGTTACAGCCCAAGCAATGTAATGATACCCACACAACCACCACCTCATGATTGACAGTTGATATTTACAGTCCAAGCACTGTAATTACACCAACACACCCACCACCCCATAAATGACTGTTGATATTTACTGTCCAATCAATGTAATGGCACCCACACACCTACCACCCCATGAAAGACTTTTGATATTTACAGTCCAAGCACTGTAATGATACCCACACACATACTCCCTATGAATGACTGTTGACATTTACAGTCCAAGCACTGTAATGACACCCACAGACCCACCACCCCATTAATGACTGTTGATATTTACAGGTCAAGCACTGTAATGACACACACACATACCACCCCTTGAATGACTGTTGATATTTACAGTCCAATCACTGTAATGACACCCACACACCCAACACCCTATGAATGACTGTTGATATTTACATTTTAAGCACTGTAATGACACCCACATACCCACCACCCCATTATTGAATGTTGATATTTACAGGCCAAGCACTGTAATGATACCCACACAAACATCACCCCATGAATAACTGTTGATATTTACATTCCAACCACTGTAATGACACCCACACACCCACCACCCGATAAATGACTGTTAATATTTACAGTCCAAGCACTGTAAAGACACCCACATACCCACCACTTCATGAATGAATGTTGATATTTACACTCCAACCACTGTAATGACACCCACATACCCACCACCCTATAAATGAAAGTTGATATTTTCAGTCCAAGCACTGTAATGACACCCACACACCCACCACCCCATGAATGACTATTGATATCTACAGTCCAACCACTGTAATAACACCCACACACCCACCACCTCATGAATGACTGTTGATATTTACAGTCCAAACACTGTAATGACACTCACACACCCACAACCCCATTAATGTCTGTTGATATTTACACTCCAAGCACTGTATGAAACACACACACCTGCCACCCCATGAATGACTGTTGATATTTACAATCCAAGCATTGTAATGATACCCAAACACTCACCAACCAATGAATGACTGTTGATATTTTCAGCCCAAGCACTGTAATGACACCCACACACCAACCACCCCCTGAATGACTCTTGATATTTACAGTCCAATCACTGTAATGACACCCACACACCTACCATCCCAAGAATTACTGTTGATTTGTACAGTCCATGCACTGTAATGACACCAACACACCTACCATCCCATGAATTACTGTTGATATTTACAGTCCAAGCACTGTAATGATACTCACACACCCACCCCTTATGAATGACTGTTGACATTTACAGTCCAAGCACTGTAATGACACCCACAGACCCACCACCCCATTAATAACTGATGATATTTACAGGTCAAGCACTGTAATGACACACACACACCCACCTTTCTCATGAATGACTGTTTATAATTATAGTCCAAGCCCTGTAATGACACCCACACACCCACTACCCTATGAATGACTTTTGATATTTACAATTCAAGCATTGTAATGATACTCAAACACCCACCACCCCATGAATGACTGTTGATATTTACAAACCATGCACCGTAATGACACCCACACACCCACCAATTTATAAATGACTGTTGATATTTATGGTCCAAGCACTGTAATGATGCTAACACATCCACCAACCCATGAATGACTGTCCATATTTACAGTTTATGCACTGTAATGACACCCACACACCAACCACCCCTTGAATGACTCTTGATATTTACAGTCCAATCACTGTAATGACACCCAAACACCTACCATCCCAAGAATTACTGTTGATTTTTACAGTCCAAGCACTGTAATGACACCAACACACCTACCATCCCATGAATTACTGTTGATATTTACAGTCCAAGCACTGTAATGATACCCACACACCCACCCCTTATGAATGACTGTTGACATTTACAGTCCAAGCACTGTAATGACACCCACAGACCCACCACCCCATTAATAACTGATGATATTTACAGGTCAAGCACTGTAATGACACACACACACCCACCTTTCTCATGAATGACTGTTTATAATTATAGTCCAAGCCCTGTAATGACACCCACACACCCACTACCCCATGAATGACTTTTGATATTTACAATTCAAGCATTGTAATGATACTCAAACACCCACCACCCCATGAATGACTGTTGATATTTACAAACCATGCACCGTAATGACACCCACACACCCACCAATTTATAAATGACTGTTGATATTTATGGTCCAAGCACTGTAATGATGCTAACACATCCATCAACCCATGAATGACTGTCCATATTTACAGTTTATGCACTGTAATGACACGCACACACCCACCACCCCATGAATGACTGTTGATAGTTACAGCCCAAGCAATGTAATGATACCCACACACCCACCACCTCATGATTGACAGTTGATATTTACAGTCCAAGCACTGTAATTACACCAACACACCCACCACCCCATGAATGACTGTTGATATTTACTGTCCAATCAATGTAATGGCACCCACACACCTACCACCCCATTAAAGACTTTTGATATTTACAGTCCAAGCACTGTAATGATACCCACACACATACTCCTTATGAATGACTATTGACATTTACAGTCCAAGCACTGTAATGACACCCACAGACCCACCACCCCATTAATGACTGTATATATTTACAGGTCAAGCACTGTAATGACACACACACACCTACCACCCCTTGAATGACTGTTGATATTTACAGTCCAATCAGTGTAATGACACCCACACACCCACCACCCTATGAATGACTGTTGATATTTACATTTTAAGCACTGTAATGACACCCACATACCCACCACCCCATTATTGACTGTTGATATTTACAGTCCAAGCACTGTAATGATACCCACACAAACATCACCCCATGAATAACTGTTGATATTTACAGTCCAACCACTGTAATGACACCCACACACCCACCACCCGATAAATGACTGTTGATATTTACAGTCCAAGCACTGTAAAGACACCCACATACCCACCACTTCATGAATGACTGTTGATATTTACACTCCAAGCACTGTAATGACACCCACATACCCACCACCCTATAAATGAAAGTTGATATTTTCAGTCCAAGCACTGTAATGACACCCACACACCCACCACCCCATGAATGACTATTGATATCTACAGTCCAACCACTGTAATAACACCCACACACCCACCACCTCATGAATGACTGTTGATATTTACAGTCCAAACACTGTAATGACACCCACACACCCACAACCCAATTAATGTCTGTTGATATTTACACTCCAAGCACTGTATGAAACACACACACCTGCCACCCCATGAATGACTGTTGATATTTACAATCCAAGCATTGTAATGATACCCACACACATACTCCTTATGAATGATTGTTGACATTTACAGTCCAAGCACTGTAATGACACCCACAGACCCACCACCCCATTAATGACTGTTGATATTTACAGGTCAAGCACTGTAATGACACACACACCTACCACCCCTTGAATGACTGTTGATATTTACAGTCCAATTACTGTAATGACACCCACACACCCACCACCCTATGAATGACTGTTGATATTTACATTTTAAGCACTGTAATGACACCCACATACCCACCACCCCATTATTGACTGTTGATATTTACAGGCCAATCACTGTAATGATACCCACACAAACATCACCCCATGAATAACTGTTAATATTTACATTCCAACCACTGTAATGACACCCACACACCCACCACCCGATAAATGACTGTTAATATTTACAGTCCAAGCACTGTAAAGACACCCACATACCCACCACTTCATGAATGACTGTTAATATTTACACTCCAAGCACTGTAATGACACCCACATACCCACCACCTTATAAATGAAAGTTGATATTTTCAGTCCAAGCACTGTAATGACACCCACACACCCACCACCCCATGAATGACTATTGATATCTACAGTCCAACCACTGTAATAACACCCACACACCCACCACCTCATGAATGACTGTTGATATTTACAGTCCAAACACTGTAATGACACTCACACACCCACAACCCCATTAATGTTTGTTGATATTTACACTCCAAGCACTGTATGAAACACACACACCTGCCACCCCATGAATGACTGTTGATATTTACAATCCAAGCATTGTAATGATACCCAAACACTAACCAACCAATGAATGACTGTTGATATTTACAGCCCAAGCACTGTAATGACACCCACACACCAACCACCCCTTGAATGACTCTTGATATTTACAGTCCAATCACTGTAATGACACCCACACACCTACCATCCCAAGAATTACTGTTGATTTTTACAGTCCAAGCACTGTAATGACACCAACACACCTACTATCCCATGAATTACTGTTGATATTTACAGTCCAAGCACTATAATGATACCCAAACACCCAACCCTTATGAATGACTGTTGACATTTACAGTCCAAGCACTGTAATGACACCCACAGATCCACCACCCCATTAATTACTGATGATATTTACAGGTCAAGCACTATAATGACACACACACCCACCTTTCTCATGAATGACTGTTTATAATTATAGTCCAAGCCCTGTAATGACACCCACACACCCACTACCCTATGAATGACTTTTGATATTTACAATTCAAGCATTGTAATGATACTCAAACACCCACCACCCCATGAATGACTGTTGATATTTACAAACCATGCACCGTAATGACACCCACACACCCACCAATTTATAAATGACTGTTGATATTTATGGTCCAAGCACTGTAATGATGCTAACACATCCACCAACCCATGAATGACTGTCCATATTTACAGTTTATGCACTGTAATGACACGCACACACCCACCACCCCATGAATGACTGTTGATAGTTACAGCCCAAGCAATGTAATGATACCCACACACCCACCACTTCATGATTGACTGTTGATATTTACTGTCCAATCAATGTAATGGCACCCACACACCTACCACCACATGAAAGACTTTTGATATTTACAGTCCAAGCACTGTAATGACACCCACACACCTACCACCCGATAAATAACTGTTGATATCTACAGTCCAAGCACTGTAAAGACACCCACATACCCACACCACTTCATGAATGACTGTTGATATTTACACTCCAAGCACTCTAATGATACCCACACACCCACCCCTTATGAATGACTGTTGACATTTACAGTCCAAGCACTGTAATGACACCCACAGACCCACCACCCCATTAATAACTGATGATATTTACAGGTCAAGCACTGTAATGACACACACACACCCACCTTTCTCATGAATGACTGTTTATAATTATAGTCCAAGCCCTGTAATGATACCCACATACCCACTACCCCATGAATGACTGTTGATATTTACAAACCATGCACTGTAATGACACCCACACACCCACCAATTTATAAATGACTGTTGATATTTATGGTCCAAGCACTGTAATGATGCTAACACATCCACCAACCCATGAATGACTGTCCATATTTACAGTTTATGCACTGTAATGACACGCACACACCCACCACCCCATGAATGACTGTTGATAGTTACAGCCCAAGCAATGTAATGATACCCACACAACCACCACCTCATGATTGACAGTTGATATTTACAGTCCAAGCACTGTAATTACACCAACACACCCACCACCCCATAAATGACTGTTGATATTTACTGTCCAATCAATGTAATGGCACCCACACACCTACCACCCCATAAAAGACTTTTGATATATACAGTCCAAGCACTGTAATGATACCCACACACATACTCCTTATGAATGACTGTTGACATTTACAGTCCAAGCACTGTAATGACACCCACAGACACATCACCCCATTAATGACTGTTGATATTTACAGGTCAAGCACTGTAATGACACACACACCTACCACCCCTTGAATGACTGTTGATATTTACAGTCCAATCACTGTAATGACACCCACACACCCACCACCCTATAAATGACTGTTGATATTTACATTTTAAGCACTGTAATGACACCCACATACCCACCACCCCATTATTGACTGTTGATATTTACAGTCCAAGCACTGTAATGATACCCACACAAACATTACCCCATGAATAACTGTTGATATTTACATTCCAACCACTGTAATGACACCCACACACCCACCACCCGATAAATGACTGTTGATATTTACAGTCCAAGCACTGTAAAGACACCCACATACCCACCACTTCATGAATGACTGTTGATATTTACACTCCAAGCACTGTAATGACACCCACATTCCCACAACCCTATAAATGAAAGTTGATATTTTCAGTCCAATCACTGTAATGACACCCACACACCTACCATCCCAAGAATTACTGTTGATTTTTACAGTCCAAGCTCTGTAATGACACCAACACACATACCATCCCATGAATTACTGTTGATATTTACAGTCCAAGCACTGTAATGATACCCACACACCCACCCCTTATGAATGACTGTTGACATTTACAGTCCAAGCACTGTAATGACACCCACAGACCCACCACCCCATTAATAACTGATGATATTTACAGGTCAAGCACTGTAATGACACACACACACCCACCTTTCTCATGAATGACTGTTTATAATTATAGTCCAAGCCCTGTAATGACACCCACACACCCACTACCCCATGAATGACTGTTGATATTTACAAACCATGCACCGTAATGACACCCACACACCCACCAATTTATAAATGACTGTTGATATTTATGGTCCAAGCACTGTAATGATGCTAACACATCCACCAACCCATGAATGACTGTCCATATTTACAGTTTATGCTCTGTAATGACACGCACACACCCACCACCCCATGAATGACTGTTGATAGTTACAGCCCAAGCAATGTAATGATACCCACACAACCACCACCTCATGATTGACAGTTGATATTTACAGTCCAAGCTCTGTAATTACACCAACACACCCACCACCCCATAAATGACTGTTGATATTTACTGTCCAATCAATGTAATGGCACCCACACACCTACCACCCCATGAAAGACTTTTGATATTTACAGTCCAAGCACTGTAATGATACCCACACACATACTCCTTATGAATGACTGTTGACATTTACAGTCCAAGCACTGTAATGACACCCACAGACCCACCACCCCATTAATGACTGTTAATATTTACAGGTCAAGCACTGTAATGACACACACACCTACCACCCCTTGAATGACTATTGATATTTACAGTCCAATCACTGTAATGACACCCACACACCCACCACCCTATGAATGACTGTTGATATTTACATTTTAAGCACTGTAATGACACCCACACACCCACCACCCGATAAATGACTGTTAATATTTACAGTCCAAGCACTGTAATGACACCCACATACCCACCACCCTATAAATGAAAGTTGATATTTTCAGTCCAAGCACTGTTATGACACCCACACACCCACCACCCCATGAATGACTATTGATATCTACAGTCCAACCACTGTAATAACACCCACACACCCACCACCTCATGAATGACTGTTGATATTTACAGTCCAAACACTGTAATGACACCCACACACCCACAACCCCATTAATGTCTGTTGATATTTACACTCCAAGCACTGTATGAAACACACACACCTGCCACCCCATGAATGACTGTTGATATTTACAATCCAAGCATTGTAATGATGCCCAAACACTCACCAACCAATGAATGACTGTTGATATATACAGCCCAAGCACTGTAATGACACCCACACACCAACCACCCCTTGAATGACTCTTGATATTTACAGTCCAATCACTGTAATGACACCCACACACCTACCATCCCAAGAATTACTGTTGATTTTTACAGTCCAAGCACTGTAATGACACCAACACACCTACCATCCCATGAATTACTGTTGATATTTACAGTCCAAGCACTGTAATGATACCCACACACCCACCCCTTATGAATGACTGTTGACATTTACAGTCCAAGCACTGTAATGACACCCACAGACCCACCACCCCATTAATAACTGATGATATTTACAGATCAAGCACTGTAATGACACACACACACCCACCTTTCTCATGAATGACTGTTTATAATTATAGTCCAAGCCCTGTAATGACACCCACATACCCACTACCCCATGAATGACTTTTGATATTTACAATTCAAGCATTGTAATGATACTCAAACACCCACCACCCCATGAATGACTGTTGATATTTACAAACCATGCACAGTAATGACACCCACACACCCACCAATTTATAAATGACTGTTGATATTTATGGTCCAAGCACTGTAATGATGCTAACACATCCACTAACCCATGAATGACTGTCCATATTTACAGTTTATGCACTGTAATGACACGCACACACCCACCACCCCATGAATGACTGTTGATAGTTACAGCCCAGGCAATGTAATGATACCCACACACCCACCACCTCATGATTGACAGTTGATATTTACAGTCCAAGCACTGTAATTACACCAACACACCCACCACCCCATGAATGACTGTTGATATTTACTGTCCAATCAATGTAATGGCACCCACACACCTACCACCCCATTAAAGACTTTTGATATTTACAGTCCAAGCACTGTAATGATACCCACACACATACTCCTTATGAATGACTGTTGACATTTACAGTCCAAGCACTGTAATGACACCCACAGACCCACCACTCCATTAATGACTGTTGATATTTACAGGTCAAGCACTGTAATGACACACACACACCTACCACCCCTTGAATGACTGTTGATATTTACAGTCCTATCAGTGTAATGACACCCACACACCAACCACCCTATGAATGACTGTTGATATTTACATTTTAAGCACTGTAATGACACTCACATACCCACCACCCCATTATTGACTGTTGATATTTACAGTCCAAGCACTGTAATGATACCCACACAAACATCACCCCATGAATAACTGTTGATATTTACAGTCCAACCACTGTAATGACAACCACACACCCACCACCCGATAAATGACTGTTGATATTTACAGTCCAAGCACTGTAAAGACACCCACATACCCACCACTTCATGAATGACTGTTGATATTTACACTCCAAGCACTGTAATGACACCCACATACCCACCACCCTATAAATGAAAGTTGATATTTTCAGTCCAAGCACTGTAATGACACCCACACACCCACCACCCCATGAATGACTATTGATATCTACAGTCCAACCACTGTAATAACACCCACACACCTACCACCTCATGAATGACTGTTGACATTTACAGTCCAAACACTGTAATGACACCCACAAACCCACAACCCCATTAATGTCTGTTGATATTTACATTCCAAGCACTGTATGAAACACACACACCTGCCACCCCATGAATGACTGTTGATATTTACAATCCAAGCATTGTAATGATACCCAAACACTCACCAACCAATGAATGACTGTTGATATTTACAGCCCAAGCACTGTAATGACACCCACACACCAACCACCCCTTGAATGACTCTTGATATTTACAGTCCAATCACTGTAATGACACCCAAACACCTACCATCCCAAAAATTACTGTTGATTTTTACAGTCCAAGCACTGTAATGACACCAACACACCTACCATCCCATGAATTACTGTTGATATTTACAGTCCAAGCACTGTAATGATACCCACACACCCATCCCTTATGAATGACTGTTGACATTTACAGTCCAAGCACTGTAATGACACCCACAGACCCACCACCCCATTAATAACTGATGATATTTACAGATCAAGCACTGTAATGACACACACACACCCACCTTTCTCATGAATGACTGTTTATAATTATAGTCCAAGCCCTGTAATGACACCCACACACCCACTACCACATGAATGACTTTTGATATTTACAATTCAAGCATTGTAATGATACTCAAACACCCACCACCCCATGAATGACTGTTGATATTTACAAACCATGCAGCGTAATGACACCCACACACCCACCAATTTATAAATGACTGTTGATATTTATGGTCCAAGCACTGTAATGATGCTAACACATCCACCAACCCATGAATGACTGTCCATATTTACAGTTTATGCACTGTAATGACACGCACACACCCACCACCCCATGAATGACTGTTGATAGTTACAGCCAAGGCAATGTAATGATACCCACACACCCACCACCTCATGATTGACAGTTGATATTTACAGTCCAAGCACTGTAATTACACCAACACACCCACCACTCCATGAATGACTGTTGATATTTACTGTCCAATCAATGTAATGGCACCCACACACCTACCACCCCATTAAAGACTTTTGATATTTACAGTCCAAGCACTGTAATGATACCCACACACATACTCCTTATGAATGACTGTTGACATTTACAGTCCAAGCACTGTAATGACACCCACAGACCCACCACTCCATTAATGACTGTTGATATTTACAGGTCAAGCACTGTAATGACACACACACACCTACCACCCCTTGAATGACTGTTGATATTTACAGTCCTATCAGTGTAATGACACCCACACACCCACCACCCTATGAATGACTGTTGATATTTACATTTTAAGCACTGTAATGACACCCACATACCCACCACCCCATTATTGACTGTTGATATTTACAGTCCAAGCACTGTAATGATACCCACACAAACATCACCCAATGAATAACTGTTGATATTTACAGTCCAACCACTGTAATGACAACCACACACCCACCACCCGATAAATGACTGTTGATATTTACAGTCCAAGCACTGTAATGATACCCACACACATACTCCTTATGAATGACTGTTGACATTTACAGTCCAAGCACTGTAAAGACACCCACATACCCACCACTTCATGAATGACTGTTGATATTTACACTCCAAGCACTGTAATGACACCCACATACCCACCACCCTATAAATGAAAGTTGATATTTTCAGTCCAAGCACTGTAATGACACCCACACACCCACCACCCCATGAATGACTATTGATATATACAGTCCAACCACTGTAATAACACCCACACACCCACCACCTCATGAATGACTGTTGACATTTACAGTCCAAACACTGTAATGACACCCACAAACCCACAACCCCATTAATGTCTGTTGATATTTACACTCCAAGCACTGTATGAAACACACACACCTGCCACCCCATGAATGACTGTTGATATTTACAATCCAAGCATTGTAATGATACCCAAACACTCACCAACCAATGAATGACTGTTGATATTTACAGCCCAAGCACTGTAATGACACCCACACACCAACCACCCCTTGAATGACTCTTGATATTTACAGTCCAATCACTGTAATGACACCCAAACACCTACCATCCCAAAAATTACTGTTGATTTTTACAGTCCAAGCACTGTAATGACACCAACACACCTACCATCCCATGAATTACTGTTGATATTTACAGTCCAAGCACTGTAATGATACCCACACACCCACCCCTTATAAATGACTGTTGACATTTACAGTCCAATTACTGTAATGACACCCACAGACCCACCACCCAATTAATAACTGATGATATTTACAGGTCAAGCACTGTAATGACACACACACACCTACCACCCCGTGAATGACTGTTGATATTTACAGTCCAATCACTGTAATGACACCCACACACCTATCACACCATGAATGACTGTTGATATTTACATTCTAAGCACTGCAATGACACCCATATACCCACAACCCCATGAATGACTGTTGATATTTAAAGTCCAAACACCTTAATGATACCCACACAAACACCACCCCATGAATAACTGCTGATATTTAGAGACCAAGCTCTGTAATGACACCCACACACCCACCACCACATAAATGACTGTTGATATTTACAGTCCAAGCACTGTAAAGACACCCATATACCCACCACCCCATGAATGACTGTTGATATTTACATTCCAAGCTCTTTAATGACACCAACATACCCACCACCCCATGAATGACTGATGATATTTACAGTCCAATCAATGTAATGACACCCACACACCTACCATCTCATGAATGACTATTGATATTTAGAGTCCAAGCAATGTAAAGAGAGCCACACACCCACCACTTCATGAATGACTTTTGATATTTACAGTTTAAGCACTATTATGACACCCACACACCCAACACCCCATGAATGACTGTTGATATTTACTGTCCAATCAATGTAATGACACCCACACACCTACCACCCTATGAAAGACTTTTGATATTTACAGTCCAAGCACTGTAATGACACCCACAGACCCACAACCCCAATAATGACTGTTGAAATTTACAGATCAAGCACTGTAATGACACCCACACACCTACCACCTCTTGAATGACTATTGATATTTACAGTCCAATCACTGTAATGACACCCACACACCCACCCCTTTGAATAACTGTTAACATTTACAGTCCAAGCACTGTAATGACACCCACAGATCAACCACCCCATTAATGACTGTTGATATTTACAGGTCAAGCACTGTAATGACACACACACACACACACACACCCACCTTTCCCATGAATGACTGTTGATATTTACAGTCCAAGCACTGAAATGAAACCCTTACACCCTCCACCCCATGAATGACTGTTGATATATACAGTCCATGCATCGTAATGGCAACCACACACCCACCAATCTATAATGGACTGTTGATATTTACAGTCCAAGCACTGTAGTGATGCTAACATATCCACCAACCCATTAATGACTGTCCATATTTACAGTCCATGCACTGTAATGACACCCACACACCCACCACCCCATTAATGATTGTTGATAGTTATAGTCCAATCAATGTAATGATACCCACACACCTACCACCCCATGAAAGACTTTTGATATTTACAGTCCAAGCACTGTAATGATACCCACACACATACCCCTTATGAATGACTGTTGACCTTTACAGTCCAAGCACTGTAATGACACCCACAGACACACCACCCCATTAATGACTGTTGAAATTTACAGATCAAGAACTGTAATGACACCCACACACCTACCACCTCTTGAATGACTATTGATATTTACAGTCCAATCACTGTAATGACACCCACACACCTACCACCCCTTGAATGACTATTGATATTTACAGTTCAAGCACTATAATAACACCTACACACATACTCCTTATGAATGACTGTTGACATTTACAGTCCAAGCACTGTAATGACACCCACAGACCCACCACCCCATTAATGACTGTTGATATATACAGGTCAAGCACTGTAATGACACACACACACCTACCACCCCTTGAATGACTGTTGATATTTACAGTCCAATCAGTGTAATGACACCCACACACCCACCACCCTATGAATGACTGTTGATATTTACATTATAAGCACTGTAATGACACCCACATACCCACCACCCCATTATTGACTGTTGATATTTACAGTCCAAGCATTGTAATGATACCCACACAAACATCACCCCATGAATAACTGTTGATATTTACAGTCCAACTACTGTAATGACACCCACAAACCCACCACCCGATAAATGACGGTTCATATTTACATTCCAAGCACTGTAAAGACACCCACATACCCACCACTTCATGAATGACTGTTGATATTTACACTCCAAGCACTGTAATGACACCCACATACCCACCACCCTATAAATGAAAGTTGATATTTTCAGTCCAAGCACTGTAATGACACCCACACACCCACCACCCCATGAATGACTATTGATATCTACAGTCCAACCACTGTAATAAAACCCACACATCCACCACCTCATGAATCACTGTTGATATTTACAGTCCAAACACTGTAATGACACCCACACACCCACAACCCCATTAATGTCTGTTGATATTTACACTCCAAGCACTGTATGAAACACACACACCTGCCACCCCATGAATGACTGTTGATATTTACAATCCAAGCATTGTAATGATACCCAAACACTCACCAACCAATGAATGACTGTTGATATTTACAGCCTAAGCACTGTAATGACACCCACACACCAACCACCCCTTGAATGACTCTTGATATTTACAGTCCAAGCACTGTAATGACACCCAAACACCTACCATCCCAAAAATTACTGTTGATTTTTACAGTCCAAGCACTATAATGACACCAACACACCTACCATCCCATGAATTACGGTTGATATTTACAGTCCAAGCACTGTAATGATACCCGCACACTAACCCCTTATGAATGACTGTTGACATTTACAGTCCAAGCACTGTAATGACACCCACACACCCACCACCAAATTAATAACTGATGATATTTACAGGTCAAGCACTGTAATGACACACACACACCTACCACCCCGTGAATGACTGTTGATATTTACAGTCCAATCACTGTAATGACACCCACACACCTACCACACCATGAATGACTGTTGATATTTACATTCTAACCACTGCAATGACACCCACATACCCACAACCCCATGAATGACTGTTGATATTTAAAGTCCAAACACTTTAATGATACCCACACAAACACCACCCCATGAATGACTGATGATATTTACAGTCCAATCACTGTAATGACACCCACACACCTACCATCTCATGAATGACTGTTGATATTTAGAGTCCAAGGAATATAAAGAGAGCCACACACCCACCACTTCATGAATGACTTTTGATATTTACAGTTTAAGCACTATAATGACACCCACACACCCAACACCCCATGAATGACTGTTGATATTTACTGTCCAATCAATGTAATGGCACCCACACACCTACCACCCTATGAAAGACTTTTGATATTTACATTCCAAGCACTGTAATGATACCCACACATCCACCCCTTTGAATAACTGTTAACATTTACAGTCCAAGCACTGTAATGATACCCACAGATCAACCACCCCATTAATGACTGTTGATATTTACAGGTCAAGCACTGTAATGACACACACACACACCCACCTTTCCCATGAATGACTGTTGATATTTACAGTCCAAGCACTGAAATGAAACCCTTACACCCTCTACCCCATGAATGACTGTTGATATATACAGCCCATGCACCATAATGGCAACCACACACCCTCCAATCTATAATGGACTGTTGATATTTACAGTCCAAGCACTGTAATGATGCTAACACATCCACCAACCCATTAATGACTGTCTATATTTACAGTCCAAGCACTGTAATGACACCCACAGACCAACCACCCCATTAATGACTGTTGAAATTTACAGATCAAGCACTGTAATGACACCCACACACCTACCACCTCTTGAATGACTGTTGATATTTACAGTGCAATCAGTGTAATGACACCCACACACCTACCACCCCTTGAATGACTATTAATATTTACAGTTCAAGCACTATAATAACACCTACACACCTACAACCTCATGAATAACTGTTGATATATACACTCCAATCACTATAATGACACACACACACTCGTAACCCCATGAATGACTGTTGATATTTACAATCCAAGCATTGTATTGACCCTCACACACTTACCACCCCATGAATGACTGTTGATATTTACAGTCCAAACACCGAAATGACACTCTCACACCGTCCACCAAATGAATGACTGTTGATATTAAGGGTCCAAGCACTGTAAAGACATCCACATACCCACCGACCCATGAATGACTATTGATTTTTAAAGTCCAAGCACTGTAATGACACCCATATGCCAACTATCCCATGAATGACAGTTGATATTTACAGTCCAAGCACTGTAATGACACCTACACACCCACCACTCTATGAATGACTGATGATATTTACAGTCAAAGCAATGTAATGATACCCACACACCCACCACCCCATAATTGACTATTGATATTTACAGTCCAAGCACGGTAATGACACCCACACACCCACCACCCCATGAATGACTGTTGATATTTACAATCCAAGCATTGTAATGATACCCACACACCCACCACCCCATGAATGACTGTTGATATCAACAGTCCAACCACTGTAATAACACCCACACACCCACCACCTCATGAATGACTGTTGATATTTACAGTCCAAACACTGTAATGACACCCACACACCCACAACCCCTTAAATGTCTGTTGATATTTACACTCCAAGCACTGTATGAAACACACACACCTGCCACCCCATGAATGACTGTTGATATTTACAATCCAAGCATTGTAATGATACCCAAACACTCACCAACCAATGAATGACTGTTGATATTTACCGCCCAAGCACTGTAATGACACCCACACACCAACCACCCTTTGAATGACTCTTGATATTTACAGTCCAATCACTGTAATGACACCCAAACACCTACCATCCCATGAATTACTGTTGATATTTACAGTCCAAGCACTGTAATGATACCCACACACCCACCCCTTATAAATGACTGTTGACATTTACAGTCCAAGCACTGCAATGACACCCACAGACCCACCACCCAATTAATAACTGATGATATTTACAGGTCAAGCACTGTAATGACACACACACACCTACCACCCTGTGAATGACTGTTGATATTTACAGTCCAATAACTGTAATGACACCCACACACCTACCACACCATGAATGACTGTTGATATTTACAGACCAAGCTCTGTAATGACACCCACACACCCACCACCACATAAATGACTGTTGATATTTACAGTCCAAGCACTGTAAAGACACCCATATACCCACCACCCCATGAATGACTGTTGATATTTACATTCCAAGCACTTTAATGACACCAACATACCCACCACCCCATTAATGACTGTTGAAATTTTCAGATCAAGCACTGTAATGACACCCACACACCTACCACCTCTTGAATGACTATTGATATTTACAGTCCAATCACTGTAATGACACCTACACACCCACCCCTTTGAATAACTGTTAACATTTACAGTCCAAGCACTGTAATGACACCCACAGATCAACCACCCCATTAATGACTGTTGATATTTACAGGTCAAGCACTGTAATGACACACACACACACACACACACCCACCTTTCCCATAAATGACTGTTGATATTTACAGTTCAAGCACTGAAATGAAACCCTTACACCCTCCACCCCATGAATGACTGTTGATATATACAGTCCATGCACCTTAATGGCAACCACACACCCACCAATCTATAATGGACTGTTGATATTTACAGTCCAAGCACTGTAATGATGCTAACACATCCACCAACCCATTAATGACTGTCCATATTTACAGTCCATGCACTGTAATGACACCCACACACCCACCACCCCATTAATGATTGTTGATAGTTATAGTCCAATCAATGTAATGATACCCACACACCTACCATCCCATGAAAGACTTTTGATATTTACAGTCCAAGCACTGTAATGATACCCACACACATACCCCTTATGAATGACTGTTGACCTTTACAGTCCAAGCACTGTAATGACACCCACAGACCCACCACCCCATTAATGACTGTTGAAATTTACAGATCAAGCACTATAATGACACCCACACACCTACCACCTCTTGAATGACTATTGATATTTACAGTCCAATCACTGTAATGACACCCACACACCTACCACACCTTGAATGACTATTAATATTTACAGTTCAAGCACTATAATAACACCTACACACATATTCCTTATGAATGACTGTTGACATTTACAGTCCAAGCACTGTAATGACACCCACAGACCCACCACCCCATTAATGACTGTTGATATATACAGGTCAAGCACTGTAATGACACACACACACCTACCACCCCTTGAATGACTGTTGATTTTTACAGTCCAATCAGTGTAATGACACCCACACACCCACCACCCTATGAATGACTGTTGATATTTACATTTTAAGCACTGTAATGACACCCACATACCCACCACCCCATTATTGACTGTTGATATTTACAGTCCAAGCACTGTAATGATACCCACACAAACCTCACCCCATGAATAACTGTTGATATTTACAGTCCAACCACTGTAATGACACCCACAAACCCACCACCCGATAAATGACTGTTGATATTTACAGTCCAAGCACTGTAAAGACACCCACATACCCACCACTTCATGAATGACTGTTGATATTTACACTCCAAGCACTGTAATGACACCCACATACCCACCACCCTATAAATGAAAATTGATATTTTAAGTCCAAGCACTGTAATGACACCCACACACCCACCACCCCATGAATGACTATTGATATCTACAGTCCAACAACTGTAATAACACCCACACACCCTCCACCTCATGAATGACTGTCCATATTTACAGTCCATGCACTGTAATGACACCCACACACCCACCACCCCATTAATGATTGTTGATAGTTATAGTCCAATCAATGTAATGATACCCACACACCTACCACCCCATGAAAGACTTTTGATATTTACAGTCCAAGCACTGTAATGATACCCACACACATACCCCTTATGAATGACTGTTGACCTTTACAGTCCAAGCACTGTAATGACACCCACAGACCCACCACCCCATTAATGACTGTTGAAATTTACAGATCAAGCACTATAATGACACCCACACACCTACCACCTCTTGAATGACTATTGATATTTACAGTCCAATCACTGTAATGACACCCACACACCTACCACACCTTGAATGACTATTAATATTTACAGTTCAAGCACTATAATAACACCTACACACATATTCCTTATGAATGACTGTTGACATTTACAGTCCAAGCACTGTAATGACACCCACAGACCCACCACCCCATTAATGACTGTTGATATATACAGGTCAAGCACTGTAATGACACACACACACCTACCACCCCTTGAATGACTGTTGATTTTTACAGTCCAATCAGTGTAATGACACCCACACACCCACCACCCTATGAATGACTGTTGATATTTACATTTTAAGCACTGTAATGACACCCCCATACCCACCACCCCATTATTGACTGTTGATATTTACAGTCCAAGCACTGTAATGATACCCATACAAACCTCACCCCATGAATAACTGTTGATATTTACAGTCCAACCACTGTAATGACACCCACAAACCCACCACCCGATAAATGACTGTTGATATTTACAGTCCAAGCACTGTAAAGACACCCACATACCCACCACTTCATGAATGACTGTTGATATTTACACTCCAAGCACTGTAATGACACCCACATACCCACCACCCTATAAATGAAAATTGATATTTTAAGTCCAAGCACTGTAATGACACCCACACACCCACCACCCCATGAATGACTATTGATATCTACAGTCCAACAACTGTAATAACACCCACACACCCTCCACCTCATGAATGACTGTTGATATTTACAGTCCAAACACTGTAATGACACCCACACACCCACAACCCCATTAATGTCTGTTGATATTTACACTCCAAGCACTGTATGAAACACACACACCTGCCACCCCTTGAATGACTCTTGATATTTACAGTCCAATCACTGTAATGACACCCAAACACCTACCAACCCAAAAATTACTGTTGATTTTTACAGTCCAAGCACTGTAATGATACCCACACACCCACCCCTTATGAATGACTGTTGACATTTACAGTCCAAGCACTGTAATGACACCCACACACCCACCACCCCATTAAAAACTATTGATATTTACAGGTCAAGCACTGTAATGACACACACACACCTACCACCCCGTGAACGAATGTTGATATTTACAGTCCAATCACTGTAATGACACCCACACACCTACCACACCATGAATGACTGTTGATATTTACATTCTAAGCACTGTAATGACACCCACATACCCACAACCCCATGAATGACTGTTGATATTTAAAGTCCAAACACTTTAATGATACCCACACAAACACCACCCCATGAATAACTGTTGATATTTACAGACCAAGCTCTGTAATGACACCCACACACCCACCACCACATAAATGACTGTTGATATTTACAGTCCAAGCACTGTAAAGACACCCATATACCCACCAACCCATGAATGACTGTTGATATTTACATTCCAAGCACTTTAATGACACCAACATACCCACCACCCCATAAATGACAGTTGATATTTACAGTCCAATCACTGTAATGACACCCACACACCTACCATCTCATGAATGACTGTTGATATTTAGAGTCCAAGCAATGTAAAGAGAGCCACACACCCACCACTTCTTGAATTTCTTTTGATATTTACAGTTTAAGCACTATAATGACACCCACACACCCAACACCCCATGAATGACTGTTGATATTTACTGTCCAATCAATGTAATGGCACCCACACACCTACCAACCTATGAAAGACTTTTGATATTTACAGTCCAAGCACTGTAATGATACCCACACACCCACCCCTTTGAATAACTGTTAACATTTACAGTCCAAGCACTGTAATGACACCCACAGATCAACCACCCCGTTAATGACTGTTGATATTTACAGGTCAAGCACTGTAATGACACACACACACACACACACCCACCTTTCCCATGAATGACTGTTGATATTTACAGTCCAAGCACTGAAATGAAACCCTTACACCCTCCACCACATGAATGACTGTTGATATATACAGTCCATGCACCATAATGGCAACCACACACCCACCAATCTATAATGGACTGTTGATATTTACAGTCCAAGTACTGTAATGATGCTAACACATCCACCAACCTATTAATGACTGTCTATATTTACAGTCCATGCACTGTAATAACACCCACACAACCACCACCCCATTAATGATTGTTGATAGTTATAGTCCAATCAATGTAATGATACCCACACACCTACCACTCCATGAAAGACTTTTGATATTTACAGTCCAAGCACTGTAATGATACCCACACACATACCCCTTATGAATGACTGTTGACCTTTACAGTCCAAGCACTGTAATGACACCCACAGACCCACCACCCCATTAATGACTGTTGAAATTTACAGATCAAGCACTGTAATGACACCCACACACCTACCACCTCTTGAATGACTGTTGATATTTACAGTCCAATCTGTGTAATGACACCCACACACCTACCACCTCTTGAATGACTATTGATATTTACAGTTCAAGCACTATAATAACACCTACACTCCCACAACCTCATGAATAACTGTTGATATATACACTCCAATCACTATAATGACACACACACACCCGTAACCCCATGAATGACTGTTGATATTTACAATCCAAGCATTGTATTGACCCCCACACACTTACCACCCCATGAATGACTGTTGATATTTACAGTCCAAACACTGAAATGACACTCTCACACCGTCCACCAAATGAATGACTGTTGATATTTAGGGTCCAAGCACTGTAAAGACATCCACATACCCACTGACCCATGAATGACTATTGATTTTTAAAGTCCAAGCACTGTAATGACACCCATATGCCAACTATCCCATGAATGACAGTTGATATTTACAGTCCAAGCACTGTAATGACACCTACACACCCACCACTCTATGAATGACTGATGATATTTACAGTCAAAGCAATGTAATGATACCCACACACCCACCACCCCATAATTGACTATTGATATTTACAGTCCAAGCACGGTAATGACACCCACACACCCACCACCCCATGAATGACTGTTGATATTTACAATCCAAGCATTGTAATGATACCCACACACCCACCACCCCTTGAATGACTGTTGATATTTACAGCCCAAAAACTGTAATAACACCCACACACCCACCACCCAAATGAATGACAGTTGATATTTACAGTCCAAGCACTGTAATTACTCCAACACACCCACCATCCAATAAATGACTGTTGGTATTTACAGTCCAAACCCTGTAATGACACCCACACACCAACCACCCCTTAAATGACTCCTTAATTTACAGTCCAATCAGTGTAATGACACCCACACACTTACCATTCCATGAATTACTGTTGATATTTACAGTCCAAGCACTGTAAAGACACCCACATACCCACCACTCCATGAATGATTGTTAATATTTACACTCCAAGCACCGTAATGACACCCACATATCTGCCACCCCATGAATGAAAGTTTATATATACAGTCCAAGCACTGTAATGACACCCACACACCCACCACCCCATGAATGACTATTGATATTTACAGTCCAAGCACTGTAATGACACCCACACACCCACCACCCTATGAATGGCAATTGATATTTACAGTCCAAGCACTGTAATGACACCCACACACCCACCACCCCATGAATGACTGTTGATATTAATAGTCCCATCACTGTAATAACACCTACACACCCACCACCTTATGAATGACTGTTGATATTTACACTCCAATCACTATAATGACACCCACACACCCGGCACCCCATTAATGACTGTTGATATTTACAATCCAAGCATTGTAATGATGCCCACACACTCACCACCCTATGAATGACTGTTGATATTTAGAGTCTAAGCACTGTAATGACACCCACACACCCACCACCTCATGAATGACTCGATATGTACAGTCCAAGCACTATAATGACACCCACACTCCCAACACCCCATTAATGACTGTTGATATTTACTGTCCAATCAATGTAATGGCACCCACACACCTACCACCCCATGAAAGACTTTTGATTTTTACAGTCCAAGCACTGTAATGACACCCACACACCCACCACCCCATGAATGACTGTTAATAGTTACAGCCCAAGCAATATAATGATAACCACACACCCACCACCTCTTAAATGACAGTTAAAATTTACAGTCCAAGCACTGTAAATACACCAACACACCCACCACCCCATGAATGACTGTTGATAGTTACTGTCAAATCAATGTAATAGCACCCACACACCTACCACCCCATGAAAGTCGTTTGATATTTACAGTCCAAGCACTGTAATGATACCCACACACATACCCCTTATAAAAAGACTGTTGATATTTACAGTCCAAGCACTTTGATGATACCCACACAAACACCACCCCATGAATAATTGTTGATATTTACAGTCCAAGCTCTGTAATGACACCCATACACCCACCACCCCATAAATGACTGTTGATATGTACAGTCTAAGCACTGTAAGGATACCCACATACCCACCACTGCATTAATGACTGTTGATATTTACACTCCAAGCACTTTAATGACACCCACATACCCACCACCCAATGAATAACAGTTGACATTTATAGTCCAAGCACTGTAATGACACCCACACACCCACCACCCCATGAATGAAATGTCTGATGATATTTACAGTTAAAGCAATGTAATGATACCAACACACATACCACCCCATGAATGACTATCGATATTTACAGTCCAAGCACTGTAATGACACCCATACACCCACCACCCCATGAATGACTGTTGATATTTACACTACAATCACTGTAATGACACCCACACACCCGCCACCCCATGAATTACTGTTGATATTTACAGTCCAAGCACTGTAATGATACCCACACTCCCACCCCTTATGAATGACTGTTGAAATTTACAGTCCAAGCACTGTATTGACACCCACAGACCAACCACCCCAATAATGACTGTTGATATTTACAAGTCAAACACTGTAATGACACACACACACACACACACACACACACACACACACACACACACACACTCACCTTTCCCATGAATGACTGTTTATAATTATAGTCCAAGCACTGTAATGACACCCACACACCCACCACCCCATGAATGACTTTTGATATTTACAATCCAAGCATTGTAATGATACCCACACACCCACCACCCCGTGAATGACTTTTGATATTTACAGTCTAAGCAATTTAATGAAACCCTTACACCCTCCACCCCATGAATGACTGTTGATGTTTAGAGTCCATGCACCGTAATGACACCCACACACCCATCAAACTATAAATGACTGTAGATATTTACAGTCCAAGCACTGTAATAATGCTATCACATCCACCAACCCATGAATGACTGTCCATATTTACAGTCCATGCACTGTAATGACACACACACACCCACCACCCAATAAATGACTGTTGATAGTTACAGCCCAAGCAATGTAATGATACCCACACACCCACCACCTCATGAATGACAGTTGATATTTACAGTCCAAGCACTGTAATTACACCAACACACCCCCCCCCCATGAATGACTGTTGATATTTACTCTCCAATCAATATAATGGCACCCACACACCTACCACCCCATGAAAGACTTTTGATTTTTACAGTCCAAACACTGTAATGACACCCACACACCCACCACCCCATGAATGACTGTTAATAGTTACAGCCCAAGCAATATAATGATAACCACACACCCACCACCACTTAAATGACAGTTGAAATTTAAAGTCCAAGCACTGTATATACACCAACACACCCACCACCCCATGAATGACTGTTGATATTTAATGTCCAATCAATGTAATAGCACCCACACACCTACCACCCCATGAAAGACTTTTGATATTTACAGTCCAAGCACTGTAATGATACCCACACACAAACCCCTTATGAATGACTGTTTACATTTACAGTCCAAGCACTGTAATGACACTAACATACCCACTACCCCATTATTGACTGTTGATATTTACAGTCCAATCACTGTAATAACACCCACACACCTACCACCGTATAAATGACTGTTGATATTTACATTCTAAGCACTGCAATGAGACCCACATACCCACCACCCCAAGAATGACTGTTGATATTTACAGTCCAAGCACTTTAATGATACCCACACAAACACCACCACAAGAATAACTGTTGATATTTACAGTCCATACCCTGTAATGACACCCACGCACCAACCACCCCAAAAATGACTGTTGATATTTACAGTCTAAGCACTGTAGAGATACCCACATACCCACCACTCCATGAATGACTGCTGATATTTACATTCCAAGCACTTTAATGACACCCACATACCCACCACCCAATAAATAACAGTTGATATTTACAGTTCAAGAACTGTAATGACACCCTCACACCCACCACCCCATGAATGGAATATCTGATGATATTTACAGTTAAAGCAATGTAATGATACCCACACACCTATCACCCCATGAATGACTATCGATATTTACAGTTTAAGCACTGTAATGACACCCACACACCCACCACCCCATGAATGACTGTTGATATTTACACTACAATCACTGTAATGACACCCACACACCCGCCACCCCATGAATTACTGTTGATATTTACAGTCCAAGCACTGTAATGATACCCACACTCCCACCCCTTATGAATGACTGTTGATATTTACAGTCCAAGCACTGTATTTAAAACCACAGACCAACCACCCCATTAATGACTGTTGATATTTACAGGTCAAACACTGTAATGACACACACACACACACACACACACACACACACACACACACTCACCTTTCCCATGAATGACTGTTTATAATTATAGTCCAAGCACTGTAATGACACCCACACACCCAAGACCCCATGAATGACTTTTGATATTTACAATCCAAGCATTGTAATGATACCCACACACCCACCACCCCGTGAATGACTTTTGATATTTACAGTCTAAGCAATTAAATGAAACCCTCACACCCTCCACTCCATGAATGACTGTTGATGTTTAGAGTCCATGCACCGTAATGACACCCACACACCCACCAAACTATAAATGACTGTTGATATTTACAGTCCAAGCACTGTAATAATGCTATCACATCCACCAACCCATGAATGACTGTCCATATTTACAGTCCATGCACTGTAATGACACACACACACCCACCACCCAATAAATGACTGTTGATAGTTACAGCCCAAGCAATGTAATGATACCCACACACCCACCACCTCATGAATGACAGTTGATATTTACAGTCCAAGCACTGTAATTACACCAGAACACCCACCACCCCATGAATGACTGTTGATATTTACTGTCCAATCAATGTAATGGCACCCACACACCTACCACCCCATGAAAGACTTTTGATATTTACAGTCCAAGCACTGTAATGACACCCACACACCCACTACCCCATGAATGACTGTTAATAGTTACAGCCTAAGCAATATAATGATAACCACACACCTACCACCTCTTAAATGACAGTTGAAATTTAAAGTCCAAGCACTGTAAATACACCAACACACCCACCACCCCATGAATGACTGTTGATATTTACTGTCCAATCAATGTAATAGCACCAACACACCTACCACCCCATGAAATACTTTTGATATTTACAGTCGAAGCACTGTAATGATACCCACACACATACCCCTTATGAAAGACTGTTGACATTTACAGTCCAAGCACTGTAATGACACTAAAATACCCACCACCCCATTATTGACTGTTGATATTTACAGTCCAATCACTGTAATAACACCCACACACCTACCACCCTATCAATGACTGTTGATATTTACATTCTAAGCACTGCAATGAGACCCACATACCCACCACCCCATGAATGACTGTTGATATTTACAGTCTGAGCACTGTAATGACACCCACACACCCACCATCCCTTAAATGACTGTTGATATTTACAGTATAAGCACTGTAAAGATACCCACATACCCACCACTCCATGAATGACTGTTGATATTTACACACCAAGCACTTTAATAACACCCACATACCCACCACCCCATGAATAACAGTAGATATTTACAGTCCAAGTACTGTAATGGCACCCACACACCCACCACCCCATGAATGGAATGTCTGATGGTATTTACAGTCAAAGCAATGTAATGATACCCACACACCTACCACCCCATGAATGACTATCGATATTTATAGTCCAAGCACTGTAATGACACCCACACACCCACCACCCCATGAATGACTGTTGATATTTACACTACAATCACTGTGATGACACTCACACACCCGCCACCCCATGAATTACTGCTGATATTTACAGTCCAAGCACTGTAATGATACCCACACTCCCACCCCTTATGAATGACTGTTGATATTTACAGTCCAAGCACTGTAATTACACCAACACACCCACCACCCCATGAATGACTGTTGATATTTACTGTCCAATCAATGTAATGGCACCCACACACCTACCACCCCATGAAAGACTCTTGATATTTACAGTCCAAGCACTGTAATGATACCCACACACATACCCCTTATGAATGACTGTTGACATTTACAGTCCAAGCACTGTAATGACACCCACAGGCCCACCACCCCATTAATGACTGTTGAAATTTACAGGTCAATAACTGTAATGACACACACACACATACCACCCCTTGAATGACTGTTGATATTTACAGTCCAATCTCTGTAATGACACCCACACACCTACCACCCCATGAATGACTGTTGATATTTACATTTTAAGCACTGTAATGATACCCACATACCCACTAATTCATGAATGACTGTTGATATTTAAAGTCCAAGCACTCTAATGGTAACCACACACCCACCACCCCATGAATGACTATTGATATTTATAGTCCAAACACTGTAATTACACCCACACACCCACCACCCCATAAATGACTGTTGATATTTACAGTCCAAGCACTGTAATAACACGTACACACACACCACCTCATGAATGACTGTAGATATTTACACTCCAATCACTATAATGACACCCACACACCCGCCACCCCATGAATGACTGTTGATATTTACAATCCAAGCATTGTAATGATATCCACACACCCACCACCCCATGAATGACTGTTGATATTTACAGTCTAAACACTGAAATGACACCCTAACACCCTCTACCCAATGAATGACTGTTGATATTTACAGTCCAAACACTGTAATGACACCAACACACCCACAACCCCATGAATGACAGTTGATATTTACAGTCCAAGCACTGTATGAAACAAACACACCTGCCACCTCATGAATGACTGTTGATATTTTCAATCCAAGCATTGTAATGATACCCACACACCCACCACTCCAATGAATAACAGTTGATATTTACAGTCCAAGCACTGTAATTACTCCAACACACCAACCACCCCTTTGAATGACTCTTGATATTTACAGTCCAATCACTGTAATGACACCCACACACCTACCATCCCATGAATTACTGTTGATATTTAGAATCCAAGCGCTGTAATGACACAAACACACCTACCATCCCATGAATTACTGTTGATATTTACCGTCCAAGCACTGTAATGATACCCACACACCCACCCCTTATGAATGACTTTTGACATTTACAGTTCAAGCACTGTAATGACACCCATAGACCAACCACCCCATTAATAACTGTTGATATTTACAGGTCAAGCACTGTAATGACACACACACACACCCTCCTTTCCCATGAATTACTGTTTGTAATTAAAGTCCAAGCACTGTAATGACACCCACACACCCACCACCCCATGAATGACTTTTGATATTTACAATCCAAGCATTGTAATGATACCCACACACCCACCACCCCATGAATGACTGTTGATATTAACAGTCTAAGCAATGAAATGAAACCCTCACATCCTCCACCTCATGAATGACTGTTGATATTTACAGTCCATGCAACGTAATGACACCCACACACCCACCAAACTATAAATGACTGTTGATATTTAAAATCCAAGCATTGTAATGATACCCACACACCCACCATCCAATGAATGACTGCTGATATTTACAGTCCAAGCACTGAAATGATACCCTCACACCCTCCACCCCATGAATGACTGTTTATATTTATAATCCATCCACCGTAATGAAAGCCACACACCCACCAAACTCTAAATGACTGTTGATATCTACAGTCCAAGCACTGTAATGATGCCCACACATCCACCAACCCGTTAATGACTGTCCATATTTACAGTCCATGCACTTTAATGACACCCACACACCCACCACCCCATGAATGACTGTTGATATTTACAGCCCAAGCACTGTAATGACACCAACACACCCACCACCCCTAAAAATGACCATTGATATTTACAGTCCAAGATCTCTAATTACTCCAACACCCCCACCACACCATAAATGACTATTGATATTTACAGTCCAAACACTATAATGACACCCACACACCAACCACCACTTGAATGACTCTTGATATTTACAGTCCAATCACTGTAATGACACCCACACACCCAACACCCCATGAATGACTGTTGATATTTACTGTCCAATCAATGTAATGGCACCCACACACCTACCACCCCAAGAAAGACTTTTGATATTTACAGTCCAAGCAAAGTAATGACACCCACACACCTACAACCCCATGAATGACTGTTGATACTTAAAGTCCAAGCACTGTAATGACACCCACACACCCACCACCCCATGAATGACTGTTGATATTTACAGTTCAAGCACTGCAATGACACCCACATTCCAACCACCCTATAAATGACTATTGATATTTACAGTCCAAGCACTGTAATGACACCCACCACTCCATGACTGACTGTTAATATTTACAGTCCAAGCACTGTAATGATACCCACAGATCCACCACCCCATTAATGACTGTTGATATTTACAGGTCAAGCACTGTAATGACACCAACACACCCACCACCCCATGAGTGACTGTTGATATTTACAGTCCAAGCTCTGTAATAACACCCACACTCACATCACCTCATTAATGACTGTTGATATTTACAGTCCAAACACTAATGACACCCACACACCCATCCACCCCATGAATGAACGTTGATATTTATACTCCAAGCACTGTAATGACACTCACACACCCACCACCCCATAAATGACTGTTGATATTTTCAATCCAAGCATTGTAATACAAAGGAATACAAAGGGTATACAAAGGAAGTACAGGCAACAGGAGGTCCATAGTGACCTTTTACTAGGTTACCTGTTTAACTATGCTAATCTAGACTACGTGTTGAAGAAAAGGATAGCAAAGGACAAAGCTCCTCCCCACCCACCACTCCCACCGGATATACAGGTTGGAAAAACAGATAGAAAATAACACCTTGCTTGTTATAAAGAATGCACAAGGAAATTTTATAGGCATGTAGGGAAAGTTGCTGAAGTCTGATTCTAACATCTACAGTACTCACTACTATATAAAAAAAAAAATACAATAAAACATATTAAAACCCATTTTCTTGAAAATATTTATCGAGGCGATTTTTAAATGTTTCTACTGTATTCGCTGCTACTACAGATGCCGGGAGTTTATTCCAATAGTTTACGACTCTGATATTGAAAAAGTTCTTTCGCTGTTCTGTGTTAAAACGTTGTTCTTTTAATTTATAACCGTTATTTCTCGTACTGGACTGGGGACAGAGCTGGAATAAATTTTCATAATTAATTTTATCAAAGTTTTTAAGGATTTTAAAAGTTTCGATGAGGTCCCCACGTGTTCTACGTTTTTCTAGAGAAAACATGTTGAGCTTTATTAATCTTTCCTCGTATGTCAAATTACGAATGCCGGGGATCATTTTAGTTGCTCTTCTTTGTACGCTTTCCAACCTTTTAGCATCTTTAATATAACAAGGGGACCATAGTTGAACTGAGTATTCTAAGTGTGGTCTAACAAGAGATGTATACAAGCGTGTTATTACTTCTGGTGACTTATATTTAAAATTCCGAGCAATAAAGCCTAAAACTACATTTGCTTTTTTACTTGCTGCCAAACACTGCGCACTCGTCTTTAGATCGCTACTAATTATGACACCTAAATCCTTTTCCTCTTTTACTTTTGCAAGATTTCTACCTTGTAATCTATAATTATGTCTCAGGTTGTTATTACCTACATGCATCACCTTACATTTATCCGCATTAAACTTCAACAACCATTTATCGCTCCATTCTGACAGTGTGCTTAGGTCGCTCTGAATGGCTTCACAGTCTTCGACGCTTTTTGCAGTACCCCCAATTTTTGTATCATCGGCAAATTTGGATATTTTCGAGATAAGTCCGCATTCTAAGTCGTTTATATAGATTAAAAATAGTGTTGGACCTAACACTGATCCCTGTGGCACCCCACTTACAACATCCAGCCAGTCTGATGCTTCCCCATTAATTACGACTCGTTGCCGGCGGTTTGATAGCCAATCTCCAATCCATGTGCACAACTGTTCCCCCAAGCCATGTGCTTTTAACTTTAATAGTAGTCGCTTGTGTGGTACTGTGTCAAACGCTTTCTGAAAATCTAAATATATAATATCAGTTGGCACTTTTTCGTCTGCATTACAGCTTATATAGTTAAAAAACTCGAGTAAATTTGTTAAACAAGATCTGTTGTTACGGAAACCGTGTTGAGAGTCCAGAATTAAGTTCTGCTCATCTAGATGTGATACTATTTTATCTCTCAAAAGTTTTTCAAATATTTTTAGTACAACAGATGTTAAGCTTATTGGGCGGTAGTTTCCGGCGTGACTTTTATTACCTTTCTTAAATATAGGAGTTACATTGGCTTTTTTCCAAAGGGCTGGCACTTTACATTTGCTTAGTGACTTATTAAATATTACTTTTAAAGGTTGTACAACTTCTCTATGACATTCACGTAATAGTCTGGGGGACACTTCGTCACATCCTACACTTTTAAAAGGATCTTGTGTTTTTAGATACTTTAAGAGTTCTTCGTCTGTAAATTCATTAATTTCTAGTTTATTACCATCTGCTAACTGTGAAAAGTTTGGAGGTTCTGGCAAATTAATTTCATTTTCCTTTGTAAAAACTGAGTTAAAATGTTCATTTAGTACGGTTGCAATATCTTTATTCCCATTAACTAAGGCATTGTTTATCTTTAGTACAGGCCCTATGCTTGCTTTCACGTTTTTATTATTTCTGATGTACTGATAACATTTCTTGGGGTTTGTCTTGGATTCGAGGGCAATACTTTTCTCATAGTTACGCTTGGCATGTGTGATTTGTCTTTCACTCATACGTTTTGTATCTACATATTTATTATAGTCTATGCGTGAATCGGTACGTTTATATACTTTATATGCCTTTCCCTTATTATCAATAGTTCGCTGAATTTCATTTGTCATCCAAACTGATTGTAATGATACCCACACACCCACCACCCCATGAATGACTGTTGATATTTACATTCCATGCACCGTAATGACACCCACACACCCACCACACTATAAATGACTGTTAATATTTACATTCCAAGCACTGTAATGATGCCCACACACCCACCACCCTATGGTTGACAGTTGATATTTACAGTCCAAGCACTGAAATTATACCAACACACCCACCATCCCATGAATGACTGTTGATATTTACTGTCCAAGCAATGTAATGATACCCACACACATACCCCTTATGAATGACTGTTGACATTTACAGTTCAAGCACTGAAATGACACCCACAGACCCACCACCCCATTAATGACTGTTGATATTTACAGGTCAAGCACTGTAATGATACCCACACACATACCCCTTATGAATGACTGTTGACATTTACAGTCGAAGCACTGTAATGACACCCACAGACCCACCACCCCATTAATGACTGTTGATATTTACAGGTCAAGCACTGTAATGACACACACACATCTACCACCCCTTGAATGACTGTTGATATTTACAGTCCAATCACTGTAATGACACCCACACACCCACCACCCCATGAATGACTGTTGATATTTACAATCCAAGCATTGTAATGACACCCACACACCCACCACCCCAGGAAATACTCATGATATTTACAGTCAAAGCAATGTAATAATACCCACACACCAACCACATCATGAATGACTGTTGATATTTACAGTCCAAGCACTGTAATAACACCCACACACCCAACACCTCATGAATGACTGTTGATATTTACAGTCCAAACACTGTAATGACACCCACACACCCACAACCCCATGAATGACTGTTGATATTTACACTCCATGCACTGTATGAAACACACACACCCGCTACCTCATGAATGACTGTTGATATTTTCAATCCAAGCATTGTAATGATACCCACACACACACCACCCCATAAATGACTGTTGATATTTACAGCCCAAGCACTGTAATGACACCCACACACCTACCATCCCATGAATGACTGTTGATATTTACAGTCCAAGCACTGTAATGACACAAACACACCTACCATCCCATGAATTACTGTTGATATTTACAATCCAAGCACTGTAATGATACCCACACACCCACCCCTTATGAATGACTGTTGACATTTACAGTACAAGCACTGTAATGACACCCACAGACCAACCACCCCATTAACGACTGTTGATATTTACAGGTCAAGCCCTGTAATGACACACACACACACACACCCTCCTTTTCCATGAATGACTGTTTATAATTATAGTCTAAGCGCTGTAATGACACCCACACACCCACCACCCCATGAATGACTTTTGATATTTACAATCCAAGCATTGTAATGATACCCACACACCCACAACCCCATGAATGACTGTTGATATTTACAGTCTAAGCAATGAAATGAAACCCTCACATCCTCCACCCCATGAATGACTGTTAATATTTACAGTCCATGCACCATAATGACACCCACAAACCCACCAAACTATAAATGATTGTTATATTTAAAATCCAAGCATTGTAATGATACCCACACACACACCACCCAATGAATGACTGTTGATATTTACAGTTCAAGCACTGAAATGACACCCTCACACCCTCCACCCCAAGAATGACTGTTGATAATTATAATCCATGCACCATAATATAAGCCACACACCCACCAAACTCTATATGACTGTTGATATTTACAGCCCAAGCAATGTAATGATACCCACACACCCACCATCCCATGGTTGACAGTTGATATTTACAGTCCAAGCACTGAAATTATTCCAACACACCCACCATCCCATGAATGACTGTTGATATTTACTGTCCAAGCACTGTAATGATACCCAAACACATACCCCTTATGAATGACTGTTGACATTTACAGTGCAAGCACTGTAACGACACCCACAGACCCACCACCCCATTAATGACTGTTGATATTTACAGGTCAAGCACTGTAATAATACCCACACACATACCTCTTATGAATGACTGTTGATATTTACCATCCAATCACTGTAATGACACCCACATACCTACCACCCTATGAAAGACTGTTTATATTTACATTCTAAGCACTGTAATGACACCCACACAACCACCACCCCATGAATGACTGTTGATATTTACACTACAATCACTGTAATGACACCCACACACCCGCCACCCCATGAATTACTGTTGATATTTACAGTCCAAGCACTGTAATGATACCCACACTCCCACCCCTTATGAATGACTGTTGACATTTACAGTCCAAGCACTGTATTGACACCCACAGACCAACCACCCCATTAATGACTGTTGATATTTACAGGTCAAACACTGTAATGACACACACACACACATTCACACACACACACACACACTCACCTTTCCCATGAATAACTGTTTATAATTATAGTCCAAGCACTGTAATGACACCCACACACCCACCACCCCATGAATGACTTTTGATATTTACAATCCAAGCATTGTAATGATACCCAAACACCCACCACCCCGTGAATGACTTTTGATATTTACAGTCTACGCAATTAAATGAAACCCTCACACCCTCCACCCCATGAATGACTGTAGATGTTTAGAGTCCATGCACCGTAATGACACCCACACACCCACCAAACTATAAATGACTGTTGATATTTACAGTCCAAGCACTGTAATAATGCTATCGCATCCACCAACCCATGAATGACTGTCCATATTTACAGTCCATGCACTGTAATGACACACACACACCCACCACCCAATTAATGACTGTTGATAGTTACAGCCCAAGCAATGTAATGATACCCACACACCCACCACCTCATGAATGACAGTTGATATTTACAGTCCAAGCACTGAAATTACACCAACACACCCACCACCCCATGAATGACTGTTGATATTTACTGTCCAATCAATGTAATGGCACCCACACACCTACCACCCCATGAAAGACTTTTGATTTTTACAGTCCAAGCACTGTAATGACACCCACACACCCACCACCCCGTGAATGACTGTTAATAGTTACAGCCCAAGCAATATAATGATAACCACACACCCACCACCTCTTAAATGACAGTTGAAATTTAAAGTCCAAGCACTGAAAATACACCAACACACCCACCACCCCATGAATGACTGTTGATAATTAATGTCCAATCAATGTAATAGCACCCACACACCTACCACCCCATGAAAGACTTTTGATATTTACAGTCCAAGCACTGTAATGATACCCACACACATACCCCTTATGAATGACTGTTGACATTTACAGTCCAAGCACTGTAATGACACTAACATACCCACCACCCTATTATTGACTGTTGATATTTACAGTCCAATCACTGTAATAACACCCACACACCTACCACCCTAGGAATGACTGTTGATATTTTCATTCTAAGCACTGCAATGAGACCCACATACCCACCACCCCATAAATGACAGTTGATATTTACAGTCCAAGCACTTTAATGATACCAACACAAACACCACCCCATGAATAACTGTTGATATTTACAGTCTAAGCACTGTAATGACACCCACACACCCACCACCCCATAAATGACTGTTGATATTTACAGTCTAAGCACTGTAAAGATACCCACATACCCACCACTCCATGAATGACTGTTGATATTTACACTCCAAGCACTTTAATGACACCCACATACCCACCACCCAATAAATAACAGTTGATATTTACAGTTCAAGAACTGTAATGACACCCTCACACCCACCACCCCATGAATGGAATATCTGATGATATTTACAGTTATAGCAATGTAATGATACCCACACACCTACCACCCCATGAATGACTATCGATATTTACAGTCCAAGCACTGTAATGACACCCACACACCCACCACCCCATGAATGACTGTTGATATTTACACTACAATCACTGTAATGACACCCACACACCCGCCACCCCATGAATTACTGTTGATATTTACAGTCCAAGCACTGTAATGATACCCACACTCCCACCCCTTATGAATGACTGTTGACATTTACAGTCCAAGAACTGTATTTAAAACCACATACCCACCACCCCATAAATGACTGTTGATATTTACATTCTAAGCACTGCAATGAGACCCACATACCCACCACCCCATGAATGACTGTCGATATTTACAGTCTGAGCACTGTAATGACACCCACACACCCACCACCCCTTAAATGACTGTTGATATTTACAGTATAAGCACTGTAAAGATACCCACATACCCACCACTCCATGAATGACTGTTGATATTTACACACCAAGCACTTTAATGACACCCACATACCCACCACCCCATGAATAACAGTTGATATTTACAGTCCAAGTACTGTAATGGCACCCACACACCCACCACCCCATGAATGGAATGTCTGATGGTATTTACAGTCAAAGCAATGTAATGATACCCACACACCTACCACCCCATGAATGACTATCGATATTTATAGTCCAAGCACTGTAATGACACCCACACACCCACCACCCCATGAATGACTGTTGATATTTACACTACAATCACTGTGATGACACCTATACACCCGCCACCCCATGAATTACTGCTGATATTTACAGTCCAAGCACTGTAATGATACCCACACTCCCACCCCTTATGAATGACTGTTGATATTTACAGTCCAAGCACTGTAATTACACCAACACACCCACCACCCCATGAATGACTGTTGATATTTACTGTCCAATCAATGTAATGGCACCCACACACCTACCACCCCATGAAAGACTTTTGATATTTACAGTCCAAGCACGTTAATGATACCCACACACATGCCCCTTATGAATGACTGTTGACATTTACAGTCCAAGCACTGTAATGACACCCACAGGCCCACCACTCCATTAATGACTGTTGAAATTTACAGGTCAAGAACTGTAATGACACACACACACATACCACCCCTTGAATGACTGTTGATATTTACAGTCCAATCTCTGTAATGACACCCACACACCTACCACCCCATGAATGACTGTTGATATTTACATTTTAAGCACTGTAATGATACTCACATACCCACTAATTCATGAATGACTGTTGATATTTAAAGTCCAAGCACTCTAATGATACCCACACACCCACCACCCCATGAATGACTATTGATATTTATAGTCCAAACACTGTAATTACACCCACACACCCACCACCCCATAAATGACTGTTGATATTTACAGTCCAAGCACTGTAATAACACGTACACACACACCACCTCATGAATGACTGTAGATATTTACACTCCAATCACTATAATGACACCCACACACCCGCCACCCCATGAATGACTGTTGATATTTACAATCCAAGCATTGTAATGATATCCACACACCCACCACCCCATGAATGACTGTTGATATTTACAGTCTAAACACTGAAATGACACCCTAACACCCTCTACCCAATGAATGACTGTTGATATTTACAGTCCAAACACTGTAATGACACCAACACACCCACAACCCCATGAATGACAGTTGATATTTACAGTCCAAGCACTGTATGAAACAAACACACCTGCCACCTCATGAATGACTGTTGATATTTTCAATCCAAGCATTGTAATGATACCCACACATGCACCAAACCCCATGAATGACTGTTGATATTTACAGCCTAAGCACTGTAATGACACCCACACACCCACCACTCCAATGAATAACAGTTGATATTTACAGTCCAAGCACTGTAATTACTCCAACACACCCACCACTCCATGAGTGACAGTTTATATTTACAGTCCAAACCCTGTAATGACACCCACACACCAATCACCCCTTAAATGACTCTTGATATTTACAGTCCAATCACTGTAATGACACCCACACACCTACCATCCCATGAATTACTGTTGATATTTAGAATCCAAGCACTGTAATTACACCAACACACCAATCACCCCATGAATGACTGTTGATATTTACTGTCCAATCAATGTAATGGCACCCACACACCTACCACACCATAAAGGCTTTTGATATTTTCAGTCCAAGCACTGTAATGATACCCACACACATACCCCATATGAATGACTGTTGACAATTACAGTCCAAGCACTGTAATGACACACACAGACCCACCACCCCATAATGACTGTTGATATTTACAGGTCAAGCACTGTAATGACACACACACACCTACCACCCCATGAATGACAGTTGATATTTACAGTCCAATCACTGTTTTGACACCCACATACCTACCACCCTATGAAAGACTGTTTATATTTACATTCTAAGCACTGTAATGACACCCACATACTCACGACTCCATGAATGACTGTTGATATTTACAGTCCAAGCACTATAATGATACCCACACAAACACCACCCCATGAATAACTGTTGATATTTACAGTCCAAGCACTGTAATGATACCCACACACCTACCACCCCATAAATGACTGTTGATATTTACAATCCAAGCCTTGAAATGATACCCTCACACCCACCACCCCATGAATGACTGTTGATATTTACAGTCCAAGCACTGTAATGACACCCACACACCCACCACCCCATGAAAGACTGTTGATATTTACAGTCCAAACACTGTAATAACACCCACACACTCACCACCTCATGAATGACTGTTGATATTTACAGTCCAAACACTGTAATGACACCCATACACCCACCACCCCATGAATGACTGTTGATATTTTCAATCCAAGCATTGTAATGATACCCACACACCCACCACCCCATGAATGACTGTTGATATTTACAGTTCAAGAACTGAAATGACAGCCACACACCCATCACCTCATGAATAACTGTTGATATTTACAGTCCATGCACCATAATGACAGCCACACACTAACCAAACTATAAGTGACTGTTAATATTTACAGTCCAAGCACTGTAATGATGCCCACATATCCATCAACCCATGAATGACTGTTCATATTTACAGTATATGCACTGTAATGACACCCACACACCCACCACACCATTAATGACTGTTGATATTTATAGCCCAAGCAATGTAATGACACCCACACACCCACAACCCTATAAATGACAGTTGATATTTAACGGCACTAGGGGTGGATGGGATAACTGCTGAAATGTTAAAGTGTGGGGGGGAGGTAGTGGTGGAGTGGATGTTGCTTATATGTACATTGGCCTGGAGGCAGGGAGAGGTGCCAGAGGATTGGAGGAGAGCCATAATTGTACCTTTGTATAAGGGGAAGGGAAGTAAGGATGAGTGTGGTAGCTATAGGGGAATAAGCCTTCTTAGTGTTCCGGGGAAGGTTTACGGGAAGGTTCTGACTGAGAGACTGATGGAAGTAACAGGGAATAAAGTTAGTGAGGAGAAGGGAGGGTTCAGAAAGGGTAGAGGATGTGTGGACCAAATATTTGCATTAAAATCAATAGTGGAGAAGTATATTGGGAAGGGTAAGAAGTTGTATGCTGACTTCATGGACTTGGAGAAGGCATATGATAGAGTTGATAGGAAAGCTATGACAGAGGTGCCTTTACTGAAAGGCATTGAGGCTTTTTATGCAGATGCAAAAGCATGTGTACGGGTAGAGGGTGATCTAAGTGAGAGTTTTAATATTAGTGTAGGGCTGAGACAGGGGTGTGTTATGTCACCATGGCTGTTCAATATATATATCGATGGTTGTATGAGAGAGGTGAAAGCCAAAGTGAATGGTCTAGGGGTGAAGTTGAGGTTGAATGAAGCAAATTGGTCCCTGGTGGCAAGTTTGTTTGCGGATGACACTGTGCTGATGGCTGAGGGTGAAAGAAATTTACAGAGAGTGGTGGACGAATTTCAGTCTGTGTGTAAACGAAGGAAATTGAAGGTGAATGTGGGTAAAAGTAAAGTGATGGTATTTAAAAGAGCAGAAACTGAAGTGATTGACTTTGCTACACCTTACAGAGTGGCTGTACCAACTGGGACGAAGTGTGAGATAACTCTGAGGGGTGAGAGGATGGAGGAAGTGAAGGAGTTTAAGTACCTGGGTACAGTTATGTGTAAACATGGAAGTATGGAAGGAGAAATTAGGGAGAGAGCAGTGAAGGGTAGACAGGTCATAGGATCACTGGGGAGGATTATGAAGGGTAGAAGTGTGAGTATGGAAGTGAAAAGGGGACTACGAAATAGTATAATCCTGCCAACACTGACATATGCGTCGGAGACATGGACATGGAATAGGGCGCATCAGTCTAGAATAGGTGCTGTGGAAATAAGTTACTTGAGAGGAGCATGTGGACTTACTAGATGGGATGGAGAAAGTAATGAGAGTGTATATGAGAGATGTGGTATGAGTGAGAAGGCAATTGGTATTGAGTGTGGAGTGGTTGAGAGAGTGAAACGTAATACATTGAGATGGTATGGACATGTGGAGAGAATGCAAGGCGAGGAATTTGTAAAGAAGGTGTATGGAAGTGAAGTTGTAGGACCTGGTGTGAGAGGCAGACCTCCGGTTAGATGGCAGAACAGAGTGGAAGAATATGTAAAGGAGAGAAACATGAGGGGCAGAGGAGGGCTTGAACAAGTAAGGAGGGAGTGTTGGAACAGGGAGAACTGGAGACACTTCTGCCGTGGCCACCCCCTTGAGGGGAGTTCCCGGAGGGAACGAGGCGTCGGAGCTATAGATAGATAGATAGATATTTACAGTCCAAGCACTGTAATTACACCAACACACCCACCACCCCATGAATAACTGTTGATATTTACTGTCCAATCAATGTAATGGCACCCACACACCTACCAACCCATGAAAGACTTTTGATATTTTCAGTCCAAGCAGTGTAATGATACCCACACATCCACCCCTTATTAATGACTGTTGACATTTAAAGTCCAAGCACTGTAATGACACCCATAGACCCACCACCCCATTATTGACTGTTGATATTTACAGGTCAAGCACTGTAATGACACATACACACCTACCACCCCTTGAATGACTGTTGATATTTATAATCCAAGCACTGTAATGATACCCACACACCCACGACCACATGAATAACTGTTGATATTTACAGTCTAAGCACTGTAATTACACCCACACACCCACCACCATATGAATGACTTGATATTTATAGTCCAAGCACTGTAAGGACACCCACATACCCACCACCCCATAAATGACTGTTAATATTTACAGTCTAAGCATTGTAATGACAACTACACCCCCACCTCCCCATGAATGACTGTTGATATTTACAGTCAAAGCACTGTAATGACACCCACACAATCCCCACCCTATGAATGACTGTTGATATTTGCAGTCCAAGCACTGTAATCAAACCCACACCCCCACCACCCCATGAATGACAGTTGATATTTACAGTCCAAACACTGTAATGACACCCACACACCCACCACGCCATGAATGACTGTTGATATTTTCAGTCTAAGCAATGTAATGACACCCACACACCCACCACCCCATGAATGACAGTTGATATTTACAGTCCAAGCACTGTAATGACACCCTCATACCCACCACCCGATGAATGACAGTTGATATTTACAGTCCAAGCACTGTAATTACACCAACACACCCACCACCACATGAATGACTGTTGAGATTTACTGTCCAATCAATGTAATGGCACCCACACACCTACCACCCCATAAAAGACTATTGATATTTTCAGTCCAAGCAGTGTAATGATACCCACACACCCACCCCTTATGAATGATTGTTGACATTTACAGTCCAAGCACTGTAATGACACCCACAGACACACCACCCCATTAATGACTGTTGATATTTACAGGTCAAGCACTGTAATGACACATACACACCTACCACCCCTTGAATGACTGTTGATATTTATAGTCCAATCACTGTAATGACACCCACATACCCACCACCCCATGAATGACTGTTGATATTTACATTTCAAACACTGTAATGATACCCACACACCCACCACCTCATTAATGACTGTTGATATTTACAGTTCAAGCACTGCAATGACACCCACATACCCACCACCCTATAAATGACTATTGATATTTCCATTCCAAGCACTGTAATGACACCCACCACTCCATGAATGACTGGTAATATTTAAAGTCCAAGCAATGATTTGAAACTTTCAAACCCTCCAACCCATGAATGACTGTCCATATATATAATCCATGCACTGTAATGACACCCACACACCCACCACCCCATAAATAACTGTTGATATTTACAGTCCAATCACTGTACAGACACCCACATACCCACCACCACATGAATGACTGTTGATATTTACAGTCCAATCAGTGTATTGACACCCACACACCTACCACCCCATGAACGAATGTTGATATTTACAGTCCAAGCACTGTAATAACACTCACACACCCACCACCCCATGAATGACTGTTGATATTTACACTCCAATCACTGTAATGACACCCACACAACCGCCACCCCATGAATGACTGTTGATAATTACAGTCCAAGCACTTTAATGATACCCACACAAACACCACCCCATGAATAACTGTTGATATTCACAGTCCAAGCACTGTAATTACACTAACACACCAATCACCCCATGAATGACTGTTGATATTTACAGTCCAAGCTCTGTAATGACACCCACAGACCCACCACCCCATGAATGACTGTTGATCTTTACAGTCCGAGCACTGTAATGACACCCACACCCACCACCCCTTGAATGACTGTTGATATTTCCAGTCCAAGCACTGTAATGCTTCCCACACACCAACCACCCCATGAATGACTGTTGATATTTTCAATCCAAGCATTTTAATGACACCCACACACCCACCACCCCATGAATGACTGTTGATATTTACGGTCCAATTAACATAATGAATCCCACACACCAACCACCCCATAAATGACTGTTGATATTTACAATCCAAGCACTAAAATGACACCCACACACCCACAACCCCATGAATGACTGTTGATATTTACAATCCAAGCACTGTAATGATACCCACACACCCACCACCATATAAATGACTGTTGATATTTATTGTCCAAACATTGTAATGACACCCTCACACTAAACACCCAATGAATGACTTAATATTTACAGTCCATGCACCGTAATGACAGCCACACACCCAGCACCCTATGAATGACTGTTGATATTTCCAGTCCAAGCACTGTAATGCTTCCCACACACCAACCACCCCATGAATGACTGTTGATATTTTCAATCCAAGCATTTTAATGACACCCACACACCCACCACCCCATGAATGACTGTTGATATTTACGGTCCAATTAACATAATGAATCCCACACACCAACCACCCCATAAATGACTGTTGATATTTACAATCCAAGCACTAAAATGACACCCACACACCCACAACCCCATGAATGACAGTTGATATTTACAATCCAAGCACTGTAATGATACCCACACACCCACCACCATATAAATGACTGTTGATATTTATTGTCCAAACATTGTAATGACACCCTCACACTAAACACCCAATGAATGACTTAATATTTACAGTCCATGCACCGTAATGACAGCCACACACCCAGCACCCTATGAATGACTGTTGATATTTCCAGTCCAAGCACTGTAATGCTTCCCACACACCAACCACCCCATGAATGACTGTTGATATTTTCAATCCAAGCATTTTAATGACACCCACACACCCACCACCCCATGAATGACTGTTGATATTTACGGTCCAATTAACATAATGAATCCCACACACCAACCACCCCATAAATGACTGTTGATATTTACAATCCAAGCACTAAAATGACACCCACACACCCACAACCCAATGAATGACTGTTGATATTTACAATCCAAGCACTGTAATGATACCCACACACCCACCACCATATAAATGACTGTTGATATTTATAGTCCAAACATTGTAATGACACCCACACACTAAACACCCAATGAATGACTGTTAATATTTACAGTCCATGCACCGTAATGACAGCCACACACCCAGCACCCTATGAATGACTGTTGATATTTACAGTCCAAGCACTGTAATGATGCCCACACACCCATCACTCAATGTATGACTGTCGATATTTGCAGTCTATGCACTGTAATGACACACACCACCCAATGAATGACTATTGATATATACAGTCCAAACACTGAAATGACACCCACGCACACACCACCCCATGAATGACTGTTGATATTTAAAGTCCAAGCACTCTAATGACACCCACAAACCCACCACCCCATTAATGACTGTTGATAATTACAGTCCAAGCACTCTAATGACACCCACACACCCACCAACCCATTAACAACTGTTGATATTTAGTGTCCAAGCACTGTAATGATACCCACACACCTAACACCCCATGAATGACTGTTTATATTTACACTCAAAGCACTGTAATGACACTCACATACCCACCACCATATGAATGGCAGTTGATATTTACAGTCCAAGCAATGTAATGACACCCACACACCCTCCACCCCATGAATGATTGATGATATTTACAGTAAAAGCAATGTAATGATACCCACACACCTACCACCTCAGGAATGACTGCTTATATTTACACTCCAAGCACAGTAATGACCCCCACACACCAACCACCAAATAAATGACAGTTGATATTTACAGTCCAAGCACTGTAATTACACCAACACACCCACAAACCCATGAATGACAGTTGATATTTACAGTCCAAGCACTATAATGACAAACACCACCCCATGAATGACTTTTGATATTTACAGTCCAAGCACTGTAATGACACCAACACACCTAACATCCCATGAAATACTGTTGATATTTATAGTCCAATCACTGTAATGACACCAACACACCTACAATTCCATGAATGATTGTTGATATTTACAGTCCAAGCACTGTAATGATGCCCACACACCCACCAACCTACGAATGACTGTCCATATTTACAGTCCTTGTACTGTAATGACACCCACACTCCCACCACCCCATAAATAACTGTTGACATATACAGTCCAATCGCTGTAATGACACCCACACACCTACCATCCCATAAATGACTGTTGATATTTACATTCCAAACACTGTAATGACAGCCACAAAACCACCACATCATGAATGACTGTTGATATTTACAGTCCATGCACTGTAATGACACCCACACACACACACCACCCCATGAATGACTGTTGATATTTACAACCCAAGCACTGTAATGATGCCCACACACCCATATTCCCATGAATGACTGTTGATATTTACAGTCCAAGTACTGTAATAATGCCCACACACCCACCAACCCATGAATGACTGTCGATATTTACAGTCCATGCAATGTAATGACACCCACACACACACCATCCCATAAATTACTGTTGATATTTACAGACCAATCACAGTAATGACCCCCACACACACACCACACCATGAATGAGAGTTGATATTTACAGTACAAGCAACGTAATGACACCAAAACACACACCACCCCATGAATGACTGATAATATTTTCAGTAAAAGCAATGTAATGATACCCACACACCCACCACCCCATGAATGACTGTTTATATTTACATTCCATGCACTGTAATGACACTCACACACCCACCACCCCTTGAATGACTGTTGATATTTACAATCCAAGCACTGTAATGATACACACACACACAACCCCATAAAATGACTGTTGATATTTACAGTCCAAGCACTAAAATGACCCCCAAACAACCACCACCCCATGAATGACTGTTGATATTTACAGTCCAAGCACCATAATGACAGCCACACACCCACCACTCAATTAATGACTGTTGATATTTACAGTCCAAGCACTGTAATGATGCCCACATACCTACCAACCCACTAATGACTGTCCATATTTACAGTCAATTTACTGTAATGACAACCTCACACCCACCACCTCATGAATAACTGTTGATATTTATAGCCCAAGCATTGTAATGACTCCCACACACCAACCACCAAAAAAATGACAGTTGATATTTACAGTCCAAGCACTGTAATTACACCAACACACTAACCACTCCTTGAATGACTGTTGATATTTAGAGTCCAAGCACTGTAATGACAGCCACACACCCACCACCTCATGAATGACAGTTGATTTTTACATTCCAAGCACTATATTTACACCAACACACCCACCACCACATAAATGACTGTTGATATTTACAGTCCAATCACTGTAATGACACCCACACACCTACCATTCCATGAATGACTGTTGATATTTACAGTCCAAGCATTGTAATGACACCAACACACTACCAACCCATGAATGACTTTTGATATTTACAGTCCAAGCACTGTAATGATAGCCACACACCCACCACATCATGAATGACTGTTGATAATTACAGTCCAAACAATGTAATGATACCCACAGACACACCACTCCATGAATGACTGTTGATATTTACAGCCCAAGCACTGTGATGATGCCCACACACTTACCATCCCATGAATGACTGTTGATATTTACAGTCCAAGCACTGTAATTACACCAGCACACCAACCACCCCATTAATGACTGTTCATATTTACAGTCCATGCAGTGTAATGACACCCACACATGCACCACCCCATAAATAACTGTTGATATTTACAGACCAATCACTGTAATGACACCCACACACCCACCACCCCATGAACGAGAGTTCATATGTACAGTCCAAGCACTGTAATGCCACCCACACACCCACCACCCTATGAATGACTGTTGATATTTAGAGTCCAAGCACTGTAATGACACCCACATACTCACTACCCTATAAATGACTTTTGATATTTACAGTCCAACGACAGTAATGATACCCACACACCCACCACCAATGAATAACTGTTGATATTTACAGTCTAAGCACTGTAATGACACCCACACACCCACCACCCCATAAATGACTGTTCATATTTACAGTCCAAGCACTGTAAAGACAACCACATACCGACCACCCCATGAATGACTGTTGATATTTACAGTCCAAGCAATTTAATAACACCCACACACCCAGCACCCTATGAATGACTGATGATATTTATAGTCAAAGCAATTTAATGATAGCCACACATGCACCACCCCATAAATGACTATTGATATTTACAGTCCAAACACTGTAATGACACCCATACACCCACCACCCCATGAATGACTATTGATATTTACAATGCAAGCATTGTAATGATACCCACACACCCATCACCCCATGAATGACTGTTGATATTTACAGTCCAAGCACTGAAATGACACCCTTACACCCTCCACCCCATGAATTACTGCTGATATTTACAGTCCATGCCCCGTAATGACAGCCACACACCTACCAAACTATAAATGACTGTTAATATTTACAGTCCAAGCACTGTAATGATGCCCATATATCAACCAACCCATGAATTACTGTCCATATTTACAGTCCATGCACTGTAATGACACCCATACACCCACCACACCATGAATGACTGTTGATATTTTCAGCCCAAGCAATGTAATGACACCCACACACCAACCACCCCATGAATGACTGTTGATATTTACTGTACAATCAATGTAATGGCACCACCACACCTACCACCCCATGAAAGACTTTTGATATTTACAGACCAAGCACCGTAATGATACCCTCACACCCACCACCCCTTGAAAGACTGTTAATATTTCCAGTCCAAGCACTGTAATGATTCCCACACACCCACCACCTCATGAATGACTGTTGATATTTTCAATCCAAGCATTTTAATGACACCCACACATCCACCACCCCATGAATGACTGTTGATATTTACGGTCCAATCAATATAATGACTCCCACACACCAACCACCCCATAAATGACTGTTGATATTTACAGTCCAAGCACTAAAATGACACCCACACACCCACAACCCCAAGAATGACTGTTGATATTTACAATCCAAGCACTGTAATGATACCCACACACCCACCACCATATAAATGACTGTTGATATTTACAGTCCATGCACCGTAATGACAGCCACACACTTAGCACCCTATGAATGACTGTTGATATTTACAGTCCAAGCACTGTAATGATGCCCACACACCCACCACCCAATGTATGACTGTCGATATTTACACTCCATGCACTGTAATGATACACACCACCCAATGAATGACCATTGATATTTACAGTCCAGACACTGTAATGACACCCACGCACCCACCACCTCATGAATGACTGTTGATATTTACAGTCCAAGCACTGAAATGACAGCCACACACCGACCACCTCATGAATGACAGTTGATATTTACAGTCCAAGCACTCTAATGGCACCCACAAACCAACCACCCCATTAATGACTGTTGATAATTACAGTCCAAGCACTGTAATAACACCCACACACCCACCAACCCATGAACGACTGTTGATATTTAGTGTCCAAGTGCTGTAATGACACCCACACACCTACCAACTCATGAATGACTATTGATATTTAGAGTCCAAGCACTGTAATGATACCCACAAACCTAACGCCCCATGAATGACTGTTTATATTTACACTCCAAGCACTGTAATGACACTCACATACCCACCACCATATGAATGGCAGTTGATATTTACAGTCCAAGCAATGTAATGACACCCACACAAACACCACCCCATAAATAACTGATGATATTTACAGTAAAAGCAATGTAATGATACCCACACACCCACCACTCCATGAATGACTGCTTATATTTACACTCCAAGCACAGTAATGACCCCCACACACCAACCACAAAATAAATGACAGTTGATATTTACAGTCCAAGCATTGTAATTACAACAACACACCCACCACCCCATGAGTGACTGTTGATATTTACAGTCTAATTACAGTAATGACCCCCATACACCTACAATCCCATGAATGACTGTTGATATTTACAGTCTAAACATTGTAGTGACACCCACACACGTACCAACCCATGAATAACTGTTGATATTTAGAGTCCAAGCACTGTAATGACAGCCACACACCCACCACCTCATGAATGACTGTTGATATTTACAGTCCAAGCACTGTAATGACACCCACACACACACCACCCTATAAATGACTGTTTATATTTACAGCCCAAGCACTGTAATGATGCCCACACACCCACAAACCCATGAATGACTGTTGATATTTACAGTCCAAGCACTGTAATAATGCCCACACACCCACCAACCCATGAATAACTGTTGATATTTAGAGTCCAAGCACTGTAATGACAGCCACACACCCACCACCTCATGAATGACTGTTGATATTTACAGTCCAAGCACTATAATGACAAACACCACCCCATGAATTACTTTTGATATTTACAGTCCAAGCACTGTTATGACACCCACACACCTAACATCCCATGAATGACTGTTGATATTTAGAGTCCCAGCACTGTAATGACAGCCACACACCCACCACATCATGAATGACTGTTGATATTAACAGTCCAAGCACTGTAATGACACCCACACACACACCACCCCATGATTGACTGTTGATATTTATAGCCCAAGCACTGTAATGATGCCCACACACCCATAATCACATGAATGACTGTTGATACTTACAGTCCAAGCACTGTAATAATGCCCACACACCCACCAACCCATGAATGACTGTCGATATTTACAATCCAAGCACCGTAATGATACACACACACACACACCACCCCATCAAATGACTGTTGATATTTACAGTCCAAGCACTAAAAAGACCCCCAAACACCCACCACCCTATGAATGACTGTTGATATTTACAGTCCAAGCACCATAATGACAGCCACACACCCACCACTCAATTAATGACTGTTGATATTTACAGTCCAAGCACTGTAATGATGCCCACACACCCACCAACCCACTAATGACTGTCCATATTTACAGACAATGCACTGTAATGACAACCTCACACCCACCACCTCATGATTAACTGTTGATATTTATAGCCCAAGCCATGTAATGACTCCCACACACCAACCACCAAATAAATGACAGTTGGTATTTACAGTTCAAGCACTGTAATTACACCAACACACTAACCACCCCTTGAATGACTGTTGATATTTAGAGTCCAAGCACTGTAATGACAGCCACACACCCACCACCTCATGAATTACAGTTGATTTTTACATTCCATGCACTGTATTTACACCAACACACCCACCACCACATAAATGACTGTTGATATTTACAGTTCAATCACTGTAATGACACCCACACACCTACCATTCCATGAATGACTGTTGATATTTACAGTCCAAGCACTGTAATGACAGCCACACACCCACCACATCATGAATGACTGTTGATATTTACAGTCCAAACAATGTAATGATAACCACACATGCACCAACCCATAAATGACAGTTGATATTTACAGACCAATCACTGTAATGACACCCACACACCCACCACCCCATGAATGAGAGTTGATATTTACAGTCCAAGCACTGTAATGCCACCCACACACCCACCACCCTATAAATGACTGTTGATATTTATAGTCCAAGCACTGTAATGACACCCACATACCCACTACCCCATGAATGACTGTTGATATTTACATTCCAACGACAGTAATGATACCCACACACCCACCACCAATGAATAACTGTTGATATTTACAGTCCAAGCACTGTAATGACACCCACACACCCACCCCCCCATAAATGACTGTTTATATTTACAGTCCAAGCACTGTAAAGACACCCACATACCGACCACCCCATGAATGACTGTTGATATTTGCCGTCCAAGCACTGTAATGACCTCCATATGCCCACCATCCCATGAATGACAGTTGATATTTACAGTCCAAGCACTTTAATAACATCCACACACCCAGCACCCTATGAATGACTGATGATATTTATAGTCAAAACAATTTAATGATAACCACACATGCACCACCCCATAAATCACTATTGATATTTACAGTCCAAACACTGTAATGACACCCATACACCCACCACCCCATGAATGACTGTTGATATTTACAATGCAAGCATTGTAATGATACCCACACACCAACCACCCCATGAATGACTGTTGATATTTACAGTCAAAGCACTGAAATGACAACCTCACACCCTCCACCCCATGAATGAATGTTGATATTTACAGTCCATGCCCCGTAATGACAGCCACACACCTACCAAACTATAAATGACTGTTAATATTTACAGTCCAAGCACTGTAATGATGCCCATATATCCACCAACCCATGAATTACTGTCCATATTTACAGTCCATGCACTGTAATGACACCCATACACCCACCACACCATGAATGACTGTTGATATTTTCAGCCCAAGCAATGTAATGACACCCACACACCCACTACCCCATGAATGACAGTTAATATTTACAGTCCAAGCACTGTAATTACACCAACACACCCTCCACCCCATGAATGACTCTTGATATTTACTGTACAATCAATGTAATTTCACCCACACACCTACCACCCCATGAAAGACTTTTGATATTTACAGACCAAGCAACGTAATGATACCCACACACCCACCCTCTATGAATGACTGTTAACATTTACGGTCCAAGCACTGTAATGACACATACAAACCCACCAACCCATTAATGACGTTTGATATTCACAGGTCATGCACTGTAATGACACACACACACCTACCACCCTTTGAATGACTGTTGATATTTATAGTCCAATCACTGTAATGGCACCAACACACCTACCACCCCATGAATGACTGTTGGTATTTATAGTTTAAACACTGTAATGATACCCACACCCTCACCACCTCATGAATGACTGTTGATATTTACAGTCCATGCAGTGTAATGACACCCACACATGCACCACCCCATAAATGACTATTGATATTTACAGACCAATCACTGTAATAAAACCCACACACCCACTACCCCATGAATGAAAGTTGATATTTACAGTCCAAGCACTGTAATGCCACCTACACACCCACCACCCTATGAATAACTGTTGATATTTACAGTCCAAGCACTGTAATGACACCCAAACACGCACCACCCCATAAATGACTATTGATATTTACAGTCCAAACACTGTATTGACACCCATACACCCACCACCCCATGAATTACTGTTGATATTTACAGTACAAGCACTAAAATGACACCCTCACACCCTCAACCCCATGAATGACTGTTGATATTTACAGTCCATGCACCGTAATGACAGCCACACACCTACCAAACTATAAATGACTGTTAATATTTACAGTCCAAGCACCGTAATGATGCCCATATATCCACCAACCCATGAATGACTGTCCATATTTACAATCCATGCACTGTAATGACACCCATACACCCACCACACTATGAATGACTGTTGATATTTTCAGCCCAAGCAATGTAATAATACCCACACACCCACCACCCCATGAATGACTGTTGATATTTACAGTCCAAGCACTGTAATTACACCAACACACCCTCCACCCCATGAATGACTGTTGATATTTACTGTACAATCAATGTAATGGCACCCACACACCTACCACCCCATTAAAGTCTTTTAATATTTACAGTCCTAGCACTGTAATGATACCCAAACACCCACCCCTTGTGAATGACTGTTAACATTTACGGTCCAAGCACTGTAATGACACTTACAGACCCACAAACCCATTAATGACTGTTGATATTTACAGGTCATGCACTGTAATGACACACACACACCTACCACCCTTTGAATGACTGTTGATATTTATAGTCCAATCACTGTAATGACATCCACACACCTACTACCCCATGAATGACTGTTGATATTTACAGTCCAAGCACTGTAATGACAGCCACACACCTACCACATCATGAATGACTGTTGATATTTACAGTCCAAGCACTGTAATGACACCCACACACACACACCACCCCATGAACAACTGTTGATATTTAGTGTCCAAGCACTGAAATGACACCCACACACCCACCACCTCATGAATGACAGTTGATATTTACAGTCCAAGCACTCTAATGGCACCCACAAACCAACCACCCCATTAATGACTGTTGATAATTACAGTCCAAGCACTGTAATGACACCCACACACCCACCAACCCATGCAAGACTGTTGATATTTAGTGTCCAAGCGCTGTAATGACACCCACACACCTACCAACTCATTAATGACTGTTGATATTTAGATTCCAAGCACTGTAATGATACCCACACACCTAACAACCCATGAATGACTGTTTATATTTACACTCCAAACACTGTAATGACACTCACATACCCACCACCATATGAATGGCAGTTGATATTTTCAGCCCAAGCAATGTAATAACACCCACACACCCACCACCCCATGAATGACAGTTAATATTTACAGTCCAAGCACTGTAATTACACCAACACACCCTCCACCCCATGAATGACTGTTGATATTTACTGTACAATCAATGTAATGGCACCCACACACCTACCACCCCATGAAAGACTTTTGATATTTACAGTCCAAGCACTGTAATGATACCCACACACCCACCCCTTATGAATGACTGTTAACATTTACGGTCCAAACACTGTAATGACACCTACAGACCCACCAACCCATTAATGACTGTTGATATTTACAGGTCATGCACTGTAATGACACACACACACCTACCACCCTTTGAATGACTGTTGATATTTATAGTCCAATCACTGTAATGACATCCACACACCTACCACCCCATGAATGACTGTTGATATTTACTGTCCAAGCACGGTAATGACACCCACATACCCACCACCCCATGAATGACTGTTGATATTTACAGTCCAAGCACTGTAATGATACCCACACACCCACCATTCCATGCACAACTGTTTATATTTACGGTTTAAGCACTGTAATGACACCCACACCCCTACCACCTTATGAATGACTGTTGATATTTACAGTTTAAGCACTGTAAAGACAACCAGACCCCCACCACCCCATGAATGACTGATGATATTTACAGTCAAAGCAATGTAATGATACCCACACACCCAACACCCCTTGAATGACAGTTAATATTTACAGTCCAAGCACTGTAATTACACCAACACACCCTCCACCCCATGAATGACTGTTATATTTACTGTCCAATCAATATAATGGCACCAACACACCTACCACCCCATGAAAGACTTTTGATATATACAGTCCAAGCACTGTAATGATACCCACACACCCACCCCTTATGAATGACTGTTGACATTTACAGTCCAAGCACTGTAATAACACCCACAGACCCACCACCCCATTAATGACTGTAGATATTTACAGGTCAAGCACTGTAATGACACACACACACCTACCACCCCTTGAATGACTGTTGATATTTACAGTCCAAGCACTGTAATGACACCCACACACCTACCACCCCATGAATGACTGTTGATATTTACAGTCCAAGCACTGTAATGACACCTACACACACCCACCAATCCCATGAATAACTGTAGATATTTACAGACCAAGCACTATAATGACACCCACACACTCACCCTCCTATCCCATAAATGACTATTGATAATTATAGTCCAAGCACTGTAATGACACCCACACACCCACCACCCTATGAATGACTGTTAATATTTACAGTCCAAGCACTATAGTGACAGCCACACACCTGTAACGCTTCTATTATTTCCTAATAATTAATTCTTAAGTTGTTTCACCTTAGGAGATGAAGCTTGCGACGGAAGCGGAATGAACATGGGTGTAAATATTGTAAATAGGTATTATCTTGCCTTTCGGGCCTTATTTTTGTCCGGCAAACTTAAACTTACTTTGGGAATTGGTAACATTGTGAATGTGGCAATTGTGATAATCTCGTCCCCAAATATACATAACATTGGAAACGGAAGTGACGACAGAGGTTGTAATATTGTGATATGATGATGAGGATATAATTAAGACTGAATCTTATTTTATGTGAAAGGCTTATGATAACCAGGTTTCATTGAATAATCTGTTGTGTTAATTTAAAGTCGTCATAAAGATTTATTTATGTGGAAGTGTGTAGCATCTTTCCCGCCTTGCCGAGCGAGGAAGAAGGAAGAGGGTAGCCAACTTTGTCTCACTCTTCTCTTTCGATCTGACCAGGTAACTTGTGATATCGAGATTACGTATATTTGTTCCAAATTGAGACTTTAAAGAGTACAGTAATACATTCCTGCCTCTGTGTTGAGGTTTGGTAGAGGCTATCTCGGGGAATAATTATTTTTGAAATCTTATGGGTTCACTCAGGGAGTGTAATTGTTTATTTTTAAATTAATAGTCTGACTCTTCTCTTTCGACCCGACCAGCTGTGATGCCATATTGTCCGCGTGGGACCTTGCCTCATCTGTTGGTGAACTGGCGTAGGAATTAGGGTGTCAGGCATTAGGTTATTATTATTATTATTTTTGGTAAAAGCCACTAGTTGGCCAGTGTTATTGTTTGTAACGCCACTAGTTGGCCAATATTATCTTTTGGTAAGCCATTAGTGTTGTGTTTTGGGTAAAGCACTAGTTGGCCTGTGTCTTGTGTTTTTTGTAAATGCCACGTGTATGGCAGGTGTCTAATCCTGTGAGCAATTCTGCTGGAAACTGACTCCTACAGTAGGTGATTGTGAGTGCGAAGTCTAGGTCCATTCACAATTGGGAGGGGGGTTGTATAGTAAGTGGGAGTCCGGTCTCTAGTGGTCTGCTACAGGTGGTATAAGTATTTATTTTTCTCTGGTCTAAATCATTTTATTTTTTTTATTTTTGTATATTGTCAAGGTGCAAGGCTGTGTTTTAATCTAGTTTTTTGGTAATATTGATGTTTCGAGTAGAGTAAGGGGGAAAGTAGTATTTGAAATAATTGTATTAAAAACCACCCCATAAATGACTGTTGATATTTACAGTCCAAGCACTAAAATGACACTTACACACCCAATACACATGAATGACTGTTGATATTTACTCTCCAAGCACTGTAATGACACCCGCATACCCACCACCCCATGAATGGCAGTTGATATTTACAGTCCAAGCAATAAAATGACACCCACACACCCACCACAATATGAATGACTGTTGATATTTATAGTCCAAGCATTGTAATGACACCCTCACACCCACCACCCCATGAATGACTGTTGATATTTACAGTCCATGCACCGTAATGACAGCCACACACCCACCACCCTATAAATGACTGTTGATATTTATAGTCCAAGCACTGTACTGACAACAACGCACCCACCACCCAATGAATGACTGTTGATATTTCCAGTCCAAGCACTATAATGACACCCATTCACCCACCAACCTATGAACGACTGTTGATATTTAGAGTCCAAGCTCTGAAATGACAGCCACACACCCATCACCTCATGAATGACTGTTGTTATTTACAGTACAAGCACTATAATGAACCCCACACACCCACCACCCCATAAATCACTGTTGACATTTACTGTACAATCAATATAATGACCCCCACACACCCACCACCCCATGAATAACTGTTGATATATACAGTCCAAGCACTGTAATGACACCCACACACCCACCACACCATGAATTACTGTTGTTGTTTACAGTCCAAGCACTGTAATGACACCCACATACACACCACCCCATAAATGACTGTTGAAATTAACAGTCCAAGCACTGTAATGATACCCACACACCTACCACCCCATGAATAACTGTTGATATATACAGTCCAAGCACTATAAATACAACCACACACCCAACACCCCATGAACGACTGTTGATATTTACAGTTTAAGCACTGTAATGACACCCAAATACCCACCACCCCATGAATGACTGTTGATATTTACAGTCCAAGAAATGTAATGACACTCACATACCCACCACCCCATGAATGACAGTTGATATTTACAGTTCAAGCAATGTAATGACACCCACACACCCACCACTCCATGAATGACTGTTGATATTTACAGTCCAATCACTGTAATGACACCCACACACCCACCACCCAATGAATGACTGTTGATATTTGCAGTCTTAGCACTGTAATCACACCCACACCCCCACAACCCCAAGAATGACTGTTGTTATTTACAGTCCAAACACTGTAATGACACCAACACACCCACTACCCCTTGAATGACTGTTGATATTTACAGTCCAAGCACTTTAATAACACCCACACACCCACCACCCCATTAATGACTGTTGATATTTACAGTCAAAGCAATGTAATGATACCCACACACGCACCACCCCATAAATGACCGTTGATATTTACACTACAAGCAGTCTAATGACACCTCACAAACCATCCCATGAATGACTGTTGATGTTTACTGTCCAAGCATTATAATGACACTTACACACCCACCACCCCATGAATTACTGTTGATATTTATAGTCCAAGCACTCTAATGACACCCAAATACCCACCACCCTATGAATGACTGTTGATATTTGCAGTCCTAGCTCTGTAATCACACCTACACCCATACCACCCCATGAATGACTGTTGGTATTTACTGTCCAAACACTGTAATGACACCCACACACCCACTACTCCTTGAATGACTGTTGATGTTTACAGTCCAAGCACTGTAATGACACCCATACACCCACAACCCCATGAATGACTGATGATATTTACAGTCCAATCACTGGAATGACACCCACAGACCAACAACCCCATGAATTACTGCCGATATTTACAGGTCAAGCACTATAATGACACCCACCCACTTACCCACCTATCCCATAAATGACTGTTGATATTTACAGTCCAATCAATGTAATGACACCCACACACCCACCACTCTATGAATGACTGTTGATATTTACAATTCAAACTCTGTAATGACCCCAACACACCCACTACCTCTTGAATGACTATTGATGTTTACAGTCCAAGCACTGTAATGACACCCATACACCCACAACCCAATGAATGACTAATGATATTTACAGTCCAATCATTGAAATGACACCCACAGACCCACAACCCCATGAATTACTGCCGATATTCACAGGTAAAGCAATGTAATGACACCTACACACACACCCACCAATCCAATGAATGACTGTAGATATTTACAGTTTAATCAATGTAATGACACCCACACACCCACCACCCCATGAATGACAATTAATATTTACAGTCCTAGCACTGTAATGACACCCACCACCCCATGAATGACTGTTGATATTTACAGTTAAATCACTGTAATGATACCTACACACATACCACCCAATGAATGACTATTGACATTTACAGTCCAAGCTCTGTAATGACACCCAAACACCTACCATCCTATTAATGATTGTTGATATTTACAGTCCAAGCACTGTAATGAAAGTCACACACCTGCCAACCCATGAATGACTGTTGATATTTAGAGTCCAAGCACTGTAATGACAGCCACATACCCACCACCCCATGAATCTCAGTTGATATTTACAGTCCAAGCAATGTAATGACACCCACACACCCACCACCCCATAAATGACTGATGATATTTACAGTAAAAGCAATGTAATGATACCCACACACCCACCACCCCATTAATGACTGTTGATATTTACAATCCAAGCACTTTAATGCTAACCACACACCCACCACCCCATGAATGACTGTTGATATTTACAGTCCAAGCACTAAAATTACACCCACACACCCACAACCCCATGAATGACTGTTGATATTAACAGTCCATGCCCCATAATGACAGCGACACACCCACAACCCCATGAATGACTGTTAATATTTACACTCGAACCACTGTAATAATACCCACACACACACCTCCCCATAAATAATTGTTGATATTTAAAGTCCAAGCACTCTAATGACACCCACACACCCACCACCCCATGAATGAGAGTTGATATTTACAGGCCAAGCACTGTTATGACACCCACACACCCACCGCCCTATGAATGACTGTTGATATTTACTGTCCATTCAATGTAATGACTCCCACACACCCACCACTCCATTAATGACTGTTGATATTTACAGACCAAACGCTGTAATGACACCCACGCACCCACCACCCCATGAATGAGAGTTGATATTTACAGTCCAAGCAATGTAATGATACTCACATACCAACCACCCAATTAATTATTGTTGATAATTACAGTCCAAACACTGTAATGACACCCACAAACCCACCATCCCATGAATGACTGTTGATATTTACACTCGAACCACTGTAATGATACCCACACACACACCTCCCCATGAATAACTGTTGATATTTACAGTCCAAACGCTGTAATGACACCTACACAACCACCACCCCATGAATGATTGTTGATATTGATAATTTAAGCACTGTAATGATACCCACACACCAACCACTCAATGAATGACTGTTGATTTTTACAGTCCAAGCACGGTAAGGACAACCACACCTCTACAACCCAAAGAGGGACTGTTGATATTTACAGTCCAAGCACTGTAATGACATCCATATACCCACCATCCCATGAATGACTGTTGATATTTACAGTCCAACAACTGTAATGATACCCACACACACACCAAACCATGAATAACTGTTGATATTTACAGTCCAAATGCTGTAATGACACTCACACACCCACCATCCTATTAATGACTGTTGATATTTACAGTCCAAGCACTGTAAAGACACCCACATACCCACCACCCCATTAATGATTGTTGATATTTATAGTCAGAGCACTGTAATGACACCCACATACCCACCATCCCATGAATAACATTTGATATTTACAGTCCAAGCATTGTAAAGAAACCCACATACCCACCACCCTATGAATGACTGTTGATATTTACCATCCAATCACTGTAATGACACCCACACACCTACCATCCCATGAATGACTGTTGATATTTACAGGCCAACCACTGTAATGACACCCACACACCTACCAACCCATGAATGACTGTTGATATTGAGAGTCCAAGCACTGTAATGACAGCCACACACCAAATACCTCATAAAAGACTGTTAATATTTACAGTCAAAGCACTGTAATGACACGCACACACACACAAACCAATGAATGACTGTTGATATTTAAAGCCCAAGCACTGCAAACATACCCACATACCCACAAACATATAAATGACAGTTGATATTTACAGTCTATGCACTATAATGACACCAACACACCTACCACCCCATAAATGACTGATGATATTTACAGTCAAAGCATTGTAATGATACCCACATACTCACCACCTAATGAATGGCTATTGATATTTACAGTCCAAGCACTGTAATGACACCCACACACACACCACCCCATGAATGACTGTTGATATTTACTCTCCAAACACTGTAATAACACCCACACACCCACCACCTCATGAATGACTGTTGATATTTACAGTGCAAACACTGTAATAACACCCACACGCCCACCACCCAATAAATGACTGTTGATATTTACAGTCCATGCACCGTAATGACAGCCACACACCCAGCATCCTATGAATGACTGTAGATATTTTTTGTCCAAGCACTGTAATGATGCCCACACACCCAACCCCATGTATGACTGTTGATATTTACAGTCCATGCACTGTAATGCCACCCACCACCCCATGAATGACTGTTGATATTCACAGTCCATACCCTGTAATGACACCCACGCACCAACCACCCCATGAATGACTGTTGATATTTCCAGTCAAAGCACTGTAATGACACCCATTCACCCACAAACCCATGAACGACTTTTGATATTTAGAATACAAGCACTGAAATGGCAGCTACAAACCCATCACCTCATAAATGACTGTTGTTATTTACAGTCTAAGCACTATAATAACACCAACACACCCACCACCCCATAAATGACTTTTGACATTTACTGTCCAATCAATAAAATGACACCCACACTCCCACCAACCTACGAATGACTGCTAATATTTTCAGTCCAATCACTGTAATGACACCTACACACCCACCACCCCATGAATGACTGTTGATATTTATAGTCCATCCATTGTAATGATACCCACACACCCACAACCCCATGAATGACTGTTGATATTAACAGTCCAAGCACTGTAATGATACCCACACACCCATTACCCCATGAATTACTGTTGTTATTTACACTCCAAGCACTGTAATGACACCCAAATACACACCACCCCATGAATAACTGTTGAGATTAACAGTCCAAGCTCTCTAATGATACCCACACACCCAACACCCCATGAATAACTGTTGATATATACAGTCAAAGCACTGTAATGACACCCACACACCCACCACCCCATAAAAGACTGATGATATTTAGAGTAAAAGCAATGTAATGAAACCCAAACACCTACAACCCCATTAATGACTTTTGATATTTACAATCCAAGCACTGTAATGATACCCACACACCCACCACCCCATGAATGACTGTTGATATTTACAGTCCAAGCTCTAAAATTACACCCACACACCCACAACCCCATGAATGACTGTTGATATTAACAGTCCAAGCACCATAATGACATCTACACAACCACCACCCCATGAATGACTGTTTATATTTATAGTCCAAGCACTGTAATGATACTCACACACCAACCACCCAATTAATGATTGTTGATATTTACAGTCCAAGCACTGTAATGACACCCACACCCCTACCACCCAATGAATGACTGTTGATATTTACAGTCCAAGAACTGTAATGACACCCACATACCCACCATCCTATAAATAACTGTTGATATTTACACTCGACCCACTGTAATGATACCCACACACACACCTCCTTATAAATAACTGTTGATATTAATAGTCTAAGCACTCTAATGACACCCACACAACCACCACCCCATGAATGAGAGTTGATATTTACAGGCAAAGCACAGTAATGACACCTACACACCCACCACCCTATGAATGACTGTTGATATTTACTGTCCAGTCAATGTAATGACTGCCACACACCCACCACTCTATTAATGACTGTTGATATTTATAGTCCAAGCGCTGTAATAACACCTACACACCCACCACCCCATTTATGACTGTTGATATTTATAGTCCAAGCACTGTAATGATACCCACACACCAACCACTCAATGAATGACTGTTGATATATACAGTCCAAGCACTGTAATGACACCCACACCCTTACCACCCCATGAATGACTTTGATATTTACAGTCCAAGCACTGTAATGACACCCACATACCCACCATCCAATAAATGACTGTTGATATTTACAGTCCAACCACTGTAATGATACCCACACACACACCAAACCATGAATAACTGTTGATATTTAAAGTCCAAACACTGTAATGACACCCACCACCCCATCAATGACTAATGATAATTACAGTAAAAGCAATGTAATGATACCCACACACCCACCACCCCTTTAATGACTGTTGATATTTACAATCCAAGCACTGTAATGATACCCACACACCCACCACCCCATGAATGACTGTTGATGTTTACAGTCCAAGCAATAAAATTACACCCTCACACCCACAACCCCATAAATGACTGTTGATATTAACAGTCCATGCACCATAATTTAAGCGACACACCCACCACCCCATGAATGACTGTTGATATATTAACAGTCCAAGCACTGTAATGATGCCCACACACCCACCAACCTATAAATGACTGTCGATATTTACAGTCCATGCACTGTAATGACACCCATACATGCACCACCCCATAAATGACTGTTGATATTTACAGTCCAAGCACTGTAATGACACCCACACACCCACCATCCCATGAAGGACAGTTGATATTTACTGTCCATTCAATGTAATGACTCCCACACACCCACCACTCCATTAATGACTGTTGATACTTACTGTCCAAGCACTGTAATGACATCTACACAACCACCACCCCATGAATGACTGTTTATATTTATAGTCCAAGCACTGTAATGATACTCACACACCAACCACACAATTAATGATTGTTGATATTTACAGTCCAAGCACTGTAATGACACCCACACCCCTACCACCCAATGAATGACTGTTGATATTACAGTCCAAGCACTGTAATGACACCCACACCCCTACCACCCCATGAATGACTGTTGATATTTACAGTCAAAGCACTGTAATGACACCCACATACCCCCCATCCCATTAATGACTGTTGATATTTCCAGTCCAACCACTGTAATGATACCCACACACACACCACCCCATGAATAACTGTAATATTTACAGTCCTAACACAGTAATGACACCCACACACCCACCACCCCATCAATGACTAATGATTTTTACAGTAAAAGCAATGTAATGATACCCACACACCCACCACCCCATTAATGACTGTTGATATATACAATCCAAGCACTGTAATGATACCCACACACCCACCACCCCATGAATGACTGTTGATATTTACAGTCCAAGCACTAAAATTACACCCACACACCCACAACCCCATAAATGACTGTTGATATTAACAGTCCATGCACCATAATGAATGCTACATACCCACCACCCCATGAATGACTGTTGATATATTAATAGTCCAAGCACTGTAATGATGCCCACACACCCACCAACCTATAAATGACTGTTGATATTTATAGTCCAAGCACTGTACTGACAACAACGCACCCACCACCCAATGAATGACTGTTGATATTTCCACTCCAAGCACTGTAATGACACCCATTCACCCACCAACCTATGAACGACTGTTGATATTTAGAGTCCAAGCACTGAAATGACAGCCACACACCCATCACCTCATGAATGACTGTTTTTATTTACAGTACAAGCAATATAATGAACCCCACACACCAACCACCATATAAATCACTGTTGACATTTACTGTACAATCAATATAATGACCCCCACACACCCACCACCCAATGAATAACTGTTGATATATACAGTCCAAGCACTGTAATGACACCTACACACCCACCACCCCATGAATTACTGTTGTTATTTACAGTCCAAGCACTGTAATGACACCCACATACACACCACCCCATAAATGACTGTTGAAATTAACAGTCCAAGCACTGTAATGATACCCACACACCCACCACCCCATGAATAACTGTTGATATATACAGTCCAAGCACTATAAAGACACCCACACACCCACCACCCCATGAACGACTGTTGATATTTACAGTTTAAGCACTGTAATGACACCCAAATACACACCAACTTATGAATGACTGTTGATATTTACAGTCCAAGAAATGTAATGACACTCACATACCCACCACCCCATGAATGACAGTTGATATTTACAGTTCAAGCAATGCAATGACACCCACACACCCACCACTCCATGAATGACTGTTGATATTTACAGTTCAATCACTGTAATGACACCCACACCCCAACCACCCTATAAATGACTGTTTATATTTACAGGCCAAGCATTGTAATGACACCTACACATCCACCACCCCATGAATGACTGTTGATATTTACAGTCCAAGCACTGTAATGACACCCACACACCCACCACCCTATGAATGACTGTTGATATTTGCAGTCTTAGCACTGTAATCACACCCACACCCCCACAACCCCAAGAATGACTGTTGTTATTTACAGTCCAAACACTGTAATGACACCAACACACCCACTACCCCTTGAATGACTGTTGATATTTACAGTCCAAGCACTTTATTAACACCCACACACCAACCACCCCATTAATGACTGTTGATATTTACAGTCAAAGCAATGTAATGATAACCACACACGCACCACCCCATAAATGACCGTTGGTATTTACACTACAAGCAGTCTAATGACACCTCACAAACCATCCCATGAATGACTGTTGATGTTTACTGTCCAAGCATTATAATGACACTTACACACCCACCACCCCATGAATTACTGTTGATATTTATAGTCCAAGCACTTTAATGACACCCAAATACCCACCATCCTATGAATGACTGTTGATATTTGCAGTCCTAGCTCTGTAATCACACCTACACCCCTACCACCCCATGAATGACTGTTGGTATTTACTGTCCAAACACTGTAATGACACCCACACACCCACTACCCCTTGAATGACTGTTGATGTTTACAGTCCAAGCAATGTAATGACACCCATACACCCACAACCCCATGAATGACTGATGATATTTACAGTCCAATCACTGGAATGACACCCACAGACCCACAACCCCATGAATTACTGCCGATATTTACAGGTCAAGCACTATAATGACACCCACCCACTTACCCACCTATCCCATAAATGACTGTTGATATTTACAGTCCAATCAATGTAATGACACCCACAGACCCACAACCCCATGAATTACTGCCGATATTTACAGGTCAAGCACTATAATGACACCCACCCACTTACCCACCTATCCCATAAATGACTGTTGATATTTACAGTCCAATCAATGTAATGACACCCACACACCCACCACTTTATGAATGACTGTTGATATTTACAATTCAAACACTGTAATGACCCCCACACACCCACTACCTCTTGAATGACTGTTGATGTTTACAGTCCAAGCACTGTAATGACACCCATACACCCACAACCCTATGAATGACTGATGATATTTACAGTCCAATCACTGAAATGACACCCACAGACCCACAACCCCATGAATTACTGCCGATATTCACAGGTCAAGCAATGTAATGACACCTACACACACACCCACCAATCCCATGAATGACTGTATATATTTACAGTTTAATCAATGTAATGACACCCACACACCCACCACCCCATGAATGACAATTAATATTTACAGTCCTAGCACTGTAATGACACCCACCACCCTATGAATGACTGTTGATATTTACAGTTAAAGCACTGTAATGATACCTACTCACATACCACCCCATGAATGACTGTTGACATTTACAGTCCAAGCTCTGTAATGACACCCACACACCAACCATCCCATTAATGACTGTTGATATTTACAGTCCAAGCACTGTAATGAAAGTCACACACCTACCAACCCATGAATGACTGTTGATATTTAGAGTCCAAGCACTGTAATGACAGCCACATACCTACCACCCCATGAATCTCAGTTGATATTTACAGTCCAAGCAATGTAATGACACCCACACACCCACCACCCCATAAATGACTGATGATATTTACAGTAAAAGCAATGTAATGATACCCACACACCCACCACCCAATTAATGACTGTTGATATTTACAATCCAAGCACTGTAATGCTACCCACACACCCACCACCCCATGAATGACTGTTGATATTTACAGTCCAAGAACTAAAATTACACCCACACACCCACAACCCCATGAATGACTGTTAATATTATCAGTCCATGCCCCATAATGACAGCGACACACCCACAACCCCATGAATGACTGTTAATATTTACACTCGAACCACTGTAATAATACCCACACACACACCTCCCCATAAATAATTGTTGATATTTAAAGTCCAAGCACTCTAATGACACCCACACACCCACCACCCCAAGAATGAGAGTTGATATTTACAGGCCAAGCACTGTTATGACACCCACACACCCACCACCCTATGAATGACTGTTGATATTTATGTCCATTCAATGTAATGACTCCCACACACCCACCACTCCATTAATGACTGTTGATATTTACAGACCAAACGCTGTAATGACACCCACGCACCCACCACCCCATGAATGAGAGTTGATATTTACAGTCCAAGCAATGTAATGATACTCACATACCAACCACCCAATTAATTATTGTTGATAATTACAGTCCAAACACTGTAATGACACCCACAAACCCACCATACCATGAATGACTGTTGATATTTACACTCGAACCACTGTAATGATACCCACACACACACCTCCCCATGAATAACTGTTGATATTTACAGTCCAAACACTGTAATGACACCTACACACCCACCACCCCATGAATGATTGTTGATATTTATAATTTAAGCACTGTAATGATACCCACACACCAACCACTCAATGAATGACTGTTGATATTTACAGTCCAAGCACGGTAAGGACACCCATACCCCTACCACCCAAAGAGGGACTGTTGATATTTACAGTCCAAGCACTGTAATGACATCCACATACCCACCATCCCATGAATGACTGTTGATATTTACAGTCCAACAACTGTAATGATACCCACACACACACCAAACCATGAATAACTGTTGATATTTACAGTCCAAATGCTGTAATGACACCCACACACCCACCACCCTATTAATGACTGTTGATATTTACAGTCCAAGCACTGTAAAGACACCCACATACCCACCACCCCATTAATGACTGTTGATATTTATAGTCAGAGCACTGTAATGACACCCACATACCCACCATCCCATGAATAACATTTGATATTTGCAGTCCAAGCATTGTAAAGAAACCCACATACCCACCACCCTATGAATGACTGTTGATATTTACTGTCCAATAACTGTAATGACACCCACACACCTACCATACCATGAATGACTGTTGATATTTACAGGCCAACCACTGTAATGACACCCACACACCTACCAACTCATGAATGACTGTTGATATTTAGAGTCCAAGCACTGTAATGACAGCCACACACCCACCACCTCATAAAAGACTGTTAATATTTACAGTCAAAGCACTGTAATGACACGCACACACACACAAACCAATGAATGACTGTTGATATTTAAAGCCCAAGCACTGTTAACATACCCACATACCCACAAACATATAAATGACAGTTGATATTTACAGTCTATGCACTATAATAACACCAACACACCTACCACCCCATAAATGACTGATGATATTTACAGTCAAAGCATTGTAATGATACCCACACACTCACCACCTAATGAATGGCTATTGATATTTACAGTCCAAGCACTGTAATGACACCCACACACACTCCACCCCATGAATGACTGTTGATATTTACTGTCCAAGCACTGTAATAACACCCACACACCCACCACCTCATGAATGACTGTTGATATTTACAGTGCAAACACTGTAATAACACATACACGCCCACCACCCAATAAATGACTGTTGATATTAACAGTCCATGCACCGTAATGACAGCCACACACCCACCATCCTATGAATGACTGTAGATATTTTTTGTCCAAGCACTGTAATGATGCCCACACACCCAACCCCATGTATGACTGTTGATATTCACAGTCCATACCCTATAATGACACCCACGCACCAACCACCTCATGAATGACTGTTGATATTTACAGTCAAAGCACTGTAATGACACCCATTCACCAACAAACCCATGAACGACTGTTGATATTTAGAGTACAAGCACTAAAATGACAGCTACAAACCCATCACCTCATAAATGACTGTTGTTATTTACAGTCTAAGCACTATAATAACACCAACACACCCACCACCCCATAAATGACTTTTGAAATTTACTGTCCAATCAATAAAATGACACCCACACTCCCACCAACCTATGAATGAATGCTGATATTTTCAGTCCAATCACTGTAATGACACCTACACACCCACCACCCCATGAATGACTGTTGATATTTATAGTCCATCCATTGTAATGATACCCACACACCCACAACCCCATGAATGACTGTTGATATTAACAGTCCAAGCACTGTAATGATACCCACACACCCATTACCCCATGAATTACTGTTGTTATTTACAGTCCAAGCAATGTAATGACACCCAAATACACACCACCCCATGAATAACTGTTGAGATTAACAGTCCAAGCTCTCTAATGATACCCACACAACCACCACCCCATGAATAACTGTTGATATATACAGTCAAAGCACTGTAATGACACCCACACACCCACCACCCCATAAAAGACTGATGATATTTACAGTAAAAGCAATGTAATGAAACCCAAACACCTACAACCCCATTAATGACTTTTGATATTTACAATCCAAGCACTGTAATGATACCCACACACCCACAACCCCATGAATGACTGATTATATTTATAGTCCAAGCACTGTAATGATACTCACACACCAACCACCCAAATAATGATTGTTGATATTTACAGTCCAAGCACTGTAATGACACCCACACCCCTACCACCCAATGAATGACTGTTGATATTTACAGTCCAAGAACTGTAATGACACACACATACCCACCATCCTATAAATGACTGTTGATATTTATACTCGACCCACTGTAATGATACCCACACACACACCTCCCCATAAATAACTGTTGATATTAATTGTCTAAGCACTCTAATGACACCCACACAACCACCACCCCAGGAATGAGTGTTGATATTTACAGGCCAAGCACTGTATTGACACCCACACACCCACCACCCTATGAATGACTGTTGATATTTACTGTCCAGTCAATGTAATGACTCCCACACACCCACCACTCCATTAATGACTGTTGATATTTACAGTCCAAGCGCTGTAATAACACCTACACACCCACAACCCCATTATTGACTGTTGATATTTATAGTCCAAGCACTGTAATGATACCCACACACCAACCACTCAATGAATGACTGTTGATATTTACAGTCCAAGCACTGTAATGACACCCACACCCCTACCACCCCATGAATGACTTTGATATTTACAGTCCAAGCACTGTATTGACACCCACATACCCACCATCCAATAAATGACTGTTGATATTTACAGTCCAACCACTGTAATGATACCCACACACACACCAAACCATGAATAACTGTTGGTATTTAAAGTCCAAACACTGTAATGACACCCACACACCCACCACCCTATTAATGACTGTTGATATTTACCGTCAAAGCACTCTAATGACACCCACACACCACCCACCCCATAAATGACTGTTGATATTTACAGTCCAACCCCTGTAATGATACCCACACACACACCACCCTATAAATAACTGTTAATATTTACAGTCCAAGCACTGTAATGACACCCACCACCCCATCAATGACTAATGATAATTACAGTAAAAGCAATGTAATGATACCCACACACCCACCACCCCATTAATGACTGTTGATATTTACAATCCAAGCACTGTAATGATACCCACACACCCACCACCCCATGAATGACTGTTGATATTTACAGTCCAAGCAATAAAATTACACCCACACACCCACAACCCCATAAATGACTGTTGATATTAACAGTCCATGCACCATAATTTATGCGACACACCCACCACACCATGAATGACTGTTGATATATTAACAGTCCAAGCACTGTAATGATGCCCACACACCCACCAACCTATAAATGACTGTCGATATTTACAGTCCATCCACTGTAATGACACCCATACATGCACCACCCCATAAATGACTGTCGATATTTACAGTCCATCCACTGTAATGACTCCCACACACCCACCACTCCATTAATGACTGTTGATACTTACAGTCCAAGCACTGTAATGACATCTACACAACCACCACCCCATGAATGACTGTTTATATTTATAGTCCAAGCAATGTAATGATACTCACACACCAACCATACAATTAATGATTGTTGATATTTACAGTCCAAGCACTGTAATGACACCCACACCCCTACCACCCAATGAATGACTGTTGATATTTACAGTCAAAGCACTGTAATGACACCCACATACCCTCCATCCCATTAATGACTGTTGATATTTACAGTCCAACCACTGTAATGATACCCACACACACACCACCCCATGAATAACTGTAATATTTACAGTCCTAGCACAGTAATGACACCCACACACCCACCACCCCATTAATGACTGTTGATATTTACAATCCAAGCACTGTAATGATACCCACACACCCACCACCCCATGAATGACTGTTGACATTTACAGTCCAAGCACTAAAATTACACCCACACAGCCACAACCCCATAAATGACTGTTGATATTAACAGTCCATGCACCATAATGAATGCAACATACCCACCACCCAATGAATGACTGTTGATATATTAATAGTCCAAGCACTGTAATGATTCCCACACACCCACCAACCTATAAATGACTGTCGATATTTACAGTCCATGCACGGTAATGATACCCACACACTCAACACCCTATGAATGAGAGTTGATATTTACAGTCCAAGCACTGTAATGACACCCACACTCCCACCACCCCATGAAGGACTGTTGATATTTACTGTCCATTTAATGTAATGACTCCCACACACCCACCACTCCATTAATGACTGTTGATATTTACAGTCCAAGCGCTGTAATGACATCTACACAACCACAACCCGATGAATGACTGTTTATATTTATAGTCCAAGCACTGTAATGATACTCACACACCAACCACACAATTAATGATTGTTGATATTTACAGTCCAAGCACTGTAACGACACCCACACCCCTACCACCCCATAAATGACTGTTGATATTACAGTCCAAGCACTGTAATGACACCCACACCCCTACCACCCCATGAATGACTGTTGATATTTACACTCCAACCACTGTAATGACACCCACATATCCCCATCCCATGAATGACTGTTGATATTTACACTCGAACCACTGTAATGATACCTACACACACACCTCCCGATAAATAACTGTTGATATTTATGATCCAAGCACTCTAATGACACCCACACACCCACCACCCCATGGATGAGAGTTGATATTTACAATCCAATCACTGTAATGACACCCACACATCCACCACCCTATGAATGACTGTTGATATTTACTGTCCATTCAATGTAATGACCCCCACACACCCACCACTCCATTAATGACTGTTGATATTTACAGTCCAAGAGCTGTAATGACACCTACACACCAACCACCCAATGAATGACTGTTGATATTTATAGTCCAAGTACTGTAGTGATACCCAAACACCAACCACTCAATGAATGACTGTTGATATTTACAGTCTAAGCACGGCAATGACACCCACACCCCTACCACTCCATGAATAATTGTTGATATTTACAGTCCAAGCACTGTAATGACACCCACATACCCACCATCCCATAAATGACTGTTGATATTTAAAGTCCAACCACTATAATGATACCCACACACACACCAAACCACGAATAACTGTTGATATTTACAGTCCAAACACTGTAATGACACCCACACACCCACCACCCCATTAATGACTGTTCATATTTACAGTCCAAGCTCTGTAAAGACACCCACATACCCACCACCCCATTAATGACTGTTGATATTTACAGTCCAATCACTGTAATGACATCCACATACCCACCATCCCATGAATGACAGTTGATATTTACAGTCCAAGAACTGTAATGACACCCACATACCCACCACCCCATAAATGACTGTTGATATTTACAGTCCAACCACTGTAATAATAGCCACACACACACCATCCCATAAATAACTGTTGATATTTACAGTCCAAGTACTGTAATGACACCCACACACCCACCACCCCATTAATGACTGTTGATATTTACAGTCCAAGCACTGTAAACACACCCACACACCCACCAACCCATAAATGACTGTTGATATTTACAGGCCAATCACTGTAATGACACCCACCTTCACACCACCCTATAAATGACTGTTGAAATTATCAGTCCAAGCACTCTAATGATACCCACACACCCACCACCCCATGAATAACTATTGATATATACAGTCAAAGCACTGTAATGACACCCATACACCCACCACCCTATGAAAGACTGATGATATTTACAGTAAAAGCAATGTAATGATACCCACATACCCCCCATCCCATTAATGACTGTTGATATTTACAGTCCAACCACTGTACTGATACCCACACACACACCACCCCATGAATAACTGTAATATTTACAGTCCTAGCACAGTAATGACACCCACACACCCACCACCCCATCAATGACTAATGATTTTTACAGTAAAAGCAATGTAATGATACCCACACACCCACCACCCCATTAATGACTGTTGATATTTACAATCCAAGCACTGTAATGATACCCACACACCCACCACCCCATGAATGACTGTTGATATTTACAGTCCAAGCACTAAAATTACACCCACACACCTACAACCCCATTAATGACTGTTGATATTTACAGTCCATGCACTGTAATGACACCCATACATGCACCACCCCATAAATGACTGTTGATATTTACAGACCAAACACTGTAATGACACCCACGCACCCACCACCCTATGAATGATAGTTGATATTTACAGTCCAAGCACTGTAATGACACCCAAACCCCAACCACCCCATGAATGACTGTTGATATTACAGTCCAAGCACTGTAATGACACCCACACCCCTACCACCCCATGAATGACTGTTGATATTTACAGTCCAAGCACTGTAATAACACCCACATACCCACCATCCCATGAATGAATGTTGATATTTACACTCGAACCACTGTAATGATACCTACACACACACCTCCCCATAAATAACTGTTGATATTTATAGTCCAAGCACTCTAACGACACCCACACACCCACAACCCCATAAATGAGAGTTGATATTTACAGGCCAAGCACTGTAATGACACCCACACACCCACCACCCTATGAATGACTGTTGATATTTACTGTCCATTCAATGTAATGACTCCCACACACCTACCACTCCATTAATGACTGTTGATATATACAGTCCAAGCTCTGTAATGACACCTACACACCAACCACCCAATGAATGACTGTTGATATTTATAGTCCAAGAACTGTAATGATACCCACACACTAACCACTCAATGAATGACTGTTGATATTTACAGTCCAAACACAGTAATGACACCCACACCCCTACCACCCCATGAATGACTGTTGATATTTACGGTCCAAGCACTGTAAAGACACCCACATACCCACCACCCCATTAATGACTGTTGATATTTACAGTCCAAGAGCTGTATTGACACCTACACACCAACCACCCAATAAATGACTGTTGATATTTATAGTCCAAGAACTGTAATGATACCCACACATAAACCACTCAATGAATGACTGTTGATATTTACAGTCCAAGCACGGTAATGACACCCACACCCCTACCACCCCATGAATGACTGTTGATATTTACAGTCCAAGCACTGTAAAGACACCCACATACCCACCACCCCATTAATGACTGTTGATATTTACAGTCCAAACACTGTAATGACATCCACATAACTACCATCCCATGAATGACAGTTGATATTTACAGTCCAAGAACTGTAGTGACACCCACATACCCACCAGCCCAAAAATGACTGTTGATATTTACAGTCCAACCACTGTAATAATAGCCACACACACACCACCCCATGAATAACTGTTTATATTTACAGTCCAAGCACTGTAATGACACCCACACACCCACCATCCCATGAATGACTGCTGATATTTACAGTCCAAGCACTAAAATTACACCCACACACCCACAACCCCATGAATGACTGTTGATATATACAGTCAAATCACTGTAATGACACCCACACACCCACCACCCCATGAAAGACTGATGATATTTACAGTAAAAGCAATGTAATGATACCCACACACCCACAACCTTATTAATGACTGTTGATATTTACAATCCAAGCACTGTAATGACACCCACACACCTACCACCCCATGAATGTCTGTTGATATTTACAGTCCAAGCAATAAAATTACACCCACACACCCACAACCCCATGAATGACTGTTGATATTAACAGTCCATGCACCATAATGACATCTACACAATCACCACCCCATGAATGACTGTTTATATTTATAGTCCAAGCACTGTAATGATACTAACACACCAACCACCGAATTAATGATTGTTGATATTTACAGTCCAAGCACTGTAATGACACCCACACCCCTACCACCCCATGAACGACTGTTGATATTTACAGTCCAACAACTGTAATGACACCCACATACCCACAATCCTATGAATGACTGTTGATATTTACACTCGAACCACTGTAATGATACCCACACACACACAACCTTATTAATGACTGTTGATATTTACAATCCAAGCACTGTAATGACACCCACACACCTACCACCCCATGAATGTCTGTTGATATTTACAGTCCAAGCACTAAAATTACACCCACACACCCACAACCCCATGAATGACTGTTGATATTAACAGTCCATGCACCATAATGACATCTACACAATCACCACCCCATGAATGACTGTTTATATTTATAGTCCAAGCACTGTAATGATACTAACACACCAACCACCGAATTAATGATTGTTGATATTTACAGTCCAAGCACTGTAATGACACCCACACCCCTACCACCCCATGAACGACTGTTGATATTTACAGTCCAACAACTGTAATGACACCCACATACCCACAATCCTATGAATGACTGTTGATATTTACACTCGAACCACTGTAATGATACCCACACACACACCTCCCCATAAATTAATGTTGATATTTATAGTCCAAGCACTATAATGACACCCACACACCAACCACCCAATGAATGAGAGTTGATATTTACAGGCCAAGCACTGTAATGACACCCACACACCCACCACTCCATTAATGACTGTTGATATTTAGAGTCCAAGCGCTGTAATGACACGTACACACCAACCACCCAATGAATGACTGTTGATATTTATAGTCCAAGCACTGTAATGATACCCACACACCAACCACTCAATGAATGACTGTTGATATTTACAGTCCAAGCACGGTAATGACACCCACACCCTTACCACCCCATGAATGACTGTTGATATTTACGGTTCAAGCACTGTAATGACACCCACATACCCACAATCCCATGAATGACTGTTGATATTTACTGTTTAACCACAGTAATGATACCCACATACACACCAAACCATGAATAACTGTTGATATTTACAGTCCAAACACTGTAATGACACCCAAACACACACCACCCCATTAATGACTGTTGATATTTACAGTCCAAGCACTGTAAAGACACCCACATACCCACCACCTCATTAATGACTGTTGATATTTACAGTCCGAGCGCTGTAATGACACCTACACACCAACCACCCAATGAATGACTGTTGATATTTATAGTCCAAGCACTGTAATGATACCCACACACCAACCACTCAATGAATGACTGTTGAAATTAACAGTCCAAGCACTCTAATGATACCCACACACCCACTGCCCCATGAATAACTGTTGATATATACAGTCAAAGCAATGTAATGACACCCAAACACCCAAAACCCCATGAAAGACTGATGATATTTACAGTAAAAGCAATATAATGATACCCACACACCCACAACCCCATTAATTACTGTTGATATTTACAGTCCAACCACTGTAATGATACCCACACACACACCAAACCATGAATAACTGTTGACATTTACAGTCCAAACACTGTAATGACACCCACACACACACCACCCCATTAATGATTGTTGATATTTACAGTTCAAACACAGTAAAGACACCCACATACCCACCACCCCATTAATGACTGTTGATATTTACAGTCCAAGCACTGTAATGACATCCACACACCCACCACCCCATGAATGACTGTTGATATTTACAGTCCAATCACTGTAAAGACACCCACATACACACCACCCCATGAATGACTGTTGAAATTAACAGTCCAAGCACTCTAATGATACCCACACACCCACTGCCCCATGAATAACTGTTGATATATACAGTCAAAGCAATGTAATGACACCCAAACACCCAAAACCCCATGAAAGACTGTTGATATTTACAGTACAAGCACTAAAATTACACCCACACACCCACAACCCCATGAATGACTGTTGATATTAACATTCCATGCACCATAATGAATGCGACACACCCACCACCCTATGAATGACTGTTGATATAATAACAGTCCAAACATTGTAATTATGCCCACACACCCACCAACCTATAAATGACTGTCGATTTTTACAGTCCATGCACTGTAATGACAACCATACATGCACCACCCCATAAATGACTGTTGATATTTACAGACCAAACACTGTAATGACACCCACGTATCCACCACCCTATGAATGAGAGTTGATATTTACAGTCCAAGCACTGTAATGACACCCACACACCCACCACCCCATGAAGGACTGTTAATATTTACTGTCCATTCAATGTAATGACTCCCACACACCCACCATTCCATTAATGACTGTTGATATTTACAGTCCAAGCGCTGTAATGTCATCTACACAACCACCACCCCATGAATGACTGTTTATATTTATAGTCCAAGCACTGTAATGATACTCACACACCAACCACACAATTAACGATTGTTGAAATTTACAGTCCAAGAACTGTAATGACACCCATACCCCTATCACCCCATGAATGACTGTTGATATTACAGTCCAAGCACTGTAATGACACCCACATCCCTACCACCCCATGAATGACTGTTGATATTTACAGTCCAAGCACTGTAATGACACCCACATACCCACCATCACATGAATAACTGTTGATATTTAAACTCGAACCACTGTAATGATATCTACAAACTCACCTCCCCATAAATAACTGTTGATATTTATAGTCCAAGCACTCTAATGACACCCACACACCCACCACCCCATGAATGAGAGTTGATATTTACAGGCCAAGCACTGTAATGACACCCACACACCCACCACCCTATGAATGACTGTTAATATTTACTGTCCATTCAATGTAATGACTCCCACACACCCACCACTCCATTAATAGCTGTTGATATTTACAGTCCAAGCGCTGTAATGACACCTACACACCAACCACCCAATGAATGACTGTTAAAAATTTATAGTCCAAGAACTGTAATGATAACCACACACCAACCACTCAATGAATGACTGTTGATACTTTCAGTCCAAGAACTGTAATGACACCCATACCCCTATCACCCCATGAATGACTGTTGATATTACAGTCCAAGCACTGTAATGACACCCACATCCCTACCACCCCATGAATGACTGTTGATATTTACAGTCCAAGCACTGTAATGACACCCACATACCCACCATTCCATGAATAACTGTTGATATTTACACTCGAACCACTGTAATGATACCTACAAACACACCTCCCCATAAATAACTGATGATATTTATAGTCCAAGCACTCTAATGACACCCACACACCCACCACCCCATGAATGAGAGTTGATATTTACAGGCCAAGCACTGTAATGACACCCACACACCCACCACCCTATGAATGACTGTTAATATTTACTGTCCATTCAATGTAATGACTCCCACACACCCACCACTCCATTAATAGCTGTTGATATTTACAGTCCAAGCGCTGTAATGACACCTACACACCAACCACCCAATGAATGACTGTTAAAAATTTATAGTCCAAGAACTGTAATGATACCCACACACCAACCACTCGATGAATGACTGTTGATACTTACAGTCCAAGCACGGTAATGACACCCACACCCCTACCACCCCATGAATGACTGTTGATATTTACAGTCCAAGCACTGTAATGACAATCACATACCCACCATCCCATGAATGACTGTTGATATTTACAGTCCAACCACTGTAATGATACCCACACACACACCAAACAATGAATAACTGTTGATATTTACAGTCCAAGCACTGTAAAGACACCCACATACCCACCACCCCATTAATGACTGTTGATATTTACAGTCCAACCACTGTAATAATAGCCACACACACACCACCCCATGAATAACAGTTGATATTTACAGTCCAAGCACTGTAAAGACACCTACACACCCACCACCCCAATAATGACTGTTGATATTTACAGTCCAAGCACTGTAATGATACCCACACACTCACCACCTAATGAATGACTATTGATATTTACAGTGCAAACAGTGTAATGACACCCACACACACATCACCCAATGAATGACTGTTGATATTAACACTCTAAGCACTGTAATGACACCCACACACCCGCCACCCCATGAATGACTGTTGATATTTAGTATCCAACCATTGTAATGATATCCACACCAACCACCCCATGAATGACTTTTGATATTTACAGTCCAAGCCCTGAAATGACACCCTAACCTCCTCCACCCCATGAATTACTGTTGATATTTACATTCCATGCAATGTAATGACAGCCACATTCCCACCAAACTCAAAATGACTGTTGATATTTACAGTCCAAGCACTGTAATGATGCCCACACATCCAACAACCAATGAATGACTGTTCATATTAACAGTCCATGCACTGTAAAGACACCCACATACCCACCACCCCATTAATGACTGTTGATATTTACAGTCCAACCACTGTAATAATAGCCACACACCCACCACTCCATTATAACTGTTGATATTTACAGCCCAAGCACTGTAATGGCACCCACACACCTACCACCCCATGAAAGACTTTTAATATTTACAGTCCAAGCATTGTAATGATACCCACACACCCACCCCTTATGAATGACTGTTGACATTTACTGTCCAAGCACTGTAATGATACCCACATACCCACCACCCTATGAATGACAGTTGATATTTACAGTCCAAACACTGTAATGACGCCCACCACTCAATGAATGACTGTTAATATTTACAGTCCAAGCACTGTAATGACTCTCACAGACCCACCACCCCATAAATGACTGATGATATTTACAGTCAAAGCAATGTAATGATACCCACACACCCACCACCCCATGAATGATTATTGATATTTACAGTCAAAGCACTGTAATGACACCCACAAACCCACCACCCCATGAATGACTGTTGATATTTACAGTACAAGCACTGTAATAACACCCACACACCCATCAATTCATGAATGACTGTTGATATTTACAGTGCAAACACTGTAATGACCCCCACACACCCACCACCCATGAATGACTGTTGATATTTACACTCCAAGCACTGTAATGACAACCACACACCCGCCACCTCATGAATGACTGTTGATATTTACAATCCAAGCATTGTAATGATACCCACAGACCCGCCACCTCATGAATGACTGTTGATATTTACAGTCCAAGCACTGAAATGACACTCCAACATCCTCCACCCCATGAATTACTGTTGATATTTACAGTCCATGCACCGTAATGACAGCCACACACCCACCAAACTCTAAATGACTGTTGATATTTACAGTCCAAGCACTGTAATGATGCCCACACATTCATTAACACATGAATGACTGTTAATATTTACAGTCTATGTACTGTATTGACACCCACACACCCACTACCCCATGAATAACTGTTGATATTTACAGCCCACACATCCACCAACCCATGAATGACTGTCCATATTTACAGTCCATGTACTGTATTGACACCCACACACCCACCACCCCATGAATAACTGTTGATAATTACAGCGCAAGCACTGTAATGGCACCCACACACCTACCACCCCATGAAAGACTTTTTATATTTACAGTCCAAGAATTGTAATGATACCCACACACCCACCCCTTATGAATGACTGTTGACATTTACAGTCTAAGCACTGTAATGACACCCACAGACCAACCAACCCATGAATGACTGTTGATATTTACATTCCAAGCACTGTCATGACACCCATATACCCACAACCGCATGAATGACTGTTGATATTTACAGTCCAAGCACTGTAATGATACCCACACACCCACCACCCCATGAATAACTATTGATATTTACAGTCCAATTACTGTAATGACACCCATACACCTACCACCCCATGAATGACTGTTGATATTTACATTCTAAGCACTGTAATGACACCAATATACCCACAACTTCATAAATGACTGTTGAAATTTACAGTCCAAGCACTGTAATGATACCTAGATACCCACCACCTTATGAATGACAGTTGATATTTACAGTCCAAACACCGTAATACACTCACCACTCCATGAATGACTGTTAATATTTACAGTCCAAGCACTGTAATGACACCCACAGACCCACCACCCCATTAATGACTGTTGATATTTACAGGTCAAGCACTGTAATGACACCTACACACACACCCACCTTTCCCATTAATGACTGTTAATAATTATAGTCCAAGCACTGTAATGACACCTACACACCCATTACCTCATGAATGACTGTTGATATTTACAGTCCAAGCATTATAATGACACCCACACACCCACCACCCCATGAATGACTGTTGATATTTACAGTCCAAACACTGTAATAACACCTACACACCCACTTCCCCATGAATGACTATTGATATTTACAATCCAAGCATTGTAATGATACCCACACACATACCACCCCATGAATGACTGTTGATATTTACTGTCTAAGCACTGAAATAAAAACCCTCACTCCCTCCATCCAATGAATGACTGTTCATATTTCCAGTCCAATTACTGAAATGACACTCACACACCTACCACTCCATGAATGACTGTTGATTTTTACATTCCAAGCACTGTAATGACAACCACATACCCACCACCTTATGAATGACTGTTGATATTTACAGTCCAAGCACTGTAATGATACACACTTACCCACCACCCTATGAATAACTATTGATATTTACAGTTCAATCACTGTAATGACACCCACACACATACCACCCCATGAATGACTGTTGATATTTACATTCCAAGCACTGTAATGACACCAATATACCCACAACCTCGTGAATGACTGTTGATATTTACAGTCAAAGCACTGTAATGATACCCACATACCCACAACCCTATGAATGACTAATGATATTTACAATCAAAGCAATGTAATTATAACCACACACCCACCACCCCATGAAAGACTATTGATAATTACAATCCATGCACTGTAATGACACCCACACACCCACCACCCAATGAATGACTGTTGATATTTACAGTCCAAGCACTGTCATGACACCCATATACCCACCACCCCATGAATGACTGTTGATATTTACAGTCCAAGCATTGTAATGATACCCACACACCCACCACCCCATGAATAACTATTGATATTTACAGTCCAATTACTGTAATGACACCCATACACCTACCACCCCATGAATGACGGTTGATATTTACATTCTACGAACTGTAATGACACCAATATACCCACAACCCCATGAATGACTGATGAAATTTACAGTCCAACCACTGTAATGATACCCAGATACCCACCACCTTATGAATGACAGTTGATATTTACAGTCCAAACACCGTAATACACTCACCACTCCATGAATGACTGTTAATATTTACAGTCCAAGCACTGTAATGACACCCACAGACCCACCACCCCATTAATGACTTTTGATATTTACAAGTCAAGCACTGTAATGACACCAACACACACACCCACCTTTCCCATTAATGACTGGTAATAATTATAGTCCAAGCACTGTAATGACACCTACACACCCATTACCTCATGAATGACTGTTGATATTTACTGTCCAAGCACTATAATGACACCCACACACCCACCACCCCATGAATGACTGTTGATATTTACAGTCCAAGCAATGTAATAACACCCACACACCCACCTCCCCATGAATGACTATTTATATTTACAATCCAAGCATTGTAATGATACCCACACACATACCACCCCATGAATGACTGTTGATATTTACTGTCTAAGCACTGAAATAAAAACCCTCACTCCCTCCACCCCATGAATGACTGTTGATATTTACAGTCCAATCACTGTAATGATACCCACACACCTACCACCCCATTAATGACTTTATATTTACATTCCAAGCACTGTAATGACACCAATATACCCACAACCCAATGAATGACTGTTGATATTTACAGTCCAAGCACTGTAATGTTACCAACATACCCACCACCCTATGAATGACTAATGATATTTAAAGTCAAAGCAATGTAATTATAACCACACCCCCACCACCCTATGAAAGACTATTGATATTTATAATCCAAGCACTGTAATGACACCCACACACCTACCACACTATTAATGACTGTTGATATTTACAATCCAAGACCTGTAAAGACACCAACATGCCCACCACCCCTTTAATGAATGTTGATATTTACAGTCCAATCACTGTAATGACGCCCAAAAACCCACCACCCCATGGATGACAGTTGATATTTACAGTCCAAGCACTGTAATGACACCCACACACCCACCACCCCATGAATGACTGTTTATATTTACAATCCAAGCATTGTAATGATACCCACACACCCACAACCCCATGAATGACTGTTGATATTTACAGTCCAAGCACTGAAATGAAACCCTCACTCCCTCCACCCCATGAATGACTGTTGATATTTACAGTCCAATTATCGTAAAGACACCCACACACCTACCACCCCATGAATAACTGTTGATATTTACATTACAAGCACTGTCATGCCACCCACATACCCACCACCCCATGAATGACTGTTGATACTTACAGTCCAAGAACTGTAATGATACCCACATGACCACGACCCCATGAATAACTATTGATATTTACAGTCAAATCACTGTAATGACACCCACACACCTAGCACCCCATAAATGACTGTTGATATTTACAGTCCAAGCACGGTAATGACACCCATACACCAACCACCCCATGAATGACCGATGATATTTACAGTCAAAGCAATGTAATTATACCCATACACCAACAACCCCATGAAAGACTATTGATATTTACAGACCATGCACTGTAATGACACTCACACACCCACCACCCCATTAATGACTGTTGATATTTACAGTCCAATCACCGTAATGATACCCACACACCTACCACCCCATTAATGACTGTTGATATTTAGATTCCAAGCACTGTAATGACACCAATATACCCACAACCCAATAATGACTGTTGATATTTACAGTCCAAGCACTTGAATGAAACCCACACACCCACCACCTAAATAATGACTGTTGATATTTACAGGTCAAGCACTGTAATGACAAACACACACACGCCCACTTTTCCCATAAATGACTGTTTATAATTATAGTCCAAGCACTGTAATGACACCCACACACCTACCACCCCATAAATGACTGTTGATATTTACAATCCAAGCATTGTAATCATACCCACACACCCACCACCCAATGAATGACTGTTCATATTTACAGTTTAGGCACTGAAATGAAACCCTCACTCCCCTCACCTCATGAATGACTGTTGATATTTACAGTTCAATCACTGTAATGACACCCGCACACCTACCACCCCATGAATGACTGTTGATATTTACATTTCAAGCACTGTCATGACACCCACATACCCACCACCATATGAATAACTGTTGATATTTACAGTTCAAGCACTGTTATGATAGCAACACACCCACCACCCCATGAATGACTGTTGATATTTACAGTCCAAGCACTGTAAGGAGACCTACACACCCACCACCCCATGAATGACAGTTAGATATTTACAGTCCAAGCACTGTAATTACACCAACACACCCACCACCCCATGAATGACTGTTGATATTTTCTGTCCATTCAATGTAATGGCGCCCACACACCTAGCACCCCGTAAAGACTTTTGATATTTACAGTCCAAGCACTGTAATGATACCCACACACCCACCACGCCATGAATAACTGTTGATATTTACAGTCCAAGCACTGTAATGATACCCACATACCCACCACCCTATGAATGACAGTTGATATTTACAGTCCAAACACCGTAATACCACCCACCACTCCATGAATGACTGTTAATATTTACAGTCCAAGCACTGTAAAGACACCCACAGACCCACCACCCAAATAATGACTGTTGATATTTACAGGTCAAGCACTGTAATGACCCACACACACTCACCCACCTTTCCCATTAATGACTGTTAATAATTATAGTCCAAGCACTGTAATGACACCTACACACCCATTACCTCATAAATGACTGTTGATATTTACAGTCCAAGCACTATAATGACACCCACACACCCACCTCCTCATGAATGACTATTGATATTTACAATCCAAGCATTGTAATGATACCCACACACATACCACCCCATGAATGACTGTTAATATTTATAGTCTAAGCACTGAAATAAAACCCTCACTTCCTCCACCCAATGAATGACTGTTGATATTTCCAGTCCAATCACTGTAATGACACCCACACACCTACGATCCCATGAATGACTGTTGATATTTACATTTCAAGCACTGTCATGACACCCACATACCCACCATCATATGAATAACTGTTGATATTTACAGTCCAAGCACTGTAATGATACCCACACACCCACAACCCCATGAATAACTATTGATATTTACAGTCCAATCACTGTATTGACTCCCACACACCAACCACCCCATGAATGACTGTTGATATTTACTTTCCAAGCACTGTAATGACACCAATATACCCACAACCCCAAGAATAACTGTTGATATTTACAGTCCAAGCACTGTAATGATACCCACATACCCACCATCCTATGAATGACAGTTGATATTTACAGTCCAAACACCGTAATACCACCCACCACTCCATGAATGACTGTTAATATTTACAGTCCAAGCACTGTAATGACACCCACAGACCCACCACCCAATGAATGACTGTTGATATTTCCAGTCCAATCACTGTAATGACACCCACACACCTACGATCCCATGAATGACTGTTGATTTTTACATTCCAAGCACTGTAATGACACCCACATAACCACCACCTTATGAATGACTGTTGATATTTACAGTCCAAGCACTGTAATGATACCCACTCACCCACAACTCCATGAATAACTATTGATATTTACAGATCAATCACTGCAATGACACCCACACACATACCACCCCATGAATGACTGTTGATAATTACATTCCAAGCACTGTAATGACACCAATATACCCACAACCCCGTGAATGACTGTTGATATTTACAGTCCAAGCACTGTAATGATACCCACATACCCCCCACCCTATAAATGACTAATGATATTTGCAGTCAAAGCAATGTAATTATAACCACACACCCACCACCCCATGAAAGACTATTGATATTTACAGACCATGCACTGTAATGACACTCACACACCCACCACCCCATTAATGACTGTTGATATTTACAGTCCAATCACCGTAATGATACCCACACACCTACCACCCCATTAATGACTGTTGATATTTACATTCCAAGCACTGTAATGACACCAATATACCCACAACCCAATGAATGACTGTTGATATTTACAAGTCAAGCACTGTAATGACAAACAACCACACACCCACTTTTCCCATAAATGACTGTTTATAATTATAGTCCAAGCACTGTAATGACACCCACACACCCACCACCCCATAAATGACTGTTGATATTTACAATCCAAGCATTGTAATGATACCTACACACCCAACACCCCATGAATGACTGTTCATATTTACAGTCTAGGCACTGAAATAAAACACTCACTCCCTCCACCTCATGAATGACTGTTGATATTTACAGTCCAATCACTGTAATGACACCCGCACACCTACCACCCCATGAATGACTGTTGATATTTACATTCCAAGCACTGTCATGACACTCATATACCCACCACCCCATGAATGACTGTTGATATTTACAGTCCAAGCCCTGTAATGATACCCACACACCTACCACCTCATGAATGACTGTTGATATTTACAGTCCAATTACTGTAATGACACCCGCACACCTACCACCCCATGAATGACTGTTGATATTTACATTCCAAGCACTGTAATGACACCAATATACCCACAACCCCATGAATGACTGTTGATATTTACAGTCCAAGCACTGTAATGATACCAACATACCCACCACCCTATGAATGACAGTTGATATTTACAGTCCAAACACTGTAATAACACCCACCACTCCATGAATGACTGTTAATATTTACAGTCCAAGCACTGTAATGACACCCACAGACCCACCACCCCAATAATGACTGTTGATATTTACCGGTCAAGCACTGTAATGACACCCACAAACACCCACCTTTCCCATTAATGACTGTTAATAATTATAGTCCAAGCACTGTAATGACACCTACACACCCATTACCTCATGAATGATTGTTGATATTTACAGTCCAAGCACTATAATGACACCCACACACCCACCACCCCATGAATGACTGTTGATATTTACAGTCCAAGCACTGTAATGACACCCACATACCCACCACCCAATGAATGACTATTGATATTTACAATCTAAGCATTGTAATGATACCCACACACATACCACCCCATGAATGACTGTTGATATTTACAGTCTAAGCACTGAAATGAAACTCTTACTCCCTCCACCCAATGAATGACTGTTGATATTTACAGTCCAATCACTGTAATGACACCCACACACCTACCACCCCATGAATGACTGTTGATATTTACATTACAAGCACTGTCATGCCACCCACATACATACCACCCCATTAATGACTGTTGATACTTACAGTCTAAGCACTGTAATGATACCCACACGACCACAACCCCATGAATAACTATTGATATTTACAGTCCAATCACTGTAATGACACCCACACACCTACCACCCAATGAATGACTGTTGATATTGAATGTCCAAGCACGGTAATGACACCCATACACCCACCACCCCATGAATGACTGTTTATATTTACAGTCCAATCACCGTAATGATACCCACACACCTACCACCCAATTAATTACTGTTGATATTTACATTCCAAGCACTGTAATGACACCAATATACCCACAACCCAATGAATGACTGTTGATATTTACAGTCCAAGCACTGTAATGTTACCCACATACCCACCACCCTATAAATGACTAATTATATTTACAGTCAAAGCAATGTAATTATAACAATACCCCCACCACCCCATGAAAGACTATTGATATTTACAGTCCATGCACTGTAATGACACCAACACACCCACCACCCCATGAGTGACTGTTGATATTTACAATCCAAGCATTGTAATGATACCAACACACCAACAACCCCATGAATGACTGTTGATATTTACAGTCCAAGCACTGAAATGAAACCCTCACTCCCTACACCCCATGAATGACTGTTGATATTTACAATCCAATCACTGTAATGACACCCACACACCTACCACCCAATGAATGATTGTTGATATTTACATTACAAGCACTGTCATGCAACCCACATACCCACCACCCCATGAATGACTGTTGATACTTACAGTCCAAGCACTGTAATAATACCCACACGAACACAAGTTCATAAATAACTATTGATATTTACAGTCCAATCACTGTAATGACACCCACACACCTAGCACCCCATGAATGACTGTTGATATTTACAGTCCAAGCACGGTAATGACACCCATACACCCACCACCCCATAAATGACTGTTGATATTTACTGTCCAAGCACTGTATTATAACCACACACCCACCACCCCATGAAAGACTATTGATATTAACAATCCAAGCATTGTAATGATACCCACACACCCACCACCCCATGAAAGACTATTGATATTAACAATCCAAGCATTGTAATGATACCCACACACCCACCACCCCATGAATGACTGTTGATATTTACAGTCCAAGCACTGAAATGAAACCCTCACACCCTTCACCCCATGAATGACTGTTGATATTTACAGTTCAAGCGCCGTAATGCAACCCACAAACCCACCAAACTATAAAAGACTGTTGATATTTACAGTCCAAGCTCTGTAATGATGCCCACACATCCACCAACCCATGAATGACTGTCCATATATACAGTCCATGCACTGTATGACACCCACACACCCGCCACCCCATGAATGACTGTTGTTATTTACAGCTCAAGCAATGTAATGATACCTACACACCCACCACCCCATTAATGACAGTTGATATTTACAGTCCAAGCACTTTAATAACACCCACACACCCACTACCTCATGAATGACTGTTGATATTTACAGTCCATACACTGTAATGACACCCACACACGATCAACCCAATGAATGACTGTTGATTTTTACAGTCCATACACCGTAATCACAGCCACACAACCACTAAACTCTAAATGACTGTTGATATTTACAGTCCAAGCACTGTAATGATACCCACATACCCACCACCCTATGAATGACTAATGATATTTACAGTCAAAGCAATGTAATTATAACCACACACCCACCACCCCATGAATGACTGTCCATATATACAGTCCATGCACTGTATGACACCCACACACCCGCCACCCCATGAATGACTGTTGTTGTTTACAGCCCAAGCAATGTAATGATACCTACACACCCACCACCCCATGAATGACAGTTGATATTTACAGTCCATGCACTTTAATAACACCCACACACTCACTACCTCATGAATGACTGTTGATATTTACAGTCCAAACACTGTTATAACACCCACACACCTTCCACCCAATGAATGACTGTTGATTTTTACAGTCCATGCACCGTAATCACAGACACACACCCACCAAACTCTAAATGACTGTTGATATTTACAGTCCAAGCACTGTAATGACACCCACACACCTACCACCCCATGAATGACTGTTGATATTTACATTCAAAGCACTGTAATAACAATAATATACCCACAACCCCATAAATGACTGTTGATATTTACAGTCCAAGCACTGTAATGATACCCACATAACCACCACCCTTTGAATGACAGTTGATATTTACAGTCCAAACACCGTAATAACACCCACCTCTCCATGAATGACTGTTAATATTTACAGTCCAAGCACTGTAATGACACCCACAGACCCACAGACCACCCCATTAATGAATGTTGATTTTTACAGGACAAGCACTGTAATGACAAACACACACACACCCACCTTTCCCATTAATGACTGTTAATATTTATAGTCCAAGCACTATATGACACCTACACACCCATTACCTCATGAATGTCTGTTGATATTTACAGTACAAGCACTATAATGACACCCACATACCCAACACCCTATGAATGACTAATGATATTTACAGTCAAAGCAATGTAATTATAACCACACACCCACCACCCCATGAACGACTATTGATAATTACAGTCCATGCACTGTAATGACACCCACACACCCACCACCCCATGAGTGACTGTTGATATTTACAATCCAAGCATTATAATGATACCCACACTCCCACAACCCCATTAATGACTGTTGATATTTACAGTCCAAGAACTGAAATGAAACCCTCACTCCCTCCACCCCATTAATTACTATTGATATTTACAGTCCAATCACTGTAATGACACCCACACACCTACCACCCAATGAATGATTGTTGATATTTACATTACAAGCACTGTCATGCCACCCACATACCCACCACCCCATGAATGACTGTTGATATTTACAGTCCAAGCAGTGTAATGATACCCACACGATCACAACTTCATGAATAACTATTGATATTTACAGTCCAATCACTGTAATGACACCCACACACCTAGCACCTCATGAATGACTGTTGATATTTACAGTCCAAGCACGGTAATGACACCCATACACCCTCCACCCCATAAATGACTGTTGATATTTACAGTCCAAGCACTGTAATTATAACCACACACCCACCACCCCATGAAAGACTATTGATATTTACAATCCAAGCATTGTAATGATACCCACACACCCACCACCCCATGAATGACTGTTGATATTTACAGTCCAAGCAATGAAATGAAACCCTCACACCCTTCACCCCATGAATGACTGTTGATATTTACAGTTCAAGCATCGTAATGCAACCCACACACCCACCAAACTATAAAAGACTGTTGATATTTACAGTCCAAGCTCTGTAATGATGCCCACACATCCACCAACCCATGAATGACTATCCATATATACAGTCCATGCACTGTATGACACCACACACCCGCCACCCCATGAATGACTGTTGTTATTTACAGCTCAAGCAATGTAATGATACCTACACATCCACCACCCCATGAATGACAGTTGATATTTACAGTCCAAGAACTTTAATAACACCCACACACCCACTACCTCATGAATGACTGTTGATATTTACAGTCCAAACACTGTAATGACACCCACACACCCTCAACCCAATGAATGACTGTTGATTTTTACAGTCCATGCACCGTAATCACAGCCACACACCCTCTAAACACTAAATGACTGTTGATATTTACAGTCCAAGCACTGTAATGATACCCACATACCCACCACCCTATGAATGACTAATGATATTTACAGTCAAAGCAATGTAATTATAACCACACACCCACCACCCCATGAATGACTGTCCATATATACAGTCCATGCACTGTATGACACCCACACACCCGCCACCCCATGAATGACTGTTGTTATTTACAGCCCAAGCAATGTAATGATACCTACACACCCACCACCCCATGAATGACAGTTGATATTTACAGTCCAAGCACTTTAATAACACCCACACACTCACTACCTCATGAATGACTGTTGATATTTACAGTCCAAACACTGTTATGACACCCACACACCTTCCACCCAATGAATGACTGTTGATTTTTACAGTCCATGCACCGTAATCACAGCCACACACCCACCAAACTCTAAATGACTGTTGATATTTACAGTCCAAGCACTGTAATGATACCTACATACCCACCACCCTATGAATGACTAATGATATTTACAGTCAAAGCAATGTAATTATAACCACACACCCACCATACCATGAAAGACTATTGATATTTACAGTCCATGCACTGTAATGACACCCACACACTCACCACCCCATGAATGACTGTTGATATTTACAATCCAAGCAATGTAATGACACCCACACACCCACCATCCCATGAATGACTGTTGATATTTACAGTCCAAGCACTGTAAAGAGACCCACACACCCACCACCCCATGAATGACAGTTAGATATTTACAGTCCAAGCACTGTAATTACACCAACACACCCACCACCCCATGAATGACTGTTGATACTTTCTGTCCATTCAATGTAATGGCGCCCACACACCTACCACCCCGTAAAGACTTTTGATATTTACAGTCCAAGCACTGTAATGATACCCACACACCCACCACGCCATGAATAACTGTTGATATTTACAGTCCAAGCAATGTAATGGCACCCTTACACCCACCACCCCGAGAATTACTGTTGATATTTACATTCCAAGCACTATAATAACACCCACACATGCAACACTCCATGAATGACTGTTGATATTTACTGTCCAATTAATGCAATGTCACCCACATACCTACCACCCCATGAAAGACTTTTGATATTTACAGTCCAAGCACTGTAATGACACCCACACACCCACTACCCCATGAATGACTGTTGATATTTACAGTCCAAGCACTGTAATGACACCCACACACCCACCACCCCATGCATCACAGTTGATATTTACAGTTCAAGTACTGTATTGACACCCACCACTCCATGAATGACTGTTGATATTTACAGTCCAAACACTGTAATAACACCCACACACCCACCACCTTATAAATGACTGATGATATTTACAGTCCAACCACTGTAATGATACCCACACACACACCACCCCATGAATAACTGTTGATATTTACAGGTCAAGCACTGTAATGGCAAACAAACACACACACCTTTCTCATAAATGACTGTTAATAATTATAGTCCAAGCACTGTAATGACACCCAAACAAATATCACACCATAAATGACTGTTGATATTTACAGTCCAATCACTGTAATGACTCCCACACACCCTCCACTCCATGAATAACTGTTGATATTTACAGTCCAACCACTGTAATGACTCCCACACACCCTCCACCCCATGAATAACTGTTGATATTTACAGTCCAACCACTGTAATGATACCCACATACCCACCACCCCATTAATGACTGTTGATTTTTACAGTCTAAGCACTGTAATAACATCCACACACAAACTACCTCATGAATGACTCTTGATGATTACAGTCCAAGCACTGCAATGACACCCACACACCCACCACCCCATGAATGACTGTTGATATTTACAGTCCAAGCACTGTAATAAAACCCACACACCCACTACCTCATGAATGACTGTTGATATTTACAGTCCAAACACTGTAATGACACCCTAACACACCCACCACTACATTAATGACTGTTGACATTTACACTCCAAGCACTGTAATAACACCCACACACCCGCAACCCCACAAATGACTGTTGATTTTTACAATCCAAGCATTGTAATGATACCCACACACCAACCACCCCATGAATGACTGTTGATATTTACATTCCAAGCACTGAAATGACACCCTCACACCCTCCACCCCATGAATGACTGTTGATATTTACAGTCCATGCACCGTAATCACAGCCACACACCCACCAAACTCTAAATGACTGTTGATATTTACAGTCCAAGCACTGAAATGTTGCCCACACATCCACCAACCTTTTAATGACTGTCCATATTTCTAGTCCATGCACTGTAATGACACCTCACACCCACCACCCCATTAATAACTGTTGATATTAACAGTCCAAGCAATGTAATGACACCCAAACACCCACCACCCCATGAATGACTGTTAATATTTACAGTCAATGCACTGTAAGGACACCCACATACCCACCGACCCATGAATGACTGTTGATATTTACAGTCCAAGCACTTTAATGACACCCACACACCCACCACCCATGAATGACTGATGATATTTACAGTCAAAGCAATGTAATGATACCAACACACCCACCACCCCATGAATGACTATTGATATTTACCGTCCAAGCACTGTAATGACACCCACACACCCACCACCCCATGAATGACTGTTGATATTTACAGTCCAAGCACTGTAATAACACTCACACACCCACCACCTCATGAATGACTGTTGATATTTACAGTCCAAACACTGTAATGACACCCACACACACACCACCACATGATTGAGTGTTGATATTTACACTCCAAGCACTGTAACGACACCCACACACCTACCACCCCATGAAAGACTTTTGATATTTACAGTCCAAGCATTGTAATGATACCAACACATCCACCCTTTATGAATGACTGTTGATATTTACAGTCCAAGCACTGTATTGACACCCACACTCCCACCACGCCATAAATGACTGTTGATATATACAATCCAAGCATTGTAATGATACCCACACACCCACCACCCCATAAATGACTGTTGATATTGTTACACGTGCCTGAATTATTATTTGATTTGTAAGTATTGCTATCCTATTAAGTGACTATTGCTAGTGTGGTAGCGGAGGCTAGCTCCCGGATGTGTTGTTCCGTTATAACTCATCTATTTTACTCCATTTTCTTTGTGTATGTGTGTCAAAAGGTCAAGAGTGACATGGCCAGCTATGTTCTCTAGATTCGTACGCATTCTCCCCCCCTCTTGCAGCTGGTTCTTTGTCGAGCCAACAGTATATAAGGCAGGGGGTTAGGCTTGTGGGGCTTAGATATCTAAAGAGACTGGGACAGCAAGCTAGTGTACGTTTTGTAAGTGATTGAGTGTGGTAATATTCGGCACGAGACACACAGACGTATTTGTTAGGTATAATTGTGTTCACTTCTACATTCTTCTCACAGTAACATAGGGTCACTCTTTTATAAATTGATATTACTATTATTATTATTATATATATATCTGTGTATTGATATTTCTATTATTATATTATTACGTGTATGTTGTGATGCATTGATGTTCCCTTATTATGTATGCCAGTGATGTTCTAACTTACTATTATTATTGATCAACTAATTCTCGGTTTACGTGTGCCTAGAGCCTTGTGTTATTGATGTAATGGCACAGTGGTAGTGAGTTATTGAGTAATTATTGCAGGTGCATTATTTAATCTGGAAACTCTGTCTCATGTTCTGTCATAGTTGGGAATCCTGATTTCGTTTATTAATTCTTTTAGTGTTTATTGTTTTTCTTTGTGTTTGTTCATATTGTCAATATATATTATAGAAAGTCAGAGTAGTTTCTCTATCATTTTTATTTATTGTACCCGAGCCTGGTTATATGTTTGGACGGTTTCTTTGGGTTGTGTTATCATTCTTTCATATAGGCTGGGTTTGTACTTTTACTTATAATTCATAACTTTAATAGTCACATACCTGCCACCCAGTGCTACTTTATTCTGTTGATAGCTAACGGCAGGGTAAGTCTAGTCTAGGGACTAGTACATTACCGTATCTCTACCCTCCATCCGTAACAATATTTACAGTAGAGTGATTTCCGGGAAATACCCGGACAGGCAGGGTAAAAGTTAGTATTGCGCCCAGAACCACAGGGCGTATTTCCATTCTTGGCCCGTCCCGGAGGGGTTAATGAATGTTGATATTTAGAGTCCAAGCACTGTAATGACAGCCACAAACCCACCACCTCATTATTGACTGTTGATATTTACAGTCCAAGCACTATAATGACACCCACACACCCAACACCCCATGAATGACTGTTGATATTTACTGTCCAATCAATGTAATGGCACCCACACACCTACCACCCGATGAAAGACTTTTGATATTTACAGTCCAAGCACTGTAATGACACCCACACACCCACCACCCCATGAATGACTATTGATATTTACAGTCCAAGCACTGTAATGACACCCACACACCCACCACCCCATGAATGACTATCGATATTTACAGTTCAAGCACTGTAATGACACCCACATACCCACCACCCTATGAATGACAGTTGATATTTACAGTCCAAACACTGTATTGACACCCATCACTCCATGAATGACTGTTAATATTTATAGTCCAAGCACTGTAATGACACCCTCACACCCTCCACCCCATGAATGACTGTTGATATTTACAGTCCATGCACTGTAATGACAGCAACACACCCACCAAACTTTAAATGACAGTTGATATTTACAGTCCAAGCACTGTAATGATGCCCACACATCCACCAACCCATGAATGACTGTCAATATTTACAGTCCATGCACTGTAATGACACCCACACACCCACCACCTCATGAATGACTGTTGATATTTACAGCCCAAGCACTGTAATGACACCAACACACCCAGCACCCCAATGAATGACTGTTGATATTTACAGTCCAAACACTGTAATGACACTCACACACCAGCCACCACTTAAATGACTCTTGATATTTACAGTCCAATCACTGTAATGAAAAACCACACACCCACCATCCCATGAATGACTGTTGATATTTACAGTCCAAGCACTGTAAGGACACCAACACACCTACCAACCCATTAACCCCCAGAGTCCGGGCAGCGGGATTTCCCGCTCGGTCGACAGAGGCCGGGCAGCGGGAAATCCCTCTTTGTCGACAGAGTCCGGGCAGCGGGAAATCCCGCTTTTGGTAATTTATGGGGAAAAACGCCAAATTTGTCGGGAATTTTTTTGATCTGGCTATACTTCACCACCAGACATTTTCATCCCCACATTCAATCAGTGTGTGCTTGACCGTGACAATGGCTGGGCGTAGTGAAGAAAATACGGGCTCGTTCGATTCGGTGCATCCTACCGCGCTGCCGGGCGCACCCTCTCTTGTAACCTCCACTCCGCGGGTGCAACCAGCTAGATTGCGTCACAGCCACGCTCACAAAGCGAACGCAGCCTCGCTCTCACGGGAAAAGTGACCTCCATTCCTCACTTGATTTCTCGGCAATGGAGTGTCCTAGAGAGCTGGGGTTGGTTTTAATGGAAAGAGGAGGAGTTGATGGTGAGTACACAATCAAATTTAAGTTGTTCAGTATTGTAGTTTAGACGTAGGGAGTAAGAGAAGTAGAGTGATTTCCGGAAAATACCCGGACAGGCAGGGTAAAAGTTAGTATTGCGCCCAGAACCACAGAGCGTATTTCCATTCTTGGCCCGTCCCGGAGGGGTTAATGACTGTTGATATTTAGAGTCCAAGCACTGTAATGACAGCCACAAACCCACCACCTCATTATTGACTGTTGATATTTACAGTCCAAGCACTATAATGACACCCACACACCCAACACCCCATGAATGACTGTTGATATTTACTGTCCAATCAATGTAATGGCACCCACACACCTACCACCCGATGAAAGACTTTTGATATTTACAGTCCAAGCACTGTAATGACACCCACACACCCACCACCCCATGAATGACTATTGATATTTACAGTCCAAGCACTGTAATGACACCCACACACCCACCACCCCATGAATGACTATCGATATTTACAGTTCAAACACTGTAATGACACCCACATACCCACCACCCTATGAATGACAGTTGATATTTACAGTCCAAACACTGTATTGACACCCATCACTCCATGAATGACTGTTAATATTTATAGTCCAAGCACTGTAATGACACCCTCACACCCTCCACCCCATGAATGACTGTTGATATTTACAGTCCATGCACCGTAATGACAGCAACACACCCACCAAACTTTAAATGACAGTTGATATTTACAGTCCAAGCACTGTAATGATGCCCACACATCCACCAACCCATGAATGACTGTCAATATTTACAGTCCATGCACTGTAAGGACACCAACACACCTACCAACCCATTAACCCTTAGAGTCCGGGCAGCGGGATTTCCCGCTCGGTCGACAGAGGCCGGGCAGCGGGAAATCCCTCTTTGTCGACAGAGTCCGGGCAGCGGGAAATCCCGCTTTTGGTAATTTATGGGGAAAAACGCCAAATTTGTTGGGAATTTTTTTGATCTGGCTATACTTCACCACCAGACATTTTCATCCCCACATTCAATCAGTGTGTGCTTGACCGTGACAATGGCTGGGCGTAGTGAAGAAAATACGGGCTCGTTCGATTCGGTGCATCCTACCGCGCTGCCGGGCGCACCCTCTCTTGTAACCTCCACTCCGCGGGTGCAACCAGCTAGATTGCGTCACAGCCACGCTCACAAAGCGAACGCAGCCTCGCTCTCACGGGAAAAGTGACCTCCATTCCTAACTTGATTTCTCGGCAATGGAGTGTCCTAGAGAGCTGGGGTTGGTTTTAATGGAAAGAGGAGGAGTTGATGGTGAGTACACAATCAAATTTAAGTTGTTCAGTATTGTAGTTTAGACGTAGGGAGTAAGAGAATTAGAGTGATTTCCGGGAAATACCCGGACAGGCAGGGTAAAAGTTAGTATTGCGCCCAGAACCATAGAGCGTATTTCCATTCTTGGCCCGTCCCGGAGGGGTTAATGACTGTTGATATTTAGAGTCCAAGCACTGTAATGACAGCCACAAACCCACCACCTCATTATTGACTGTTGATATTTACAGTCCAAGCACTATAATGACACCCACACACCCAACACCCCATGAATGACTGTTGATATTTACTGTCCAATCAATGTAATGGCACCCACACACCTACCACCCGATGAAAGACTTTTGATATTTACAGTCCAAGCACTGTAATGACACCCACACACCCACCACCCCATGAATGACTATTGATATTTACAGTCCAAGCACTGTAATGACACCCACACACCCACCACCCCATGAATGACTATCGATATTTACAGTTCAAGCACTGTAATGACACCCACATACCCACCACCCTATGAATGACAGTTGATATTTACAGTCCAAACACTGTATTGACACCCATCACTCCATGAATGACTGTTAATATTTATAGTCCAAGCACTGTAATGACACCCTCACACCCTCCACCCCATGAATGACTGTTGATATTTACAGTCCATGCACCGTAATGACAGCAACACACCCACCAAACTTTAAATGACAGTTGATATTTACAGTCCAAGCACTGTAATGATGCCCACACATCCACCAACCCATGAATGACTGTCAATATTTACAGTCCATGCACTGTAATGACACCCACACACCCACCACCTCATGAATGACTGTTGATATTTACAGCCCAAGCACTGTAATGACACCAACACACCCAGCACCCCAATGAATGACTGTTGATATTTACAGTCCAAACACTGTAATGACACTCACACACCAGCCACCACTTAAATGACTCTTGATATTTACAGTCCAATCACTGTAATGAAAAACCACACACCCACCATCCCATGAATGACTGTTGATATTTACAGTCCAAGCACTGTAAGGACACCAACACACCTACCAACCCATTAACCCCCAGAGTCCGGGCAGCGGGATTTCCTGCTCGGTCGACAGAGGCCGGGCAGCGGGAAATCCCTCTTTGTCGACAGAGTCCGGGCAGCGGGAAATCCCGCTTTTGGTAATTTATGGGGAAAAATGCCAAATTTGTCGGGAATTTTTTTGATCTGGCTATACTTCACCACCAGACATTTTCATCCCCACATTCAATCAGTGTGTGCTTGACCGTGACAATGGCTGGGCGTAGTGAAGAAAATACGGGCTCGTTCGATTCGGTGCATCCTACCGCGCTGCCGGGCGCACCCTCTCTTGTAACCTCCACTCCGCGGGTGCAACCAGCTAGATTGCGTCACAGCCACGCTCACAAAGCGAACGCAGCCTCGCTCTCACGGGAAAAGTGACCTCCATTCCTCACTTGATTTCTCGGCAATGGAGTGTCCTAGAGAGCTGGGGTTGGTTTTAATGGAAAGAGGAGGAGTTGATGGTGAGTACACAATCAAATTTAAGTTGTTCAGTATTGTAGTTTAGACGTAGGGAGTAAGAGAAGTAGAGTGATTTCCGGAAAATACCCGGACAGGCAGGGTAAAAGTTAGTATTGCGCCCAGAACCACAGAGCTTATTTCCATTCTTGGCCCGTCCCGGAGGGGTTAATGACTGTTGATATTTAGAGTCCAAGCACTGTAATGACAGCCACAAACCCACCACCTCATTATTGACTGTTGATATTTACAGTCCAAGCACTATAATGACACCCACACACACACACACACACCTTTCCCATGAATGACTGTTAATAATTATAGTCCAAGCACTGTAATGACACCCACACCCCCATCACCCCATGAATGATGGTTGATATTTACTGTCCAATCAATGTAATGGCACCCACACACCTACCACCCGATGAAAGACTTTTGATATTTACAGTCCAAGCACTGTAATGACACCCACACACCCACCACCCCATGAATGACTATTGATATTTACAGTCCAAGCACTGTAATGACACCCACACACCCACCACCCCATGAATGACTATCGATATTTACAGTTCAAGCACTGTAATGACACCCACATACCCACCACCCTATGAATGACAGTTGATATTTACAGTCCAAACACTGTATTGACACCCATCACTCCATGAATGACTGTTAATATTTATAGTCCAAGCACTGTAATGACACCCACAGACCCACCACCCCATTAATGACTGTTGCTATTTACAGGTCAAGCACTGTAATGACACCCACACACACACACACACACACCTTTCCCATGAATGACTGTTAATAATTATAGTCCAAGCACTGTAATGACACCCACACCCCCATCACCCCATGAATGATGGTTGATATTTACAGTCCAAGCACTGTAATGATACCCACACACCAACCACCCCATGAATGACTGTTGATATTTACAGTCCAAGCACTGTAATGACACCCACATACCCTCCATCCCATGAATAACAGTTAATATTTACAGTCCAAGCCCTGTAATGACACCCACACACCAACCACCCAATGAATGACTGATGATATTTACAGTCAAAGCAATGTAATGATACCCACACACCCACCACCTTATGAAAGACTATTGATATTTACAGTCCATGGACTGTAATAACAGCCACACACCCACCACCACATAAATGACTGTTGATATTTACAGTCCAAGCATTGTAATAACACCCACACACCCACCACCTAATAAATGACTGTTGATATTTACAGTCCAAACACCGTAATAACACCCACACACCCACCACCGCATGAATGACTTTTGATATTTACAATCCGAGCATTGTAATGACACCCACACACTCATCACCCCTGGAATGACTATTGATATTTATAGTCCAAGCACTGAAATAAAACCCTCACACCCTCCACCCCATGAATGACTGTTGATATTTACAATCCATGCACCGTAATGACACGCACACATCCACCAAACTATAAATGACTGTTGATATTTACAGTCCAAGCACTGTAATGATGCCCAAACATCCACCAACCCATGAATGACTGTCCATATATACAGTCCATGCACTGTAATGACACACACACACCCGCCACCCCATGAATGACTGTTGATATTTACAGCCCAAGCAATGTAATGATATTCACACACCCACCACCCCATGAATGACAGTTGATATTTACAGTCCAAGCACTGTAATGACACCAACACACCCACCACCCCATGAATGACTGTTGATATTTACAGGTCAAGCACTGTAATGACACACACACATATACCACCCCTTAAATGACTGTTGATATTTATAGTCCAATCACTGTAATGACACCCACACACCTACCACCCCATGAATGACTGTTGATATTTACATTCCAAGCACTGTAATGACACCCACATACCCACCACCCCATGAATGACTGTTGATATTTACAGTCCAAGCACTGTAATGATACCCACACACCCACCACCCCATGAATAACTGATGATATTTACAGTCAAAGCAATGTAATGATACCCACACACCCACCACCCCAGGAATGACTATTGATATTTACAGTCCAAGCACTGTAATGACACCCACACACCCACCACCCCATGAATGACTGCCCCACCAACGGGAACCGCTTTGACATGGTGGGGGGTCTTGCGTGTCTCTAAGACCTGGCGAGCTAGACTAGAGGGGGCTCCGGCCCCTGCTCTGCCCCGATTTCGTGGAGAGAGGGCTTCCCATGCTAGTAAGGTCGCCAGTGAGAGACCAGACTAAATGGTTCCCATGCATTAGGCTGCCAGTACGGGCCAACAGCGCTGCCCTCCGGAGAGACTGCCCTCTAGGGGCCGTCCTATGTTGGATGGTTGGGTGTCTGGGCCGGGAGATGTTTGGGGAGGGGGTCTCAGCACCGTCCTAGGCAAACTTTCGAGCCATTGTCGCTGCTTTTTAAAACGAGTGGCCCCGTGGGGGAAGAGGTACCCCGCCCACGGCGACCAGCGCTCGGTCCCCTCATCTGCCCAGTAGGTAGTAGCTCTTGGCTCCTGGGGCCAAAAACACTAAACCAATGATATATGGATACAGAAAAGCCCCAATCTCTTCCTCGAGTGGTGGCCGACCAGGCCCTCGAGACGTCACTCTCTGGTCGTGGTAAGATATCAACAGTCATTCATGGGGTGGTTGGTGTGTTGGAGTAATTACAGTGCTTGCACTGTAAATATCAACCGTCATTCATTGGGGTGGTGTGTGTGTGGGTGTCATTACAGTGCTTTGGCTGTAAATATCAACAGTCATTCATGAGGTGGTGGGTGTGTGAGTGTCATTACAGTGCATGGACTGTAAATATGGACCGTCATTCATGGGTTCGTTGATGTGTGGGCATCATTACAGTGCTTGGACTGTAAATATCAGCAGTCATTCATGGAGTAGTGGGTGTGTGGGTATCATTACAATGCTTGGATTGTAAATATCAACAGTTATTCGTATCTGATGACCGAAGCAGCAAACCAGACTGCTAGGTCGTCAACGTACATCGAGTTAGCTATACCGTCTGGAAGGGATGAGACAATGGCATTAATTGCTACTGCAAACAATGTGACACTGAGGACGCTTCCCTGGGGGACGCCCTCCTCCTGTGCAACAGATGCTAAGTGGGTTGTACCAACCCTCAGAAAAACTGCGACCACTGAGAAACTCCTTAAGAAAGCGTGGAAGGCGACCCCGCAGGCCATATAAATGGAGTTGCTGCAGGATGCCATATTGCCATGTAGTGTCATAGGCTTTCTCTAAATCAAAGAATACACAGACAAGGTGTTGATGTCGTGCAAAGGCCTCACATGCAGCAGCTTCCAACCTGACCAGAGTATTCGTAGTGGAACGGTATTTACGAAAGCCAGACTGGGACGGAGACAGAAAATTACCCCGTTCCAAGAAGTATACCAGTCTGACATTAACCATCTTTTCAAATAGTTTACAGAGACAGGAGGTCAAGGCAATTGGTCGATAATTGAGGGCAACACCAGAGTCCTTGCCCGGCTTGAGAAAAGGAAGGATGGTAGCAACCCTCCACCCAGAAGGGAAGACACCCTCCAGCCAGATTCTGTTATATAAAGCTAAAAGAAATGAGATCGCCTCCTCACCCAAGTGTCGTAACATTGCATATGGGATGTTGTCTGGCCCAGGAGAAGTGTCGCCGCAGAGAGAGAGAGCAGAATGCTGGTCTCTCAGGGTAAATATATGGTTATAACTTTCATTCTCGTTCCCTGAGAAATCCAGTACAGTACGCTCCTTGGCTCTTAACTCATGCTTGACAGCCAGAGGTCGAGAGTCATGGCTGGAGACCTTTTTAGAAGCCTCCATGATTGTATTGGCCACTGTCAAACCATCCATGATCTTAATTCCATTGACCTTAAGTACAGGTGGAGAACTAGGAGAAAACTTCCCCGCCATCTTACGGACTCTCCTAAACTCTTGGGTGAGCGGAGTTTTAGTATTAATTGAAGACACATAGGCCTTCCAAGATGCACGTCGGGCCTCTTTTAAAACTCGTCTAGCCCGAGCCCTTGCCCGTCGGAAGTCCTCTAAAAGAGTTGGGTCCTCATGATTGCGACGAAGGCAAGAGAAATCAGCGTGCTTCTCCCGCACAGCAGTGGTGCAGACTGGTGACCACCAAGGGACAGGACATTTGGGAAAGTTGCCAGAAGTTCTAGGAATAGAGTTGAGAGCAGCAGAGTGGAGCATATCAGTGAAATATGTTACAGCCTTGTCAGAGCTACCGAAATCGGCTACAGAAGAGACCGATGAAGTTAGCTCTCTAAAAAACTGCCAGTCAGCCTTCTCTAATTTCCACCTAGGAAGACGAGACTGTGGTTCGTACCTGTTACCTTCTAAAAGTATAGGGAAATAGTCACTGCCATATAAGTCAGGCAACACTGTCCAAGTAAAATCCAACAGAGCACTGGGTGAGCAAATGGAAATGTCAATGGCGGTAAAAGTCCCAGTAGGGCTATTAAAATGTGTCACATCTCCCGTATTTAAAACCCCTAATCCCTCATCCTTAATAAAAGAAGCCAATAAAACACCCCTGGGGTTGACCAAACTGTCACCCCACAGAGGATGACGACCATTAAAATCACCCAATAAAATAAAGGGAGATGGAAGGTCCCGTACAAGATGGTTGAGATCACCCCTCTCAACTGTAACACTGGGAGGAAGGTATAGACAGCACACAGTGTATGGGCGGTCCATAAAAACCTTAACTGCAACAGCCTGGAGCGGAGTGTCAAGCTCTAGGCTCCTGCATGGAATATCTCGGCGAACAAGGATGGCAGAGCCACCATGATGACCCTGCCCTTCAAATGAATTGGAATAAAATGCTGAGTATGCTGGAGGACTGGCAGGAATGTAGTCCCCAAGCATTGTCTCTTGGAGAGAAACACATGCAGGAGAGAAGCTAGAGAGAAGAACGCGCAGTTCCTCCCAAAAAGCACGCAAGCCACGGCAATTCCACTGAAAGGACCTTGAACGGTGTTACTTTAGTACTGATTTTTGGGAAGCCTCACGGAGGTACTTCCCACTACCACCTCGACCTGAGGGTTTACTCAAACAATAAGATTTGTCTAATCCTGGGCCACTAAAAGAAGAGCAAACAAGAGGAGTAGTACTTGGGGCAGTAATTGGAACCCGTAGACGAGTCCCTGAAGCATCTGATGATCCCGAAGGAAACTTGCGAGGAGGAACTTCTGTTGAATCAAGAGATTCATCAGAGCCACGAGAACGCTTCTGGTGAAATTGAGAGGAAACTATGGATGAGTCCACAGAGATGGTTGCCTCACAAGGTGGAACATCTATAGAGTCAAGTGCCTCAGAGGATCCACGAAGGCTTCTCTGTGGCAGTTTAGGTGACTTAAGTTTCCTTTTGGGAGAGCGTGTGGCAGCGTGAACCTCTACCACATGGACACCTTTAGCTAAAGTCTGAGAATTGTCATTAGTTGAAGGGTCACCAGAATGAGTGTCTGATAAAGTTTCCAAGACAGAGAAACTATTATGTAGAGTAACCTTAGAAACGTTCTCACTAGAGCAAAAAGCAGCTGCCTCTTGAGAGGGTTGAGAGGGTGCTGCAACTAATTTAGGGCGAAGGGAGGAGGCATATGTCTTTACACCACCATCCTTCTGTCGCCTGAAGTTGAGTTGCCGTCTGGCACTACCTATGCTAATGAATTGAGTATTAGCCAAGTGGAAGATATCCTGCTCAAGTAGGTACATCTTACATTGGCGAGAACGCAAGGGGTGAGCATCTCTGCAGTAAAAGCAGTAACTCTCTGACCGACACTCAGAAGTAAGATGTGAGTCAAGAGCAGAACAATTACCACACCGGGAACGGTTGTTGCAGTTCCTCTTCCCATGACCAAACTCATAACAACAGAAACACTGTAGGGGACGCTCAACAAAAGGCTTCACCTCAAATGAGGTGGGGTTAATGTTAATGTGATCTGGGATATGCGAGCCATAGAAAGTGAGGATGATCATATTTTTACTGCCTTTCATCTTCGTTACTCGTTGGACACTGTCTGGGCACATAGCGAGAATGTCCTCTTCTGAGAATTCATACAGGTCCTCATTATATATACGCCTCTTGCTATAATTAAATGTTCGATGTGGTTTAATAGATTCAAACATGCTATCAGAAGGACAGGGGAGATTGAGGAGCATCATGGCCTGTGTAAGATCTTTGGCTCTGATCAAAACGCCCTTACCATATTTCTTTATGTGGCCCATTGGTAATAATCCAATTTCTTTCTCCAGATACCGGGAAGCATGGATAAGGTTACCACGTCCCTCCCTGTAGTAAGCCACAAAACAAAAGGGTGTAGGAACCCGACGTTCCTTTGGGACATGCTCTGCAGAGTCATCAAATATATTAGGGCAGTATTCATTGTCACTGTCAACTACATTGATGGACCGCATCATCTGAACTTTACAATGAGTATCCCCCACCGTCAGAGAATCTTTTGCCTCAAATGCTGCTTTGGCAGCAGCATTTGTATTGAAAGTAATATAGCACCGATTAGACTTACAATCACTGTCATATGTGATTCGGATTCGGAGGACTACTCCAAAACACTTAAAAATGGAGTGGATAGCGCCATAGGTAAAGGATGCGAGTACATTCGTTAACATTAACGTGTCCAAATCGCTAACAGGGTTCTTCGACACAACACCAGACCTGCTAGGTCTACTCTTATTTGCAGCTTTCTGCATCTTACCACGACCAGCGAGTGACGTCTCGAGGGCCTGGTCGACCACTGCTCGAGGAAGAGATTGGGGCTTTTCTGTATCCATATATCATTGGTTTAGTGTTGTTGGCCCCAGGAGCCAAGAGCTACTACCTACTGGGCAGATGAGGGGACTGAGCGCTGGTCCCTGTGGGCGGGGTACCTCTTCCCCCACGGGGCCACTCGTTTTAAAGAGCAGCCCCAATGGCTCGAAAGTTTGCCCACGACGGTGCTAAGACCCCCTCCCCCAACACCTCCCGGCCCAGACACCCAACCATCCAACATAGGATGGCCCCTAGAGGGCAGTCTCTCTGGAGGGCAGCGCTGTTGGCCCGTACTGGCACCCTAATGCATGGGAACTATTTAGTCTGGTCTCTCACTGGCGACCTTACTAGCATGGGAAGCCCTCTCTCCCCGAAATCGGGGCAGAACAAGGGCTGGAGCCCCCTCTAGTCTAGCTCGCCAGGTCTTAGAGACACGCAAGCCCCCCCACCATGTCAAGGTTCCCGTTGGGGGGGCAGTCATTCATGGGGTGGTGGGTGTGTGGGTGTCATTACATTGCTTTGACTGTAAATATCATCAGTTATTCCTGGGGTGGTGGTTGTGTGGGTATCATTACAGTGCTTGGACTGTAAATATCAACAGTCATTCATGGGTTGGTGGGTATGTGGGTGTCATTACAGTGCTTGGAATGTAAATATCAACAGTCATTCATGGGGTGGTAGGTGTGTGGGTGTCATTACAGTGATTGAACTGTAAATATCAACAGTCATTCAAGGGGTGGTATATGTGTGTGTGTCATTACAGTGATTGACCTGTAATTATCAACAGTCATTAAAGTGGTGCATGATCTGTGGTTGTCATTACAGTGCTTGGACTGTAAATGTCAACAGTCATTCATAAGGGGTATGTGTGTGGGTAACATTACAGTGCTTGGACTGTAAATATCAAAAGTCTTAACAGGGTGGTAGGTGTGTGAGTGCCATTACATTGATTGGACAGTAAATATCAACAGTCATTCATGGGGTGGTGGGTGTGTTAGTGTCATTACAGTGCTTGGACTGTAAATATCAACTGTCATTCATGGGGTGGTGGGTGTGTGGATATCATTACATTGCTTGGGCTCTAAATATCAACAGTCATTCATGGGGAGGTGGGTGTGTAGGTGTCATTACAGTGCATGGACTGTATATATGGACAGTCATTCATGGGTTTATGGATGTGTGGGCATCATTACAGTGCTTGGACTGTAAATATCAACAGCCATTTATAGTTTGGTGGGTGTGTTGGTGTAATTACGGTGCATGGATTGTAAATATCAACAGTCATTCATGGGGTGGAGGGTGTGATGGTTTCATTTCAGTGCTTGGACTGTAAATATCAATAGTCATTCATGGGGTGATGAGTGTGTGTGTATCATTACAATGCTTGGATTGTAAATATTAACAGTCATTTATTAGGTGGCAGGTGTGTGGTTGTCATTACAGTGCTTGGAGTGTAAATATTAACATTCATTAATGCGGTGGTGGGTGTGTGGGTGTCATTACGGTGTTTAGACTGTAAATATCAACAGTCATTCATGAGGTGGTGGGTGTGTGGGTGTTATTACAGTGTTTGGACTGTAAATATCAACAGTCATTCATGGGGTGGTGGGTGTGTGGGTGTCATTACAGTGCATGGAATGTAAATATCAAGAGTCATTCAAGTGGTGGTTGGTGTGTGGATTTCATTACAGTGTTTGGACTGTAAATATCAACAGTCATTTATCGGGTGGTGGGTGTGTTGGAGTAATTACAGTGCTTGTGCTGGAAATATCAACAGTCATTCGTGGGGTGGTGGGTGTGTGGGTGTCATTACAGTGCATGGACTGTATATATGGACAGTCATTCATGGGTTTATGGATGTGTGGGCATCATTACAGTGCTTGGACTGTAAATATCAACAGTCATTTATAGTTTGGTGGGTGTATTGGTGTAATTACGGTGCATGGATTATAAATATCAACAGTCATTCATGGGGTGGAGGGTGTGATGGTTTAATTTCAGTGCTTGGACTGTAAATATCAATAGTCATTCATGGGGTGATAAGTGTGTGTGTATCATTACAATGCTTTGATTGTAAATATTAACAGTCATTCATTAGGTGGCAGGTGTGTGGTTGTCATTACAGTGCTTGGAGTGTAAATATCAACATTCATTCATGCGGTGGTGGTTGTGTGGGTGTCATTACGGTGTTTAGACTGTAAATATCAACAGTCATTCATGGGGTGGTGGGTGTGTGGGTGTCATTATAGTGCATGGACTGTAAATATCAATAGTCTTTCTTGGGGTGGTGGGTGTGTGGGTATCATTACATTGCTTTGACTGTAAATATCATCAGTCATTCATGGGGTGGTTGGTGTGTGGGTGTCATTACAGTGCTTGGACTGTAATTATCAACTGTCATTCATGGGGTGGTGGGTGTGTGGGTGTCATTACAGTGCTTGGACTGTAAATATCAACAGTCATGCATGGGGTGGTGGGTGTGTGGGTGTCATTACAGTGCTTGGACTGTAAATATCAACAGTCATTCATGGGAAAGGTGGGTGTGTGTGTGGGTGTCATTACAGTGTTTGACCTGTAAATATCAACAGTCATTAATGGGGTGGTGGGTCAGTGGGTGTCATTACAGTGCTTGGACTGTATATATTAATAGTGATTAATGGAGTGATGGGTGTCATTACAGTGTTTCGACTGTTAATATCAACTGTCATTCATAGGGTGGTGGGTAAGTGGGTGTCATTACAGTGCTTGAACTGTAAATATCGAGTCATTCATGGGGTGGTGGATGTCATTACAGTGCTTAGACTGTAAATATCAACAGTCATTCATGGGGTGGATGGTGTGTATGTGTCATTACGGTGTTTGGACTGTAAATATCAACTGTCATTCATGGGATGGTGGGTATGTGGGTGTCATTACAGTGCTTGGACTGTAAATATCAACAGTCATTCATGGGGTGGTGGGTGTCATTACAGTGCTTAGACTGTAAATATCAACAGTCATTAATGGGGTGGTGGGTCTGTGGGTGTCATTACAGGGCTTGGACTGTAAATATTAATAGTAATTAATGAAGTGATTGGTGTCATTACAGTGTTTGGACTGTTAATATCAACTGTCATTCATAGGGTGGTGGGTATATGGGTGTCATTACAGTGCTTGAACTGTAAATATCGAGTCATTCATGGGGTGGTGGGTGTGTGGGTGTCATTACAGTGCTTGGACTGTAAATATCAACAGTCATTCATGGGGTGGTGGGTGTTTGGGTGTCTTTACAGTGCTTGGACTGTAAAAATCAAAAGTCTTTCATGGGGTGGTAGGTGTGTGGGTGCCATTACATTGATTTGTCAGTAAATATCAACGGTCATTCATGGGGTGTTGGGTGTGTGGGTTTCATTATAGTGCTTGGACTGTAAATATCAACAGTCATTCATAGGATGGTGGGTGTGTGGTTTTTCATTACATTGATTGTACTGTAAATATCAAGAGTCATTCAAGTGGTGGTTGGTGTGTGGATTTCATTACAGTGTTTGGACTGTAAATATCAACAGTCATTCGTGGGGTGGTGGGTGTGTGGGTGTCATTACAGTGCATGGACTGTATATATGGACAGTCATTCATGGGTTTATGGATGTGTGGGCATCATTACAGTGCTTGGACTGTAAATATCAACAGTCATTTATAGTTTGGTTGGTGTATTGGTGTAATTACGGTGCATGGATTATAAATATCAACAGTCATTCATGGGGTGGAGGGTGTGATGGTTTAATTTCAGTGCTTGGACTGTAAATATCAATAGTCATTCATGGGGTGATAAGTGTGTGTGTATCATTACAATGCTTGGATTGTAAATATTAACTGTCATTCATTAGGTGGCAGGTGTGTGGTTGTCATTACAGTGCTTGGATTGTAAATATCAACATTCATTCATGCGGTGGTGGGTGTGTGGGTGTCATTACGGTGTTAAGACTGTAAATATCAACAGTCATTCATGGGGTGGTGGGTGTGTGGGTGTCATTACAGTGCATGGACTGTAAATATCAATAGTCTTTCTTGGAGTGGTGGGTGTGTGGGTATCATTACATTGCTTTGACTGTAAATATCATCAGTCATTCATGGGGTGGTTGGTGTGTGGGTGTCATTACAGTGCTTGGAATGTAATTATCAACTGTCATTCATGGGGTGGTGGGTGTGTGGGTGTCATTACAGTGCTTGGACTGTAAATATCAACAGTCATTTATGGGGTGGTGGGTGTGTGGGTGTCATTACAGTGCTTGGACTATAATTAATAACAGTCATTCATGGGAAAGGTGGGTGTGTGTGTGGGTGTCATTACAGTGTTTGAACTGTAAATATCAACAGTCATTAATGGGGTGGTGGGTCTGTGGGTGTCATTACAGTGCTTGGACTGTATATATTAATAGTGATTAATGGAGTGATGGGTGTCATTACAGTGTTTCGACTGTTAATATCAACTGTCATTCATAGGGTGGTGGGTATGTGGGTGTCATTACAGTGTTTGAACTGTAAATATCGAGTCATTAATGGGGTGGTGGATGTGTGTGCGTCATTACAGTTCTTGAACTGTAAATATCAACAGTCATTCATGGGGTGGTGGGTGTGTGGGTGTCTTTACAGTGTTTGGACTGTAAATATCATAAGTCTTTCATGGGGTGGTAGGTGTGTGGGTGTCATTACAGTGCATGGACTGTATAAATGGACAGTCATTCATGGGTTGGTGGATGTGTGGAAATCATTACAGTGCTTGGACTGTAAATATCAACAGTCATTTATAGTTTGGTGGGGGTGTGGGTGTCATTACGGTGCATGGATTGTAAATATCAACAGTCATTCATGGGGTGGAGGGTGTGATGGTTTCATTTCAGTGCTTGGACTGTAAATATCAATAGTCATTCATGGGGTGATGAGTGTGTGTGTATCATTACAATGCTTGGATTGTAAATATTAACAGTCATTCATTAGGTGGCAGGTGTGTGGTTGTCATTACAGTGCTTGGAGTGTAAATATCAACATTCATTCATGCGGTGGTGGGTGTGTGGGTGTCATTACGGTGTTTAGACTGTAAATATCAACAGTCATTCATGAGGTGGTGGGTGTGTGGGTGTTATTACAGTGGTTGGACTGTAAATATCAACAGTCATTCATGGGGTGGTGAGTGTGTGGGTGTCATTACAGTGCATGGACGGTAAATATCAATAGTCTTTCTTGGTGTGGTGGGTGTGTGGGTATCATTACATTGCTTTGACTGTAAATATCATCAGTCATTCATGGGGTGGTTGGTGTGTGGGTGTCATTACAGTGCTTGGACTGTAAATATCAAATGTCATTCATGGGGTGGAGGGTGTGTGGGTGTCATTACAGTGCTTGGACTGTAAATATCAACAGTCATTCATGGGGGTGGTGGGTGTGTGGGTGTCATCACAGTGCTTGGATTTTAAATATCAACAGTCATTCATGGGGTGATGGGTGTGTGGGTGTCATTACAGTGCTTGGACTATAATTAATAACAGTCATTCATGGGAAAGTTGTGTGTGTGTGTGGGTGTCATTACAGTGCTTGACCTGTAAATATCAACAGTCATTAATGGGGTGGTGGGTCTGTGGGTGTCATTACAGTGTTTGGACTGTATATATTAATAGTCATTAATGGAGTGGAGTGATGGGTCTCATTACAGTGTTTGGACTGTTAATATCAACTGTTATTCATAGGGTGGTGGGTATGTGGGTGTCATTACAGTGCTTGAACTGTAAATATCGAGTCATTCATGGGGTGGTGGATGTGTGGGTGTCATTACAGTTCTTGGACTGTAAATATCAACAGTCATTCATGGGGTGGTGGGTGTGTGGGTGTCTTTACAGTGCTTGGACTGTAAATATCAAAAGTCTTTCATGGGGTGGTAGGTGTGTGGGTGCCATTACATTGATTGGACAGTAAATATCAACAGTCATTCATGGGGTGGTGGGTGTGTTGGTGTCATTACACTGCTTGGACTGTAAATATCAACTATCATTCATGGGGTGGTGGGTGTGTGGATATCATTACATTGCTTGGGCTTTAAATATCAACAGTCATTCATGGGGAGGTGGGTGTGTGGGTGTCATTACAGTGCATGGACTGTATATATGGACAGTCATTCATGGGTTGGTTGATGTGTGGGAATCATTACAGTGCTTGGACTGTAAATATCAACAGTTATTTATAGTTTTAGGGGGTGTGGGTGTCATTACGGTGCATGGATTGTAAATATCAACAGTCATTCAAGGGGTGGAGGGTGTGAGGGTTTCATTTCAGTGCTTGGACTGTAAATATCATTAGTCATTCATGGGGTGATGAGTGTGTGTGTATCATTACAATGCTTGGATTGTAAATATTAACAGTCATTCATTAGATGGCAGGTGTGTGGTTGTCATGACAGTGCTTGGAGTGTAAATATCAGCATTCATTCATGCGGTGGTGGGTGTGTGGGTGTCATTACGGTGTTTGGACTGTAAATATCAACTGTCATTCATGGGATGGTGGGTATGTGGGTGTCATTACAGTGCTTGGACTGTAAATATCAACAGTCATTCATGGGGTGGTGGGTGTCATTACAGTGCTTAGACTGTAAATATCAACAGTCATTAATGGGGTGGTGGGTCTGTGGGTGTCATTACAGGGCTTGGACTGTAAATATTAATAGTAATTAGTGAAGTGATGGGTGTCATTACAGTGTTTGGACTGTTAATATCAACTGTCATTCATAGGGTGGTGGGTATATGGGTGTCATTACAATGCTTGAACTGTAAATATCGAGTCATTCATGGGGTGGTGGGTGTGTGAGTGTCATTACAGTGCTTGGACTGTAAATATCAACAGTCATTCATGGGGTGGTGGGTGTTTGGGTGTCTTTACAGTGCTTGGACTGTAAAAATCAAAAGTCTTTCATGGGGTGGTAGGTGTGTGGGTGCCATTACATTGATTTGTCAGTAAATATCAACAGTCATTCATGGGGTGTTGGGTGTGTGGGTTTCATTATAGTGCTTGGACTGTAAATATCAACAGTCATTCATAGGATGGTGGGTGTGTGGTTTTTCATTACATTGATTGTACTGTAAATATCAATAGTCATTCAAGTGGTGGTTGGTGTGTGGATTTCATTACAGTGTTTGGACTGTAAATATCAACAGTCATTTATCGGGTGGTGGGTGTGTTGGAGTAATTACAGTGCTTGTGCTTTAAATATCAACAGTCATTCGTGGGGTGGTGGGTGTGTGGGTGTCATTACAGTGCATGGACTGTATATATGGACAGTCATTCATGGGTTTATGGATGTGTGGGCATCATTACAGTGCTTGGACTGTAAATATCAACAGTCATTTATAGTTTGGTGGGTGTATTGGTGTAATTACGGTGCATGGATTATAAATATCAACAGTCATTCATGGGGTGGAGGGTGTGATGGTTTAATTTCAGTGCTTGGACTGTAAATATCAATAGTCATTCATGGGGTGATAAGTGTGTGTGTATCATTACAATGCTTGGATTGTAAATATTAACTGTCATTCATTAGGTGGCAGGTGTGTGGTTGTCATTACAGTGCTTGGAGTGTAAATATCAACATTCATTCATGCGGTGGTGGGTGTGTGGGTGTCATTACGGTGTTATGACTGTAAATATCAACAGTCATTCATGGGGTGGTGGGTGTGTGGGTGTCATTACAGTGCATGGACTGTAAATATCAATAGTCTTTCTTGGAGTGGTGGGTGTGTGGGTATCATTACATTGCTTTGACTGTAAATATCATCAGTCATTCATGGGGTGGTTGGTGTGTGGGTGTCATTACAGTGCTTGGACTGTAATTATCAACTGTCATTCATGGGGTGGTGGGTGTGTGGGTGTCATTACAGTGCTTGGACTGTAAATATCAAGAGTCATTCATGGGGTGGTGGGTGTGTGGGTGTCATTACAGTGCTTGGACTGTAAATATCAACAGTCATTCATGGGGTGATGTGTGTGTGGGTGTCATTACAGTGCTTGGACTATAATTAATAACAGTCATTCATGGGAAAGGTGGGTGTGTGTGTGTGGGTGTCATTACAGTGTTTGACCTGTAAATATCAACAGTCATTAATGGGGTGGTGGGTCTGTGGGTGTCATTACAGTGCTTGGACTGTATATATTAATAGTCATTAATGGAGTGATGGGTGTCATTACAGTGTTTCGACTGTTAATATCAACTGTCATTCATAGGGTGGTGGGTATGTGGGTGTCATTACAGTGCTTGAAATGTAAATATCGAGTCATTAATGGGGTGGTGGATGTGTGTGAGTCATTACAGTTCTTGAACTGTAAATATCAACAGTCATTCATGTGGTGGTGGGTGTGTGGGTGTCTTTACAGTGTTTGAACTGTAAATATCATAAGGCTTTCATGGGGTGGTAGGTGTGTGGGTGTCATTACAGTGCATGGACTGTATAAATGGACAGTCATTCATGGGTTGGTGGATGTGTGGGAATCATTACAGTGCTTGGACTGTAAATATCAACAGTCATTTATAGTTTGGTGGGGGTGTGGGTGTCATTACGGTGCATGGATTGTAAATATCAACAGTCATTTATGGGGTGGAGGGTGTGATGGTTTCATTTCAGTGCTTGGACTGTAAATATCAATAGTCATTCATGGGGTGATGAGTGTGTGTGTATCATTACAATGCTTGGATTGTAAATATTAACAGTCATTCATTAGGTGGCAGGTGTGTGGTTGTCATTACAGTGCTTGGAGTGTAAATATCAACATTCATTCATGCGGTGGTGGGTGTGTGGGTGTCATTACGGTGTTTGGACTGTAAATATCAACTGTCATTCATGGGGTGGTGGGTGTCATTACAGTGCTTAGACTGTAAATATCAACAGTCATTAATGGGTTGGTGGGTCTGTGGGTGTCATTACAGGGTTTGGACTGTAAATATTAATAGTCATTAATGAAGTGATGGGTGTCATTACAGTGTTTGGACTGTTAATATTAACTGTCATTCATATTGTGGTGGGTATGTGGGTGTCATTACAGTGCTTGAACTGTAAATATCGAGTCATTCATGGGGTGGTGGTTGTGTGGGTGTCATTACAGTGCTTGGACTGTAAATATCAACAGTCATTCATGGGGTGGTGGGTGTTTGGGTGTCTTTACAGTTCTTGGACTGTAAATATCAAAAGTCTTTCATGGGGTGGTAGGTGTTTGGGTGCCATTACATTGATTTGACAGTAAATATCAACAGTTATTCATGAGGTGGTGGGTGTGTGGCTGTCATTACAGTGCTTGGACTCTAAATATCAACAGTCATTAATGGGTTGGTAGGTGTGTTGGTGTCCTTACAGTGCTTGGACTGTAAATATCAACAGTCATTCATGAGATTTTGGGTGTGTGGTTTTTCAATACAGTGATTGGACTGTAAATATCAAGAGTCATTCAAGTGGTGGTTGGTGTGTGAATTTCATTACAGTGTTTGGACTGTAAATATCAACAGTTATTTATCGGGTGGTGGGTGTGTTAGAGTAATTACAGTGCTTCGACTGTAGATATCAACTGTCACTTATTAAGGTGGTGGGTGTGTTGGTGTCATTACAGTGATTGGGCTGTAAATATCAACAGTCATTCGTGGGGTGGTGGGTGTGTGGGTGTCATTACAGTGCATGGACTGTAAATATGGACAGTCATTAATGGGTTGGTGGATGTGTGGGCATCATTACAGTGCTTGGACTGTAAATATAAACTGTCATTTAGAGTTTGATGGATATGTTGCTGTCATTATGGTGCATGGACTGTAAATATCAACAGTCATTCATGTGGTGGAGGGTGTGAGGGTGTCATTTCAGTGTTTGGACTGTAAATAACAACAGTCATTCATGGAGTGGAGGGTGTGAGGGTTTCATTTCAGTGCTTGGACTATAAATATTGTTACGGATGGAAGGTAGAGATAAGGTACTGTACTAGTCCCTAGACTAGATTTACCCTGACGTTAGCTACCAACAGAATAAAGTAGCACTGGGTGGCAGGTATGTGACTATTAAAGGTATGAATTATAAGTAAAAGTACAAACCCAGCCTATATGAAAGAATGATAACACAACCCAAAGAAACCGTCCAAACATATAACCAGGTTCGGGTACAATAAATTAAAATTATAGAGAAACTACTCTGACTTTCTATAATATATATTGACAATATGAACAAACACAAAGACAAACAATAATCACTGAAAAAATTAATAAATGAAATCAGGATTCCCAACTATGACAGAACATGAGACAGAGTTCCCAGATTAAATAATGCACCTGCAATAATTACTCAATAACTCACTACCACTGTGCCATCACTTCAATAACACAAGGCTCTAGGCTCACGTAAACCCAGAATTATTCGATCAATAATAATAGTAAGTTAGCACATCACTGGCATACATAATAAGGGAACTTCAATGCATCACAACATACACGTAATAATATAATAATAGAAATATCAATACACAGATATCTATATAATAAAAATAATAGTAATATCAATTTATAAAAGAGTGACCCTATGTTACTGTGAGAAGAATGTAGAAGTAAACACAATTATACTTAACAAATACGTCTGCGTGTCTCGTCCCGAATCTTACCAAAATCAATCACTTACAAAACGTACACTAGCTTGCTGTCCCAGTCTCTTTAGATATCTAAGCCCCACAGGCCTAACCCCCTGCCTTATATACTGTTGGCTCGACAAAGAAAAGTGATCAGGTTTCAACAGAGTTATAGGCGCGTCTCCGAACTGTTCCTTTAACACAGACTTAAAAACACAACACTCATACGTTCCCTCCCAAGAAACTATTGGGAGTCACTAGAAAAGAAGACGGACAATTATCACGCCACCAGCTGCAAGAGGGGGAGAGAATGCGTACGAATCTAGAGAACATAGCTGGCCATGACACTCTCGACCTTTTGACACACATACACAAAGATAATGGAGTAAAATAGATGAGTTATTACCGGACACAACACATCCGGGAGCGAGGCCTCAGTTACCACACTCACAGCCATAGTCACTTAATAGGATAGCAATACTTACAAATCAAATAATAATTTAAGCAAGCGTAACAATATCAACAGTCATTTATGGGGTGGTGGGTGTGTGGGTATCATTACAATGCTTGGATTGTAAATATAAACAGTCATTCATGGGGTGTTGGGTGTGTGGGTGTCATTACAGTGCTTGGACTATAATTATAAACAGTCATTCATGAGAAAGGTGGGTGTGTGTGTGTGTGTCATTACAGTGCTTGACCTGTAAATATCAACAGTCATTAATGGGGTGGTGGGTCTGTAAGTGTCATTACAGTGCTTGGACTGTAAATGTCAACAGTCATTCATAAAGGGTGGGTGTGTGGGTATCATTACAATGCTTGGACTGTAAATATCAACAGTTATTCATGGGGTGGTGGGTGTGGGGTGTCATTACAGTGCATGGACTAGAAATATGGACAGTCATTCATGGGTTGGTTGATGTGTGGGCATCATTACAGTGCTTAGACTGTAAATATCAACAGTCATTTAGAGTTTAGTGGGTGTGTGGCTGTGATTACGGTGCATGGACTGTAGATATTAACAATCATTCATGGGGTGGTGGGTGTGTGGGTGTCATTACAGTGCTTTGACTGTAAATATCAATAGCCATTCATGGGATGGTGAGTGTGTGGGTATCATTACATTGCTTAGACTGTAAATATCATCAGTCATTTATGGGGTGTTGGGTCTGTGGGTGTCATAACAGTGCTTGGACTGTAAATATTAACAGTCATTCATGGGGTTGTGGGTATATTGGTGTCATTACAGTGTTTGGAATGTAAATATAAACAGTCATTCATGGGGTGGAGGGAGTGAGAATTTTATTTCAGTGCTAGGACACTAAATATTTACAGTCATTCTTAGGTTGGTAGGTGTGTGGGTATCATTACAGTGCTTGGACTGTAATTATTAACAGTCATTCATGAGGTGGTGGGTGTGAGGGTGTCATTACAATGCTTGGACTATAAATATCAACAGTCATTCATATTGTGGTGGGTGTGTGGGTGTCATTACATTGCTTGGACCGTAAATATCAACTGTCATTCATGGGTGGTGGGTGGGTAAGTGTCATTTTAGTTCTTTGACTGTATATATTAACAGTCATTTATGGGGTGGTGGGTGTATGGGTGTCATTACAGTGCTTGGACTGTAAATATAAACAGTCATTCATGGGGTGGTGGGTGTGTGGTTGTCATTGCAGTACTTGGACTGTAAATATCAATAGTCATTCATTAGGGGGGTTGGTGTGTAGGTATCATTACAGTGCTTTGACTGTAAATATCAACAGTCATTCATGGGGTTTTGGGTGTCATTATAGTGCTTGAACGGTAAATATTAACTGTCATTAATGGAATGGTAGGTGTGTGGCTGTCATTACAGTGCTTGGACCGTAAATATCAACAGTGATTCATTGAGTGGTTGTTTGTGTGGCTGTCATTACAGTGCTTGGACTGTAATTATCAACAGTCATTTATGGGATAGGTGGGTGAGTGTGTGGGTGTCATTATATTGCTTGGTCTGTAAATATCTACAGTCATTCATGGGTTGGTAGGTGTGTGGGTGTCATTAGAGTGGTTGGACTGTAAATATCAACAGTCATTCATGGGATGGTAGGTGTGCGGGTGTCATTACAGTGATTGGACTGTAAATATCAACAGTTATTCATGGGGTGGTGTGTTTGCTGGTATCATTACAGTGGTTGAACTGTAAATATCAACAGTCATTCAGGGGTTGGTGTGTGTGTGGGTGTCATTACAGTGCTTGGACTGTAAATATTAACAGTCATTCAAGAGGTGGTGAGTGTGTGGCTGTCATTACAGGAGTTGGACTCTAAATATCAACAGTCATTTATGGGTTGGTAGGTGTGTGGGTGTCATTACAGTGGTTGGACTGTAAATATCAACAGTCGTTTATGGGATGGAAGGTGTGTGGGTGTCATTACAGTGCTTGGACTGTAAATATCAACAGTTATTCATGGGGTGGTGTGTGTGTGGGTATCATTACAGTGGTTGGACTGTAAATATCAACAGTCATTAATGGGTTGGTGGGTGTGTGGGTGTCATTACAGTGCTTGGACTGTAAATATCAACAGTTATTCAAGGGGTGGTGTGTGTGTGGGTATCATTACAGTGGTTGGACTGTAAATATCAACAGTCATTTATCGGGTTTAGGGTATGTGAGTGTCATTACAATGCTTGGACTGTAAATATCAACTGTGATTCATGGGATGGTGGGAATGTGGGTGTCATTACAGTGCTTGGACTCTAAATATCAACAGTTATTAATGGGGAGGTGTGTGTATGGGTATCATTACATTGGTACGAATGTAAAAATCAACAGTCAGTCATGGGATGGTTGGTATGTGTGTGTCATTACATTGCTTGGACTGTAAATATCAACTGTCATTCATGGGGATGTAGGGGTGTGGGTGTTATTACAGCGCTTGGACTGTAAATATCATCAATCATTAATTGGGTGGTTGGTGTGTGGGTATCATTACAGTGCTTGGACTATAAATAGCAACAGTCATTCATGGGGTGGTGGTTGTGTAGGTGTCATTACAGCACTTGGACTGTAAGTATCAACAGTCATTAATGGAGTGGTGGGTGTGTGGGACTCATTACATTGAATGGACAGTAAATATCAACAGTCATTCATGGGGTGGTGGGTGTGTGGGAGTCATTACAGTGCTTGGACTGTAAATATCAACTACCATTCATGGGGTGGTTGGTGTGTAGGTATCATTACATTGCTTTTATTGTAAATATCATCAGTCATTCATGTGGTGGTGGGTGTGTGGGTGTCATTACAGTGCTTGGAGTGTAAATATCCACAGTTATTCATGGGGTGGTGTGTGTGTGGGTGTCTTTACAGTGCTTGGACTGTAACTATCAATAGTCATTCATGGGGTGGTTGGTGTGTAGGTACCATTACAGTGCTTTGACTGTAAATATCAGCAGTCATATATGAGGTGGTGGGTGGTAATGTCATTACAGTGCTTGGATTGTAAATATTAACTGTCATTCATTGGGTGGTGGGTGTGTGACTGTTATTACAGTGCTTGGACTGTAAATATCAACAGTCATTTATAGAGTGGTGTGTGTGTGGGGGTCATTACATTGATTGGATTGTAAATATCAACAGTCATTAATGGGATAGGTGGGTAAGTGAGTGAGTGTCATTATAGTGCTTGGTCTGTAAATATCTACAGACATTCATGGGATTTGTGGGTGTGTGTGTAGGTGTCATTACATTGCTTGACCTGTAAATATCAGCAGTAAATCATGGGGTTGTCGGTCTATGGGTGTCATTTCAGGGATTGGACTGTAAATATCATCAGTCATTCATGGGGTTGTGAATGTGTGGGTGTCATTACCGTGCTTGGACTGTAAATATCAACAGTTATTTATGGGTCGGTGGGTGTATGGGTGTCATTACAGTGCTTGGACTGTAAACATCAACAGTCATTCAAGGGGTAGTGGGTGTGTGGGAGTCATTACAGTGTTTGGAATGTAAATATCAACAGTCATTTATGGTGTGGTGGGGGTGTGGGTGTGATTACAGAGCTAGGACTGCAAATATCAACAGTCATTCATAGGGTGGTGGGTGTGTGGGTGTCATTAGAGTGCTTGGACTATAAATATCAACAGTAATTCATGGGGTGGTGGGAGTGTAGGTGTCATTGCAATGCTTGGACAGTAAATATCAACAGTCATTCATGGGGTGGTTGGTGTGAGGTGTCATTTTACTGCTTGTAGTGTAAATATCAACAGTCATTTATGGGGTGGTGGGTGTGTGGGTGTCATTACAGTGTTTGGACTGTAAATAAATATCAACAGTCATTGATGAGGTGGTGATTTTGTGGGTGTTATTACAGTGCTTGGACTGTAAATATTAACTGTCATTCATTATGTGGTTGGTGAATGGGTGTCATTTCAGTGCTTGGACTCTAAATATCAACAGTTATTAATGGGAAGGTGTGTGTATGGGTATCATTACATTGGTACGAATGTAAAAATCAACAGTCATTTATGGGATGGTTGGTATGTGTGTTATTACATTGCTTGCACTGTAAATATCAACTGTCATTCATGGGGTTGTAGGGGTGTGGGTGTTATTACAGCGCTTGGACTGTAAATATCATCAATCATTAATTAGGTGGTTGGTGTGTGGGTATCATTACAGTGCTTGGACTATAAATAGCAAAAGTCATTCATGGGGTGGTGGTTGTGTAGGTGTCATTACAGCACTTGGACTGTAAATATCAACAGTCATTAATGGAGTGGTGGGTGTGTGGGACTCATTACATTGAATGGACAGTAAATATCAACAGTCATTCATGGGGTGGTGGGTGTGTGGGAGTCATTACAGTGCTTGGACTGTAAATATTAACTCCCATTCATGGGGTGGTTGGTGTGTAGGTATCATTACATTGCTTTCATTGTAAATATCATCAGTCATTCATGTGGTGGTGGGTGTGTGGGTGTCATTACAGTGCTTGGACTGTAAATATCCACAGTCATTCATGGGGTGGTGGGTGTGTGGGTGTCATTACAGTGCTTGGACTGTAACTATCAATAGTCATTCATGGGGTGGTTGGTGTGTAGGTACCATTACAGTGCTTTGACTGTAAATATCAGCAGTCATTTATGGGGTGGTGGGTGTCATTACAGTGCTTGGATTGTAAATATTAACTGTCATTCATTGGGTGGTGGGTGTGAGACTGTTATTACACTGCTTGGACTGTAAATATCAACAGTCATTCATAGAGTGGTGGGTGTGTGGGTGTCATTACATTGATTGGATTGTAAATATCAACAGTCATTAATGGGATAGGTGTGTAAGTGAGTGAGTGTCATTATAGTGCTTGGTCTGTAAATATCTACAGTCATTCATGGGATTTGTGGGTGTGTGTGTAGGTGTAATTACATTGCTTGACCTGTAAATATCAGCAGTAAATCATGGGGTTGTCGGTCTATGGGTGTCATTTCAGGGATTGGACTGTAAATATCATCAGTCATTCAAGAGGTTGTGGATGTGTGGGTGTCATTACCGTGCTTGGACTGTAAATATCAACAGTTATTTATGGGTCGGTGGGTGTATGGGTGTCATTACAGTGCTTGGACTGTAAACATCAACAGTCATTCAAGGGGTAGTGGGTGTGTGGGAGTCATTACAGTGTTTGGAATGTAAATATCAACAGTCATTTATGGGGTGGTGGGGGTGTGGGTGTGATTACAGAGCTAGGACTGCAAATATCAACAGTCATTCATAGGGTGGTGGGTGTGTGGGTGTCATTAGAGTGCTTGGACTATAAATATCAACAGTAATTCATGGGGTGGTGGGAGTGTAGGTGTCATTGCAATGCTTGGACAGTAAATATCAACAGTCATTCATGGGGTGGTTGGTGTGAGGTGTCATTTGACTGCTTGTAGTGTAAATATCAACAGTCATTTATGGGGTGGTGGGTGTGTGGGTGTCATTACAGTGTTTGGACTGTAAATATCAACAGTCATTAATGAGGTGGTGATTCTGTGGGTGTTATTACAGTGCTTGGACTGTAAATATCAACAGTCATTCAATGGGTGGTGGGTGTGTGAGTGTCATTACATTGCTTGGACTTTAAATATCAAGAGTCATTTATAAGGTGTTGGGTGTGTGGGTATCATTACATTGCTTTCACTGTAAATATCATCAGTCATTAATGGGTTGGTGGGTGTGTGGGTGTCATTACAGTGCTTGGACTGTAAATATCAACAGTCATTCATGGGGTGGTGGATGTGTGGGTGTCATTACAGTGCTTGGACTGTAAATATCAATAGTCATTCATGGGGTGGTTAGTGTGTAGGTATCATTACAGGTCTTTGACTGTAACTATCAGCAGTCATTCACAGGTTGGTGGGTGTTATTACAGTGCTTGGACTGTAAATAATAATTGTCATTCATGGGTGGTGGGTGTGTGGCTGTCACTCCAGTGCTTGGACTGTAAATATCAACAGTCATTCATAGGGTGGTAGGTGTGTGGGTGTCATTACAGTGCTTGGACTGTAATCATCAATAGTCATTTATAGGATAGGTGGGTGAGTGTGTGTGTGTCATTATAGTGCTTGGTCTGTAAATATCTACAGTCATTCATGGGATTGGTGGGTGTGTGTATAGGTGTCATTACAGTGCTTGACCTGTAAATATCAGCACTAATTCATGGGGTTGTGGGTCTGTGAGTGTCAATTCAGTGATTGGACTGTAAATATCAACAGTCATTAATAGGGTTGTGGGTGTGTGGGTGTCATTACACTGCTTGTAGTGTAAATATCAACAGTCTTTCATGGGGTGGTGGGTGTGTGGGTGTCATTACAGTGTTTGGACTGTAAATATCAACAGTCATTCATGAGGTCGTGGGTGTTTGGGTGTTATTGCAGTGCTTGGACTGTAAATATCAACAGTCATTCATTGGGTGGTGGTGTGTGGGTGTCATTACAGTGTTTGGACTGTAAAAATCAACAGTCATTCTTGGGGTGATAGGGGTGTGGGTGTGATTACAGTGCTAGGACTGCAAATATCAACAACTTTTTATAGGGTGGTGGGTGTGTGGGTGTCATTACAGTGCTTGGACTATAAATATCAACAGTAATTCATGGGGTGGTGAGTGTGTAGGTGTCATTACAATGCTTGGACAGTAAATATCAACAGTCATTCATGGGGTGGTTGGTGTGAGGTGTAATTAGACTGCTTGTAGTGTAAATATCAACAGTCATTAATGGGGTGGTTGGTGTGTGGGTGTCATTACATTGTTTGGACTGTAAATATCAACAGTCATTCATGGGGTGGTGGGTGTGTGGGTGTCATTACATTGCTTGGACTGTAAATATCAAGAGTCATTCATGGGTATTAGGTGTGTGGGTATCATTACATTGCTTTGACTGTAAATATCATCAGTCATTCATGGGATGGTGGGTGTGTGGGTGTCATTACAGTGCTTGGACTGTAAATATCAACAGTCATTAATGGGCTGGTGGGTGTGTGGATGTCATTACAGTGCTTGGACCGTAAACATCAATAGTCATTCATGGGGTGGTTGGTGTGTAATTATCATTACAGGTCTTTGACTGTAAATATCAGCAGTCATTCATGGGGTAGTGGGTGTCATTACAGTGCATGGACTGTAAATAATAACTGTCATTCATGGGGTGGTGGGTGTGTGGCTGTCACTATAGTGCTTGGACTGTAAATATCAACAGTCATTCATAGGGTGGTGGGTGTGTGGGTGTCATTACAGTGCTTGGAGTGTAATTATCATTGATTGATTGATTTAGAAATGCCATGAGGCATTTGGCGGTGCAACAGCTATGGTCATATACCGCCTGTAATGTTGTGGACCGTAGAGATGAAAAGCCACCAAGTGCCACATGAATACTTTATTGAGTAACATTCAACCTGTGGGTAAAACCACCCGTTAAACACTCCCTCAAACAGATAGTTTCACTTGTAATAATAAAATATCTATAAAATCTATAATTATAAAAGGCACAGCATATTAAACTATGACATTTATCGTAAACAAAAGTATGTGACGTAATTAGCTCGGCAACTTACACCTTGGCGCTCCAAATCCGTTTGCCACACATTCCTAACCAATAGTATGCCGTACGTACATCGCTGCCAATACTCTGGACACACATCTCTGCCAATACACATTATACTTTAAGTAAATATATGGAAACAGGTCCAAAACAACATAACTCGAAACAACAAAACACGATCCAAACCATATAACTACCTAACACCCGGAATCATATACAATTTATATTCGCACATTTCCGTCACCTTAACTATAAACAACTACAGTAACACAAATATCATACCTTTCATCGAGAACTAGCCTACATCTGCACGAACGGTCGGGTGCTCACCCGACACGTATCACCACACACACAGGACTGCTGGCTGACACGTATCACCACACACACAGGACTGCTGGCTGACAAGCAACAGTGGCTACCAGCTGCCCACAATGCCCAATAAAACACCATCGCCTTGCGCAGTAGCCATCACGTTATTTATAATCAGTTAAATATCCTTATCTATGATACATGTTACAAACATAATACACAAATGAGAAATATTATGATACATCACACAAACGCAATATACCCTTAAAGCTAATTATGATTGCATCATACACTCCCCCCCCTTTTTACTCAATATCCTTCACCCTTGCTCTTCAACAGGAAGTAAAACTATCAGTTTATGAACAGATCGTTTGATCAACATATCAGTTTGACCTTTGTACTGTCGACCTGGTCTGTACACTTTGTACCTCAAAGTTACATCCCGAACCTGACCATCATTCCCGAGTACAGCTACTGCAACTTCAGCCATTTTCCATGCACCCTTTACCAAATTGTTTTCCTGTATAAGTACAATGTCTCCTGGTCTCAATTTTCTACGCTGAGTATGCCATTTTTGCCTGATTATTAGCGAAGGAAAATAGTCTCTTTGCCATCTCTTCCAGAAAGAATTCACGATCCTCTGCATGAACTCAAAACTTTGTCTTGGATTATCACTTTCGTCCCATAATCCACTTGGAACTTTGACACCTGTGCGACCTAAGAGCAAGTCATTAGGGCAAAGAAAAATGCCCAAGCTAGGGTCATAACCTGGTTTGAGACCAATTGGACGGCCATTCAATAAATTAGCAATCTCAAACATACAAGTCTGAAGCTCACTCCATGAAAGGACATTAGTGCCGATCGACATCCTGATGCATCGCTTTACAGATTTTATCAGAGATTCGCTGCATCCATTCTCCCATGGAGCATCTGCGGATTTGTTGAAAGTCCAACTCATTCCAAAACTATTACCAAACTCTGCAATCTGTGTCATATTCCAGTTCTTGGCCATAGCTCGCAATTCTTTGTTAGCTGCTACTAATTGTGTGCCTCCGTCCGAATGCATACGCTTCGGAAATCCTCTTATGGAGACGAACCTTCGTAATGTCATCAAAAAGTTCTCTGTATCATAACCTTCGGCTAAATCTAAGTACACAGCTCTGCTCACCATACAATTAAAGATTATCCCATAAACCTTCTTACTAGTGCGCCTCTTCACTGTGTCTTTCACAGTAAATGGACCGAACAAATCAATAGCTGTATTGAAAAAGGGTGGAGCTGGTTGAAGTCTCTCAGGAGGACACTGACCCATACATTGTTCTCCAGTCCTCTTATCCAATTTACGACAAGTGACACACCGAGCTTTCACAGATTTTATAAGCTTCCTTGCCCCTGGCACCCAGAACTTTGATTGCAACTTGGCTAAGGTAACCTCTACACCAGCATGATCTATCTCATGGATATGTTTGACATACAATCTAGTAAATAAGTGTCTCACAGGTAGCAATATGAACACACTCATGTTCCAATTATCCTTCAGCCATTCTGAAATCCTTTGACCGACGCATATTAAACCTTCATCATTCATTACAGCCCCAAGTCTCTCATACCTCTTTTCCCAGTCATCACCTATAGTCCTCTGCACCCACCTTACCCAAACATCCTCTGCTGCTTTCAAATCATCTGAATGAGGAACTAAAGCAACACCTTTAAATGATTTCAACTTAACTGCATTCAAAACTCTAGCAGTCACCCTTAAAAGCTTATTGTAACTGCCATATCTACTTATATCAATTATGACGGTATTATCCCCACATAAAACATTTACAATTTTGACTGGAACAACATCTGGTAATTCAAGATCATTTGATTGACTGATGGGCCATTCACTGACAGGAAAACACATAAAGGGGGGCCCATTCTGCCATGAAGAGTTAAAGTTCAAAAGTACAGGGTGTGTAGGTCTAGTGGTTAAGTCTGCTGGATTATTTCCTGAGGATGTCCAAAACCACTCTTCAGATTTTGATTTTGTTTGAATTTCCGCAACTCTAGTAGCAACAAAAACATTGAAACTCCTTGACCTATTAGAAATTTGAGCTCTGACAATGGATGAATCAATAATGTGTATTACCGACTCCAATTCAATATCTATCTCCTTCTCAATCATAACTCTCAACCGGCAGGCTAACGTAGCCCCACACAACTCCAACCGTGGGATGGTAAGCTGTCGAGTAGGAGCGATCCTATTCTTTGCTATCAACAGTTTACTTACAAAGGGTCCTTCCCTCACTTTCCACCTCAAATATGCGCAGGCTCCGTAAGCTAACTTACTTGCATCTGCAAAGATCACTAGAACAGGCTTATCAACCGCATCTTCAGGTTTCACACATCTATGGAATGTCAATGTTTCTAACTCATACATTTCTTTGAATAATCTTTTCCATTTATCATACATGTACTGTGGCATTGCTTCATCCCAACCTAATTTTTGCTCATCTTCCCCGTCAGTGGTCATCAAATCGCGCAAAAACAACTTTGCTTTCAAGGTGAATGGCACAATGAACCCCAGCGGATCATACACCGAGGCAGTTTGACTGAGTACCATTCTTCTAGTTAATGTACTAGGGAGTTTCTCATCGATTTCTGATTGCTCTATGGGAGGCTCCGTTCGAACATTTTTTACTTTATTAGAGAAGTTTATCCTTGTGATATAGAAAAACAGGTCTTCTTTAGGATTCCAGTTTAACCCCAGTACTTTTTCTTTGTCAGTTTTCAAAATGTTAAGAACATGATCTTCTGGATTCTCGCCTGACATAACCCACTGCTTGATCTGAAATCCTCCCCGAGACAATATTACATTAGCTTCTGCAATACTTCTTTTAGCTCTTTCAAGTGTTGACACACTTGACAATATATCATCAACGTACGAGTTACGATTGATCATTTCTGCAGTTAGGGGGAAGGATTCATCCATCTCAGTAGTTTTATGTAAGGCCATCATAGCTATTATGCCACTAGGCCTATCACCAAAGGTCACAGTAGTAAGCACGTAGTGATCTGGCTCTCTATCAGTCTCCAACTCCCTCCACAAAAACCTATGAGTATGTTGATCAAGTTCCGAAATGCGTACTGAATTATACATTTTCTTAATATCTGCTACGATGGCTACAGCACGCTGCCTGAAACGTATTAATATGCCAATCATACTGTTTAACACATCAGGTCCCTTTGCAAAGTAATCATTAAGTACATGGCCAAAATAGGAAGACGAAGAGTTGAACACAATTCTCAGTGGGGTAGAAGAGGAATCTGGTTTGTGGATCTCATGGTGGGGCAAGTAGTGAACAGGACCATTATAATAGCTCAACTCATCTATGTTTAATTTTCTAGCAACTCCCCTATGAACCATATCTATAATCTGATCATTATATTTTTGTGAGTAGTCACTTCCAAGCTTTATCAACCTTCGTTCAGTAGATTTTAGTCTCCCATATGCAAGGGAGATGTTGTTGGGGAGTTTGTTAGGATCCTTGATCCATGGATAGCTTGCAATCCAATATCCATTTATTGAATCATAACTAAGTCCTTTCTCTATTTGCTTTAGTTCCGCTTCTTCCCGCAAGCTATGTTCCCCACTCAATGAACACTTCCCACACTTACACCCACTACATCTAGGTATACACGAAGTTCCAAAGTTTTCAACAGAAAAGAAATCGTTTAACTGTTTTGAAAGATTTTCGCTGTATCGTGGTATGATGTCATTAACCTCAGTAGCTACCGTCACATGGTTAATCTTCACTGTTAAGAAACCCTGGGCACCTATATTCCTAGTCATGACTGGATGTGAACCTCTTACACACATTCCAAAATTGTTTTGCATTAGCTGCAAGTTATCAATGGTTCTGACCACTTGAGGTATCATACTGCTATGATCAGCGCCGATTAGCAACTCTACCTTGCCTGTTGGCCGATCAATTTCCCATTCCTCTACACCAAACAATCTAGCTATGAATGCTGTGTCAACTTCTGTAATGTCAGATGTAATTTCATTGATACCACAAGCTTCAATAGTCCATTCAGTACCTGTCAAATCAGTGATTGGAACTTTATAAATTTTGCTGTCAAGCTGCTCAGTGCTGTTCCCAACTTTAGTTATAGTGAGACTGACATCTTTACCTCTCAATCCTAATTTGTCTGCCATCCGATGAGTGATCATGGTTAAATTTGATCCCGGATCCCACAAAGTTGCCACCTTTTGCCCTTTACTCTGCATATGTCCAACCATCAGCAATACTCCCTCTCTTGACAACAAGTTATTAGATCCTTGTAGTCGAGTGGTGAAGGAATTTTGCACAAACAAAGTGTGAAGAATAGGGTGGTGAGGTTTGCCACATGCTTCATTATTTTCTCCTTTAACATGACATAACTCTCTATTCATACAGTCACTACTAAAATGTCCCTTCCGTAAGCAGATGAAACATACTCTATTGCTTCTTAACAGCTCATACTTCGAGTTATTATCCAAGTTCTGAAACCCTGAACATTCCAAAATACTATGGGATGATGTACCATGAAACCAACAACTCTTACAAATGCTAGGTGGCACTTTGGGTTTACTCCTCGCTGGACCTGATAAGTTTGAAACAATCTGGTTCATGCTTACAATACATTCATTCAATTGTCGTTGTTGTGACTCTTGGTTTTCCCTTAACTGTTTAATTACATCATCAAATTTATCTGAATAACAATGATCCTCGGAAGTCACACTATGCACTGCTACCTTATTATCAGTGGTTGCACTTGACCTCACTCCTTCCTGTACATACTCTATTACCTTCCTTTCTTTTACTAGAAATTCTAATAATTTGTCAAATTCCTTCTCACTTCGGAATCCGGTAACTTTTAAGACCCATTCTCTTTTCAATGTTGGGGGTAAAAGCTTTTCCACTTGGCTAATTACAGTAGTGTTATTCATTTCTGATTTAAGATCTAATTTACACATATCAAGCCATCCCCTCTCCACAGTATTTACCAATTCCACAAGTTTTTTGTTGTTTCCCTCTGGCACAGGTTTAAGAGCTTTGATCTCACACAAAACAGAGTCCACTACCTTTGTTACATTCCCAAATTTGTCGTCCAGTCTATCAATCATCTTATAAAAATCATCATCAACTCCATGTACCACTTTCAAGGCTTCGCCTAACAAACACTGCTTAAGAACATATGGATCCTCCCCATAGTTTGTGATCATTAATCTTTCAAAGTCCTTTTTGAAGGTGGGGTATAATCTTATTTGTCCGTCAAATTTAGGAGGTTCAAGCTTTTTAACTATAAACTTTGTGTTGTCCGCTTTTTGCTTGCTTTTGTCACCGTCTATTTTTCTGAGTAGCTGAGAATGGGCCTTACATTTCAACCTATACACTTCAGTTATATAATCCTCAGCCACAGCTAATAGGGAAGCATATTCATCGCAAGACACATCAATGCACGAAATAAAATCATCATTAGCATTTTCTAACCTCTTGTAAGCACCACAAATCTCATCAAATGCAGGCTTCAAAATCTCTGTCGGGTCATCTTGCTTCACACTCTCCTCGAACAACTTGATGGCACGATTAAGTTTCCTCCTCTTTGACGTGCGCACTCTCTTGGCGTCATCCATCTTGACTAGCAGGGCTGTAGAATGTGCACCCAAAGTTGCTTCAGCCATGGGTAGCAGGTGTTGAATTGTAATGTTGTGGACCGTAGAGATGAAAAGCCACCAAGTGCCACATGAATACTTTATTGAGTAACATTCAACCTGTGGGTAAAACCACCCGTTAAACACTCCCTCAAACAGATAGTTTCACTTGTAATAATAAAATATCTATAAAATCTATAATTATAAAAGGCACAGCATATTAAACTATGACATTTATCGTAAACAAAAGTATGTGACGTAATTAGCTCGGCAACTTACACCTTGGCGCTCCAAATCCGGTTGCCACACATTCCTAACCAATAGTATGCCGTACGTACATCACTGCCAATACTCTGGACACACACCTCTGCCAATACACATTATACTTTAAGTAAATATATGGAAACAGGTCCAAAACAACATAACTCGAAACAACAAAACACGATCCAAACCATATAACTACCTAACACCCGGAATCATATACAATTTATATTCGCACATTTCCGTCACCTTAACTATAAACAACTACAGTAACACAAATATCATACCTTTCATCGAGAACTAGCCTACATCTGCACGAACGGTCGGGTGCTCACCCGACACGTATCACCACACACACAGGACTGCTGGCTGACACGTGTCACCACACACACAGGACTGCTGGCTGACAAGCAACAGTGGCTACCAGCTGCCCACAATGCCCAATAAAACACCATCGCCTTGCGCAGTAGCCATCACGTTATTTATAATCAGTTAAATATCCTTATCTATGATACATGTTACAAACATAATACACAAATGAGAAATATTATGATACATCACACAAACGCAATATACCCTTAAAGCTAATTATGATTGCATCATACACCGCCCAACACAAATTAGTCATCTACATCATTAATAAAATATTTACACAAACTAAACAGACTTCTCCACCCCGAAAGGGATAGGCAGCATGAATAAAAGAACATACAAACTAAAAGGCACATTTATACTAAAAAAAAAAAAAAAAAAAAAAAAAAAAAAAAAAAAAAAAAAACCTGACTAATTCAAGTAAAATATATAAAAGATAAGGAAACGTTGAACTATCTAAAAAGCCATAAATATAACAAAATTCACAACTTTTGGAGGAGGCCAGCCTCCTCCACATAGGAGAGGGTGTTCCCTCCCACACTACAAGCCTCCTCCCCGAGCACCTGGGAGAGACTGTAAGAACCGTCACCCTTCCGGTACTCGGAGAGGTGCCTACGACGAAGGTCCCCAAGGCTGGGACACTCGACAATAAGATGCCGTACTGTCAAAGGGACAAGACAATCATCACAGTAGGGAGGGTGAGCCCTCTCCATTAAAAAGCCATGAGTCAATAATGTGTGGCCAATGCGGAGACGGACAAGAGCTGTCTCCCACAGGCGGGACAGGCCACTGTAGCTCCACAAACCAAGACGCTGGCGGATGTCGCGCAGCTTGTTAGCCCCGACGGCGTCCCATCTATCCTGCCAGCAGGAACGAACGGTAGCATCTATGTAGGGTCGAAGGTCCACTGCAGGAACAGGATGACGCCTGGCAGGAGGCCGGGAATTGGAGACCACAGCCTTAGCCAGGGCGTCAGCCCGCTCATTCCCATCAACACCCACATGGGCCGGGACCCAACAAAAAGTGACTTTCCGGCCACGACGACCCAGGAGGACAAGCCACTCAAGAATGGCCAACACCAGGGGATGGGAAGAGTTAAAATTGCACAAGGCCTGCAAGGCACTACAGGAATCGCTAAAAATAGTAAACGAAGGCTGAGGGAGAGTAAAAATCACTTGGAGGGCATATAAAATGGCCGAGAGCTCAGCAGTAATAATGGACATGACAGAAGGGAGCCTGCCTCCACGGCAAAAGTCAGGAAAGACAACTCCAAAGCCAACTCCAGCATCAGACTTTGACCCATCAGTGTACACAGGGAGGGACTCCCTGTGAGTGAAGGCATGTTCTAAAAAGAGGGAACGAGCCACTGGAGGAGGAAGAGATTCCTTCTTGTCTGTAAAGCAGGTGCAGGGGAAAACTTCTGGAAGAAGCCATGGAGCCACCCTGGGGACCCTCACAGGACAAATCTGGTAGTCATCTATGCCCATCTCCTCCATAGCCTTCCTGACCCGGAAGCCAAAGGGCCATGGTGCACGAGAATGTAAAAGGTAGTACTGAGACATGATATCAGATGACACCTCCAAGCAAGGTAGGGAGTCAGGAAGTCGATGTAATCGATGCCAACAACGAACCATCAAGGACTGATGATGGAGATCAAGAGGTGGCTCATTAGCGTCCACCAGGAGACTGGGGATTGGGGACGACCTAAAGGCTCCGGTCGCCAGACGTACTCCAGCATGATGAACAGGGTCTAAAACTCTGAGACGGGCATCGGTGGCAGAAGAGTACACCTCACACCCATAGTCGAGTTTTGACCTAATAAGAACATGGTATAGGCGGAGGATGGTGGCCCGATCAGCCCCCCAGGATGTATGGCTCAGGACCCTCAACAGGTTAAGAGCCTTGAGGCAAGAGACCTTAAGTGTACGTAAGTGGGGAACCCAAGTCAAACGTTTGTCAAAAAGGAGACCCAAAAATCTAGTCTCCTCGACACATCGTATCCGATGACCATACATGAATAAGTCCGGATCCGGGTGGACGCCTCGGATGTGGCAGAAGTGCATAGCAACTGTCTTGGAAGGAGAAAATCGAAACCCATGAGAACCAGTCCAACGTGACACCCTGTCAAGGGCAAGCTGCATGCGCCGCTCTGCCACTGACATACGGGAAGCAGCAAACCAGACTGCTAGGTCGTCAACGTACATCGAGTTAGCTATACCGTCTGGAAGGGATGAGGCAATGGCATTAATTGCTACTGCAAACAATGTGACACTGAGGACGCTTCCCTGGGGGAAGCCCTCCTCCTGTGCAACAGATGCTGAGTGGGTTGTACCAACCCTCACAGAAAAACTGCGACCACTGAGAAACTCCTTAAGAAAGCGTGGAAGGTGACCCCGCAGGCCATATAAAAGGAGTTGCTGCAGGATGCCATATTGCCATGTAGTGTCATAGGCTTTCTCTAAATCAAAGAATACACAGACAAGGTGTTGATGTCGTGCAAAGGCCTCACATGCAGCAGCTTTCAACCTGACCAGAGCATCTGTAGTGGAACGGTATTTACGAAAGCCAGACTGGGACGGAGACAGAAAATCACCCCGTTCCAAGAAGTATACCAGTCTGACATTCACCATCTTTTCAAATAGTTTACAGAGACAGGAGGTCAAGGCAATTGGTCGATAATTGAGGGCAACACCAGAGTCCTTGCCCGGCTTGAGAAAAGGAAGGATGGTAGCAACCCTCCACCCAGAAGGGAAGACACCCTCCAGCCAGATTCTGTTATATACAGGTAAAAGAAATGAGATCGCTTCCTCACCCAAGTGTCGTAACATTGCATATGGGATGTTGTCTGGCCCAGGAGAAGTGTCGCCGCAGAGAGAGAGAGCAGAATACAGGTCTCTCAGGGTGAATATATGGTTATTACTTTCATTCTCGTTCCCTGTGAAATCCAGGACTGTACGCTCCTTGGCTCTTAACTCATGCCTGACAGCCAGAGGTCGAGAGTCACGGCTGGAGACCTTTGCAAAAGCCTCCGCCATGGTATTGGCCACTGTCAAACCATCCATGATCTTAATTCCATTGACCTTAAGTACAGGTGGAGAACTAGGAGAAAACTTCCCCGCCATCTTACGGACTCTCCTGAACACTTGGGTGAGTGGAGTTTTAGTATTAATTGAAGACACATAGGCCTTCCAAGATGCACGTCGGGCCTCTTTTAAAACTCGTCTAGCCCGAGCCCTTGCCCGTCAGAAGTCCTCTAAAAGAGTTGGGTCCCCACGATTATGACGAAGGCGAGAGAAAGCAGCGCGCTTCTCCCGCACAGCAGTGGTGCAGACTGGTTACCACCAAGAGACAGGACGTTTGGGAAAGTAGCCAGAAGTTCTAGAGATAGAGTTGAGAGCAGCAGAGTGGAGCATATCAGTGAAATATGTTACAGCCTCGTCAGAGCTACCGAAATCGGCTACAAAAGAGACCGAAGAAGTTAGCTCTCTAAAAAACTGCCAGTCAGCCTTCTCTAATTTCCACCTAGGAAGACGAGACTGTGGTTAGTACCTGTTACCTTCTAAAAATATAGGGAAATGGTCACTGCCATATAAGTCAGGCAACACTCTCCAAGTAAAATCCAACAGAGCACTGGGTGAGCAAAGGGAAATGTCAATGGCGGTAAAAGTCCCAGTAGGGCTATTAAAATGTGTCACATCTCCCGTATTTAAAACCCCTAATCCCTCATCCTCAATAAAAGAAGCCAATAAAACACCCCTGGGGTTGACCGAACTGTCACCCCACAGAGGATGACGACCATTAAAATCACCCAATAAAATAAAGGGAGATGGAAGGTCCCGTACAAGATGGTTGAGATCACCCCTCTCAACTGTAACACTGGGAGGAAGGTATAGACTGCACACAGTATACGGGCGGTCCATAAATACCTTAACTGCAACAGCCTGGAGCAGAGTGTCAAGCTCCAGGCTCGTGCATGGAATATCTCGGCGAACTAGGATGGCAGAGCCACCATGATGACCCTGCCCTTCAAATGAATTGGAATAAAATGCTGAGCATGCTGGAGGACTGGCAGGAATGTAGTCCCCAAGCATTGTCTCTTGGAGAGAAACACATGCAGGAGAGAAGCTAGAGAGAAGAACGCGCAGTTCCTCCCAAGAAGCACGCAAGCCACGGCAATTCCACTGAAGGAACTTGAACGGTGTTACTTTAGTACTGATTTTTGGGAAGCCTCACGGAGGTACTTCCCACTACCACCTCGACCTGAGGGTTTATTCAAACAATAAGATTTGTCTAATCCTGGGCCACTAGAAGAAGAGCGAACCCGAGGAGTAGTACTTGGGGCAGTAATTGGGACCCGTAGACGAGTCCCTGAAGCATCTGATATGTTAGAAGAAGATGAAAGTATATGAGATGGGATATTCTTTGAAACAATTACATTGCTTCTGTCCTGTACAGCAGTGGTATCACTGACACAGGCAGATACATCAACATCCATAATACAGGTGGTAGAATCACTCTGCTGCTCAAGCGGAAGAGAAAGTGAATCTTTTGAAGTCACAACATCCGTGGCATCCACATTAACTTCACGCCCCTCTGATGATCCCGAAGGAAGCTTGCGAGGAGGAACTTCTGTTGAATCAAGAGATTCATCAGAGCCACGAGAACGCTTCAGGTGAAATTGAGAGGAAACTATGGATGAGTCCGCAGAGATGGTTGCCTCACAAGGTGGAACATCCTGTAATTATTAATAGTCATTTATGGGATAGGTGGGTGAGTGTGTGGGTGTCATTATAGTGCTTGGTCTGTAAATATCTACAGTTATTCATGCGATTGGTGGGTGTGTGTGTAGGAGTCATTACAGTGCTTGGACTGTAAATATCAACAGTCATTCATAAGGGTGGTAGGTGTGTGGGTGTCATTACAGTGCTTGGACTTTAAATATCAACAGTCATTAATGGGGTGGTGGGTCTGTGGGTGTCATTACAGTGCTTGGACTGTAAATGTCAACAGTCATTCATAAGGGGTGGGTGTGTGGGTATCATTACAGTGCTTGGACTGTAAATATCGACAGTTATTTATGGGATGGTGGGTATGTGGGTGTCTTTAGAGTGCTTGGACTGTAAATATCAACAGTCATTCATGGGGTGGTGGGGGTGTGGGTGTCATTACAGTGCTTAGACTGTAAATATCAACAGTTATTCATGGAATGGTGGGTGTGTGTGTATCATTACAGTGCTTGGACTGTAAATATCAACAGTCATTCATGGGGTGGTGGGTATGTAGGTGTCATTACAGTGCTTGGACTGTAAATATCAATAGTCATTCATGGGGTGGTAGGTGTGTGGGTGTCATTACAGTGCTTGACCTGTAAATATCAACAGTCATTAATGGGTTGGTGGGTCTGTAGGTGTCATTATAGTGCTTGGACTGTAAATGTCAACAGTCATTCATAAGGGGCGGGTGTGTGGGTATCATTACAGTGCTTGGACTGTAAATATCAAAAGTCTTTCATGGGGTGGTAGATGTGTGGGTGCCATTACATTGATTTTACACTAAATATCAACAATCATTCATGGGGTGGAGGGTGTGTTGGTGTAATTACTGTGCTTGGACTGTAAATATTAACTGTCATTCATTGGGTGGTGGGTGTGTATGTGTCATTACATTGCTTGGGCTGAAAATATCAACAGTCATTCATGGTGTGGTGGGTGTATGGGTGTCATTACAGTGCATGGACTGTAAATATGGACAGTCATTCATGGGTTGGTTGATATGTGAGCATCATTACAGTGCTTGGACTGTAAATATCAACAGTCATTCATGGGGTAGTGGGTATGTGGGTGTCGTTACAGTGCTTGGACTATAAATATCAACAGTCATTCATAGGGTGGTGGGTGTGTGGGTGGCACTACAGTGCTTGGACTGTAAATATCAACTCTCATTCATGGGGTGGTGGGTGTATGGGTGTCATTACAGTGATTGGTATGTAAATATCAACAGTCATTTATGGGGTGGTGCATGTGTGGGTGTCATTACACTGCATGGACTGTAAATATCAACAGTCATTCATGGGATGGTGGGTGTGTGGGCATCATTAAGGTGCTTGGGCTGTAAATATTAACAGTCATTCATGGGGTGGTGTGTCTGTGGGTGTCATTACATTGTTTGAACTGTAAATATCAACAGTCATTCATGATGTTGTGGGTGTGTGGCTGTCATTACAGTGCTTGGACTTTCAATATCAACAGTCATTTATGGGTTGGTAGGTGTGTGGGTGTCATTACAGGTTTTGGACTGTAAATATCAACAGTCATTCATGGGATGGTAGGTGTGTGGGTGACATTACAGTGCTTGGACTCTAAATATCAACAGTCATTAAAGGGGTGGTTCGTGTGTTGATGTAATTACAGTGCTTGGACTGTAAATATCAACTGTCATTTATTTGGTGGTTGGTGTGTGGGGGTCATTACAGTGCTTGGGCTATAAATATCAACAGTTATTCATGGGATGGTGGGTGTGAGGGTGTCATTACAGTGCATGGACTTTAAATATGGACAGTCATTCGTGGGTTGGTGGGTGTGTGGTCATCATTACAGTATTTGGACTGTAAATATCAACAGTAATCCATTGAGTGGTGGGTGTGTGGCTGTCATTATGGTGCATTGACTGTAAATATCAACAGTAATTCATGGGGTGGTGGTTGTTATTATAGTGCTTGGACTATAAATATCAACAGTCAATTATGGGGTGGTGGGTGTTTGGGGGTCATTTTAATGCTTGGACTGTAAATATCAACAGTCATTTTATGGGGTTGTGTGTGTGTGTATCATTACAGTGCTTGGATTAAAAAATCAACAGTTATTCAAGCGGTGGTGTTTGTGTGGGTGTCATTACAATGCTTGGAGTGTAAATATAAACAGTCATTCATGGGGTGGTGGGTGTGTGGGTATCTTTACATTGCCTTTACCTTAAATATTATCAGTCATTCATGGGGTGGTGGGTGTTTGGGTGTTATTACATTGCTTGTACTGAAAATATTAACTCTCATTCATGGGGTGGTGGGTGTGTGAGTGACATTACAGTGATTGGTCTGTAAATATCAACAGTCATTTATGGAGTGGTGCATGTGTGGGTGTCATTACATTGCATGGACTGTAAATATCGACAGTCATTCATGGGTTGATGGGTGTGTGGGCATTATTACAGTGCTTGGACTGTAAATATCAACAGTCATTCATGGGATGGTGGGTGTGTGGGCATCATTACAGTGCTTGGGCTGTAAATATCAACATTTATTCATGGGGTGGTGTGTGTGTGACTGTCATTACAGTGCTTGGACGCTAAATATCAACAGTCATTCATGGGATGGTAGGTGTGTATGCGTCATTAAAGTGCTTGGACTGTAAATATCAACAGTCATTTATGGAATAGTAGGTGTGTTGGTGTCATTACTGTGATTGGACTGTAAATATCAACAGTGATTTATGGGATGGTAGGTGTGATTGTGTCATTACAGTGAATAGACTGTAAATATCAACAGTCATTTATGGGGTGGTGGGTGTCTTGGTGTAATTACAGTGCTTGGACTCTAAATATCAACAGTCATTCATTGGGTGGTGGGTGTGTGGCTGTCATTACGGTGCATGGACTGTAAATATCAACCGTCATTCCTTGGGTGGTAAATGTGAGGGTGTCATTACAATGCTTGGACTATAAATATCAACAGTCATTCATATGGTGGTGGGTATGTGGGTATCATTACAGTGGTTGGATTGTAAATATCAATAGTCATTTTTGGGGTGGTGGGTGTGTGGGTGTCATTACAGTGCTTGGACTGGAAATATAATCTGTCATTCATTTGGTGGTGGGTATGTGGGTGTCATTACAGTGATTGGACTGTAAATATCAACAGTTATTCATGGGGTGGTGTGTGTGTGAGTGTCATTACAGTGCATGGACTGTAAATATCAACAGTTATTCATGAGGTGGTGGGTGTGTAGGAGTCATTACAGTGCGTGGACTGTAAATATTAAAAGTCATTTATGGGGTGGTGGTTGTCATTATAGTGCTTGTACCGTAAATATCAACTGTCATTCATGGGTTTGTGGGTGTGTGGGCATCATTACAGGGCTTGGGCTGTAAATATCAACAGTCATTCATGGGGTGGTGTGTGTGTGACTGTCATTACAGTGCCTGGACTGTAAATATAAACAGTCATTCATGATGTGGTGGTGTGTGGCTGTCATTACAGTGCTTGGACACTAAATATCAACAGTCATTCATGGGATAGTAGGTGTGTATGTGTCATTAAAGTGCTTGGACTGTAAATATCAACAGTCATTCATGGGATGGTAAGTGTGTGGGTGTCATTACAGTGATTGGACTATATATATCAACAGTCATTCATGAGGTGGTGGGTGTGTTGGTGTAATTACAGTGCTTGGAATGTAAATATCAACTGTCATTCATGAGGTGGTGGGTGTGTGGCTATTACATTGCTTTGACTCTAAATATCAACAATCATTCATGGGTAGATAGGTGTGTTGGTGTAATTACAGTGCTTGGAATCTAAATATCAACAGTCATTCATAGGGTGGTGGGTGTGTGGCTGTCATTACGGTGCATGGACTGTAAATATCAACCGTCATTCCTTGGGTGGTGAATGTGAGGGTGTCATTACAATGCTTGGACTATAAATATCAACAGTCATTCATGGGGTGGTGGGTGTGTTGGTGTAATTACACTGCTTGGACTGTAAATATCAACTGTCATTTATTTGGTGGTTGGTGTGTGGGGGTCATTACTGTGCTTGGAATGTAAATATAAACAGTCATTCATGGGGTGGTGGGCGTGTGGGTATCATTACATTGCTTTTACTGTAAATATCATCAGTCATTCATGGGGTGGTGGTTGTGTGGGTGTCATTACATTGCTTGGACTGTAAATATCAACTGCCATTCATGGGGTGGTGGGTATGTGAGTGTCATTACAGTGCTTGGAGTGTAAATATAAACAATCTTTCATGGGGTGGTGGGTGTGTGGGTATCATTACAGTTCTTGGACTCTAAATATCAACAGCCATTCATGAGTTTGTATGTTTGTGGGTGTCATTACAGCGCTTCAACACTAAATATCAACAGTCGTTCATGGGCTGGTGGGTGTGTGGGTGTCATTACAAAGCTTGGACTGTAATTACCAACAGTCATTAATGGGGTGGTGGGTTTGTGGGTGACATTAGAGTGCTTGGACTGTAAATATCAACAGTCATTCATAGGGTGGTGGGTGTGTGGCTGTCATTACTGTGCATGGACTGTAAATATCAACAGTCATTCATTGGGTGGTGGGTGTGTGGGTGTCATGTTAGTGCTTGGACAGTAAATATCAACAGTGATTTATGGGTTGGTGGGTGTGTGGGTGTCATTATATTAATTGGACAGTAAATATCAACAGTCATTCATGGGGTGGTTGGTGTGTGGGTGTCATTATAATGCTTGGACTTTAAATATCAACAGTCATTCATATGGTGGTGGGTGTGTGGGCATCATTACAGTGCTTGGTCTGTAAATATCAACAGTCATTTATGGAGTGGTGCATTTGTGGGTGTCATTACATTGCATGGACTGTAAATATCGACAGTCATTCATGGGTTGGTAGTTGTGTGGGCATTATTACAGTGCTTGGACTGTAAATATCAACAGTCATTCATGGGATGGTGGGTGTGTGGGCATGATTACAGTGCTTGGGCTGTAAATATCAACAGTCAATTATGAGGTGGTGGGTGTGCTGCTGTAATTACAGTGCTTGGAATGTAAATATCAACTGTCATTTATGAGGTGGTGGGTGTGAGGCTATTACATTGCTTTGACTCTAAATATCAACAATCATTCATGGGTAGATAGGTGTGTGGGTGTCATTACAGTGCTTGGACTGTAAATATCAACAGTCATTCATGATGTGGTGGTGAGTGGCTGTCATTACAGTGCTTGGATGCTAAATATCAACAGTCATTCATGGGATGGTAGGTGTGTATGTGTCATTAAAGTGCTTGGACTGTAAATATCAACATTCATTCATGGGATGGTAGGTGTGTGGGTGTCATTACAGTGATTGGACTATATATATCAACAGTCAATTATGAGGTGGTGGGTGTGCTGGTGTAATTACAGTGCTTGGAATGTAAATATCAACTGTCATTCATGAGGTGGTGGGTGTGTGGCTATTACATTGCTTTGACTCTAAATATCAACAATCATTCATGGGTAGATAGGTGTGTGGGTGTCATTACAGTGCTTGGACTGTAAATATGGACAGTCATTCGTGGGTTGGTGGGTGTGTGGGCATCATTGCAGTGCTTGGACTATAAATATCAACAGTCATTCATGGGGTTGTGGGTGTGTGGCTGTCATTACAGGGCATGGACTTTAAAAATAAACAGTATTCATGAGATGGTGGGTGTGTATGAGTCATTACAGGGCTTGGACTGTAAATATCAACAGTCATTCATGGGGTGGTGGTTGTCATTATAGCGCTTGGTCTGTAAATATCAACAGTAATTCATGGGGTGGTGGTTGTTATTATAGTGCTTGGACTGTAAATATCAACAGTCATTTATGGAATGGTATGTGTGTTGGTGTCATTACAGTGATTGGATTGTAAATATCAACAGTCATTTATGGGATGGTAGGTGTGATGGTGTCATTACAGTTATTGGACTGTAAATATCAACAGTCATTTATGGGGTGGTGGGTGTGTTGGTGTAATTACAGTGCTTGGACTCTAAATATCAACAGTCATTCATAGGGTGGTGGGAGTGTGGCTGTCATTACGGTGCATGGACTGTAAATATCAACCGTCATTCCTTGAGTGGTGAATGTGAGGGTGTCATTACAATACTTGGACTATAAATATCAACAGTCATTCATATGGTGGTGGGTGTGTGGGTATCATTACAGTGGTTGGATTGTAAATATCAACAGTCATTTATTGGGTGGTGGGTGTGTGGGTGTCATTACAGTGCTTGGACTGGAAATATAAACTGTCATTCATTTGGTGGTGGGTATGTGGGTGTCATTACAGTGATTGGACTGTAAATATCAACAGTTATTCATGAGGTGGTGTGTGTGTGAGTGTCATTACAGTGCATGGACTGTAACTATCAACAGTTATTCATGAGGTGGTGGGTGTGTAGGAGTCATTAGAGTGCTTGGACTGTAAATATTAAAAGTCATTCATGGGGTGGTGGTTGTCATTATAGTGCTTGTACTGTAAATATCAACTGTCATTCATGGGTTTGTGGGTGTGTGGGCATCATTACAGTGCTTGGACTGTAAATATCAACAGTCATTCATGAGGTTGACGGTGTGTGGCTGTCATTACAGTGCTTGGACTCTAAATATCAACAGTCATTCATGGGTTGGTAGGTGTGTGGGTGTCATTAAAGTGCTTGGACTGTAAATATCAACAGTCATTATGGGATGGTAGGTGTGTGGGTGTCATTACAGTGATTGGACTGTATATATCAACAGTCATTCATGGGGTGGTGGGTGTGTTGGTGTAATTACAGTGCTTGAAATGTAAATATCAACTGTCATTCATGAGGTGGTGGGTGTGTGGCTATTACATTGCTTTGACTCTAAATATCAACAATCATTTATGGGTAGATAGGTGTGTGGGTGTCATTACAGTGCTTGGACGGTAAATATGGACAGTCATTCGTGGGTTGGTGGGTGTGTGGGCATCATTGCAGTGCTTGGACTATAAATATCAACAGTCATTCATGGGGTTGTGGGTGTGTGGCTGTCATTACAGTGCATGGACTGTAAATATCAACAGTATTCATGAGGTGGTGGGTGTGTGGAAGTCATTACAGTGCATGGACTGTAAATATCAACAGTAATCATGAGGTGGTGGGTGTGTGGGAGTCATTACAGGGCTTGGACTGTATATATCAACAGTCATTCATGGGGTGGTGGTTGTCATTATAGCGCTTTCTCTGTAAATATCAACAGTAATTCATAGGGTGGTGGTTGTCATTATAGTGCTTGGACTGTAAATATCAACAGTCATTTATGGGGTGGTGGGTGTTTGGGGGTCATTTTAATGCTTGGACTGTAAATATCAACAGTCATTTTATGGGGTGGTGTGTGTGTGTATCATTACAGTGCTTGGATTGTAAATTTCAACAGTCATTCAAGCAGTGGTGGGTGTGTGGGTGTCATTACAATGCTTGGAGTGTAAATATAAGCAGTCATTCATGGGGTGGTGGGTGTGTGGGTATCATTACATTGCCTTTACCATAAATATTATCAGTCATTCATGTGGTGGTGGGTGTTTGGGTGTTATTACATTTCTTGGACTGTAAATATCAACTCTCCTTCATGGGGTGGTGGGTGTGTGGGTGTCATTACAGTGATTGGTCTGTAAATACCAACAGTCATTGATGGAGTGGTGCATTTGTGGGTGTCATTACATTGCATGTACTCTAAATATCGACAGTCATTCATGGGTTGGTGGGTGTGTGGGCATTATTACAGTGCTTGGACTGTAAATATCAACAGTCATTAATGGGATGGTGGGTGTGTGGGCATGATTACAGTGCTTGGGCTGTAAATATCAACAGTCATTCATGGGATGGTAGGTGTGTGGGTGTCATTACAGTGATTGGACTGTAAATATCAACAGTCATTTATATGGTGGTGGGTGTGTTGGTGTAATTACACTGCTTGGACTGTAAATATCAACTGTCATTTATTTGGTTGTTGGTATGTGGGGGTCATTACTGTGCTTGGAATGTAAATATAAACAGTCATTCATGGGGTGGTGGGCGTGTGGGTATCATTACATTGCTTTTACTGTAAATATCATCAGTCATTCATGGGGTGGTGGTTGTGTGGGTGTCATTACATTGCTTGGACAGTAAATATCAACTGCCATTTATGGGTTGGTGGGTATGTGAGTGTCATTACAGTGCTGTGAGTGTAAATATAAACAGTCATTCATGGGGTGGTGGGTGTGTGGGTATCATTACAGTTCTTGGACTCTAAATATCAACAGCTATTCATGAGTTGGTAGGTTTGTAGGTGTCATTACAGCGCTTGAACACTAAATATCAACAGTCGTTAATGGGCTGGTGGGTTTGTGGGTGCCATTAGAGTGCTTGGACTGTAAATATCAACAGTCATTCATAGAGTGGTGGGTGTGTGGCTGTCATTACAGTGCATGGACTGTAAATATCAACAGTCATTCATTGGGTGGTGGGTGTGTGGGTGTCATTTTAGTGCTTGGACTGTAAATATCAACAGTCATTTATGAGGTGGTGGGTGTGTGGGTGTCATTATATTGATTGGACAGTAAATATCAACAGTCATTCATATGGTGGTGGGTGTGTGGGTATCATTACCGTGCTTGGATTGTAAATATCAACCGTCATTCATGGGGAGGTGGGTGTGTGCGTGTCATTTTAGTGCTTGGACTGTAAATATCAACAGTCATTTATAGGGTGGTGTGTGTGTGGGAGTCATTATATTGATTGAACAGTAAATATCAATAGTCATTCATGGGGTGGTGGGTGTGTGGGTGTCATTAAAATGCTTGGATTGTAAATATCAACAGTCATTCATGAGGTGGTGGGTGTGTGGGTGTCATTAAAGTGCTTGGACGGGAAATATCAACAGTCATTAATGGGGTGCTGGGTGTGTTGGTGTCATTACAGTGTTTGGACTGTAAATATCAACAGTCATTCATGGGGTGGTTGGTGCGTGGGTGTCATTACAGTGTTTGGACTAAAAATATCAATAGTCATTCATAGGGTGGTGGGTGTGAGGGTGTCATTACAGTGCTTGGACTGTAAATATCAACAGTCATTCAAGGAGTGGTCAGTGTGTGGGCGTCATTACATTGTCCGGACTGGAAATTTCAAAAGTCATTCATAGGGTGGTGGGTATGTGAGTGTCATTACAGTGCTTGGACTGGTAATATCAACAGTCATTCATGGAGTGGTGGATGTGTGGGTGTCATAACAGTGCTTGGACTGTAAATATCAATAGTCATTCATGGGGTGGTTGGTGTGTGGGTGTCATTACAGTGCTTTTACTGTAAATTTAAACTGTCATTTATGGGGTGGTGGTATGTGGGTGTCAATACAGTGGTTGGACTGTAAATATCAAGAGTCATTCATGGGGTGGTGGGTGTGTTAGGGTCATCAGAGTGCTTGGACTGTCAATATCAATAGTTATTCATGGGGTGGTGGGTGTGTGGGTGTCATTACAGTGCTTGGACTGTAAATTTAAACTGCCATTCATGATTTGGTGGTATGTGGGTGTTATTACAGTGGTTGGACTGTAAATATCAAGAGTCATTCATCGGGTGGTGCGTGTGTGGGTGTCGTTTCAGTGCGTGAACTGTAAATATTAACAGTCATTCATGGGGTGGTGCTTGTGTGGGTGTCATTACAGTGCTTAGACTGTTAACATCAACAGTCATTTAAGGGGTGGTGAGTGTGTCCGTGTCATTACAGTGCTTGGACTGTAAATATCAACAGTCATTTATGGGGTGGTGGGTGTGTAGGTGTCATTTTAGTGCTTGGACTGTAAATATCAACAGTCATTTATGGGGTGGTGGGTGTGTGGGTGTCATTTTATTGATTGGACAGTAAATATCAACAGTCATTCATGGGGTGGTGGGTGTGTGGGTGTCATTATAATGCTTGGACTGTAAATATCAACATTCATTCAAGGGGTGGTGGGTGTGTGGGCTTCATTACATTGTCCGGACTTGAAATTTCAAAAGTCATTCATAGGGTGGTGGGTGTGTGAGTGTCGTTACAGTGTTTGAACTGTAAATATCAACAGTCATTCCAGGGGTGGGTGGGTGTGTTGGGGTCATTACAGTGTTTGGACTCTAAATATCAACAGTCATTAATGGGGTGGTGGGTATGTAGTTGTCATTAAAGTGCTTGGACTGGTAATATCAACAGTCATTCATGGGGATGGTGGATGTGTGGGTGTCATTACAGTGCTTGGACTGTAAATATCAATAGCCATTAATAGGGTGGTTGGTGTGTGTGTGTCATTACAGTGCTTGGACTGTAAATTTAAACTGTAATTTATGGGGTGGTGGTATGTGGGTGTCATTACAGTGGTTTGACTGTAAATATCAAGAGTCATTCATTTGGTGGTGGGCGTGTGGGTGTCATTACAGTGCTTGGACTGTAAATATCAATATTCATTCATGGGGTGGTTTGTGTGAGAAGGTAATTACAGTGCAAGGACTGTAAATATCAACAGTCATTCATAGGGTGATGGGTGTCATTACAGTGCTTGGACTGTAAACATCAACAGTCATATATGGGGTGGTGAGTGTGTTGGTGTCATTACAGTGCTAGGAATGTAAATATCAACAGTCATAATGGGGTGGTGGATGTGTGGGTGTCATTACAGTGCTTGGACTGTAAATATCAATATTCATTCGCGGGGTGATGGGTTTGTGGGTGTCATTACAGTGTTTGGACTGTAAATATCAACAGTCATTCATAAGGAGGTGGGTGTGATGGTGTCATTATATTGCTTGAATTGTAAATATATCAACAGTTATTCATAGGGATGGTGGGTGTGTGGGTGTCATTATATTGATTGGACAGTATATATTAACAGTCATTCATGGGGTGGTGGGTGTGTGGGTGTCATTATAATGCTTGGACTGTAAATATCAACAGTCATTCAAGGGGTGGTGGGTGTGTGGGCGTCATTACATTGTCGGGACTGGAAATTTCAAAAGTCATTCATTGGGTGGTGGGTGTGTGAGTGTCGTTACAGTGTTTGGACTGTAAATATCAAGTCATTCCAGGGGTGGGTGGGTGTGTGGGGGTCATTACAGTGTTTGGACTCTAAATATCAACAGTCATTAATGGGGTGGTGGGTATGTAGTTGTCATTACAGTGCTTGGACTGGTAATATCAACAGTCATTTATGGGGATGGTTGGTGTGTGGGTGTCATTACAGTGCTTGGACTGTAAATTTAAACTGTCATTTATGGGGTGGTGGTATGTGGGTGTCATTACAGTGGTTGGACTGTAAATATCAAGAGTCATTCATTGGGTGGTGGGCGTGTGGGTGTCATTACAGTGCTTGGACTGTAAATATCAACATTCATTCATGGGGTGGTTTGTGTGAGAAGGTAATTACAGTGCATGGACTGTAAATATCAACAGTCATTCATAGGGTGATAGGTGTCATTACAATGCTTGGACTGTAAACATCAACAGTCATATATGGGGTGGTGAGTGTGTTGGTGTCATTACAGTGCTTGGAATGTAAATATCAAAAGTCATTTATGGGGTAGTGGGTGTGTTGGTGTCATTAGAGTTCTTGGATTGTAAATATCAACATTCATTAATAGGGTGGTGGGTATGTAGTTGTCATTACAGTTCTTGGACTGGTAATATCAACAGTCATTAATGAGGTGATAGATGTGTGGGTGTCATTACAGTGTTTGGACTGTAAATAGCAATATTCATTCATGAGGTGGTTGGTGTGTGGGTGTCATTTCAGTGCTTGGACTCTAAATATCAACAGTCATTCAAGGGGTGGGGGGTGTGTGGGTGTCATTACAGTGTTTGGACTGTAAATATAAACAGTCTTTTATGAGGTGGTGGGTGTGATGGTATCATTATATTGCTTGGATTGTAAATATCAACAGTCATTCATAGGGATGGTAGATGTGTGGATGTCATTACAGTGCTTGGACTGTAAATATCAATTGTCATTCATGGAGTGGTTGTGATGTGGGTGTCATTACAGTGCTTGGACTGTAAATTTAAACTGTCATTCATGGGGTGGTGGTATGTGGGTGTCATTACAGTGGTTGGACTGTAAATATCAAGAGTCATTCATTGGGTGGTTGGTGTGTGGGTGTCATTACAGTGCTTGGATTGTAAATATCAACATTCATTCATGGGGTGGTTTGTGTGAGAAGGTAATTACAGTGCATGAACTGTAAATATCAACAGTCATTCATAGGGTGGTGGGTGTCATTACAGTGCTTGGACTGTAAACATCAACAGTCATATATGGGGTGGTGAGTGTGTTGGTGTCATTACAGTGTTTGGAATGTAAATATCAAAAGTCATTTATGGGGTAGTGAGTGTGTTGGTGTCATTAGAGTACTTGGACTGTAAATATCAACAGTTATTCATAGGGTGGTGGGTATGTGGTTGTCATTACAGTTCTTGGACTGGTAATATCAACAGTCATTCATGGGATGGTGGATGTGTGGGTGTCATTACAGTGCTTGGACTGTAAATATCAATATTCATTCATGGGGTGGTGGGTGTGTTGGTGTCATTTCAGTGCGTGGACTGTAAATATCAACAGTCATTCACTGGGTGGTGGGTGTGTGGGTGTCATTACAGTGCTCGGATTGTAAATATCAACAGTCTTTCATGGGGTGGTTGGTGCGTAGGTGTCATTACAGTGTTTGGACTAAAAATATCAATAGTCATTCATGGGGTGGTGAGTGTGTGGGTGTCATTACAGTGCTTGGACTGTAAATATGAACAGTCATTCAAGGGGTGGTGGGTGTGTGGGCGTCATTACATTTTCCGGACAGGAAATTTCAAAAGTCATTCACAGGGTGGTGGGTGTGTGAGTGTCATTACAGTGCTTGGACTGTAAATATCAACAGTCATTCAAGGGGTGGGTGGGTGTGTGGGGGACATTACAGTGTTTGGACTGTAAATATCAACAGTCATTCATGGGGTGGTGGGTATGTGGTTGTCATTACAGTGCTTGGAATGGTAATATCAACAGTCATTCATGGGGTGGTGGATGTGTGGGTGTCATTACAGTAATTGGACTGTAAATATCAATAGTCATTCATGGGGTGGTTGGTGTGTGGGTGTCATTACAGTGCTTGGACTGTAAATTTAAACTGTCATTTATGGGGTGGTGGTATGTGGGTGTCATTACAGTGGTTGAACTGTAAATATCAAGAGTCATTCACGGGATGGTGGGTGTGTGGGTGTCATTACAGTACTTGGATTGTAAATATTAACAGTCATTCATCGGGTGGTGTGTGTGTGGGTGTCATTTTAGTGCTTGGACTGTAAATATCAATAGTCATTTATGTGGTGGTGGGTATGTGGGTGTCATTATATTGATTAGACAGTAAATATCAACAGTCATTCATGGGGTGGTGGATGTGTGGGTGTCATTATAATCCTTGGATTGTAAATATCAACAGTCATTCATGAGGTTGTGGGTGTGTGGGTGTCATTACAGTGCTTAGACTGAAAACATCAACAGTCTTTTAAGGGGTGGTGAGTGTGTCCGTGTCATTACAGTGCTTGGACTGTTAATATCAACAGTCATTCATGGGGTGGTGGGTGTGTGGGTGTCATTTTAGTGCTTGGACTGTAAATATCAACAGTCATTTATGGGGTGGGGGGGGTCATTATATTGATTGGACAGTTAATATCAACAGTCATTCATGAGGTGGTGGGTGTGTGGGTGTCATTATAATGCTTGGATTGTAAATATCAACAGTCATTCATAAGGTGGTGGGTGTGTGGGTGTCATTACAGTTCTTGGACTGGAAATATCAACAGTCATTCATGGGGTGGTGGGTGTGTGGGTGTCATTACAGTGCTCGGACTGTAAATATCAAAAGTAATTAATGAGGTGGTTGGTGCGTAGGTGTCATTACAGTGTTTGGACTAAAAATATCAATAGTCATTCATGGGGTGGTGGGTGTGTGGGTGTCATTACAGTGCTTGGACTGTAAATATCAACAGTCATTCAATGGGTGGTGGATGTGTGGGCGTCATTACATTGTCCGGACTGGAAATTTTAAAAGTCATTCATAGTGTGGTGGGTGTGTGAGTGTCATTACAGTACTTGGACTGTAAATATCAACAGTTATTAAAGGGGTGGGTGGGTGTGTGGGGGGGTCATTACAGTGTTTGGACTGTAAATATCAACAGTTATTCATGGGGTGGTGGGTATGTAGTTGTCATTACAGTGCTTGGAATGGTAATATCAACAGTCATTCATGGGGTGGTGGATGTGTGGGTGTCATTACAGTGCTTGGACTGTAAATATCAATAGTCATTCATGGTGTGGTTGGTGTGTGGGTGTCATTACAGTGCTTGGACTGTAAATTTAAACTGTCATTTATGGGGTGGTGGTATGTGGGTGTCATTACAGTGATTGAACTGTAAATATCAAGAGTCATTCATGGGATGGTGGGTGTGTGGGTGTCATTACAGTGCTTAGACTGTAAATATTAAGTCATTCATGGGGTGGTGGGTGTGTGGGTCTCATTTTAGTGCTTGGACTGTAAATATCAACAGTCATTCATGGGGTGGTGGGTGTGTGGGTGTCATTATAATGCTTGGAAAGTAATTATCAACCATCATTTATGAGGTGGTGGGTGTGTGGGTGTCATTACAGTGCTTAGACTGTAAACATCGACAGTCTTTTAAGGGGTGGTGAGTGTGTCCGTGTCATTACAGTGCTTGGACTGTAAATATCAACAGTCATTCATGGGGTGGTGGGTGTGTGGGTGTCATTTTAGTGCTTGGACTGTAAATATCAACAGTCATTTATGGGGTGGGTGGGGTCATTATATTGATTGGACAGTTAATATCAACAGTCATTCATGAGGTGGTGGGTGTGTGGGTGTCATTATAATCCTTGAATTGTAAATATCAACAGTCATTCATGAGGTGGTGGGTGTGTGGGTGTCATTACAGTGCTTAGACTGTAAACATCAACATTCTTTTAAGGGGTGGTGAGTGTGTCCGTGTCATTACAGTGCTTGGACTGGTAATATCAACAGTCATTCATGGGGTGGTGGGTGTGTGGGTGTCATTTTAGTGCTTGGACTGTAAATATCAACAGTCATTTATGGAGTGGGTGGTGTCATTATATTGATTGGACAGTTAATATCAACAGTCATTCATGAGGTGGTGGGTGTGTGGGTGTCATTATAATGCTTGGATTGTAAATATCAACAGTCATTCATAAGGTGGTGGGTGTGTGGGTGTCATTACAGTGCTTGGACTGGAAATATTAACAGTCATTCATGGGGTGGTAGGTGTGTGGGTGTCATTACAGTGCTCGGACTGTAAATATCAACAGTAATTAATGGGGTGGTTGGTGCGTGGGTGTCATTACAGTGTTTGGACTAAAAATATCAATAGTCATTCATGGGGTGGTGGGTTTGTGGGTGTCATTACAGTGCTTGGACTGTAAATATCAACAGTCATTCAAGGGGTGGTGGGTGTGTGGGCGTCATTACATTGTCCGGACTGGAAATTTCAAAAGTCATTCATAGCTTGGTGGGTGTGTGAGTGTCATTACAGTACTTGGACTGTAAATATCAACAGTTATTAAAGGGGTGGGTTTGTGTGTGGGGGTCATTACAGTGTTTGGACTGTAAATATCAACAGTCATTCATGGGGTGGTGGGTATGTAGTTGTCATTACAGTGCTTGGAATGGTAATATCAACAGTCATTCATGGGGTGGTGGATGTGTGGGTGTCATTACAGTGCTTGGACTGTAAATATCAATAGTCATTCATGGTGTGGTTGGTGTGTGGGTGTCATTACAGTGCTTGGACTGTAAATTTAAACTGTCATTTATGGGGTGGTGGTATGTGGGTGTCATTACAGTGGTTGAACTGTAAATATCAAGAGTCATTCATGGGATGGTGGATGTGTGGGTGTCATTACAGTACTTGGATTGTAAATATTAACAGTCATTCATGAGGTGTTGGGTGTGTGGGTGTCATTTTAGTGCTTGGACTGTAAATATCAACAGTCATTCATGGGGTGGTGGGTGTGTGGGTGTCATTATAATGCTTGGATTGTAAATATCAACCATCATTTATGAGGTGGCGGGTGTGTGGGTGTCATTACAGTGCTTAGACTGTAAACATCGACAGTCTTTTAAGGGGTGGTGAGTGTGTCCGTGTCATTACAGTGCTTGGACTGTAAATATCAACAGTCATTCATGGGGTGGTGGGTGTGTGGGTGTCATTTTAGTGCTTGGACTGTAAATATCAACAGTCATTTATGGGGTGGGTGGGGTCATTATATTGATTGGACAGTTAATATCAACAGTCATTCATGAGGTGTTGGGTGTGTGGGTGTCATTATAATGCTTGGATTGTAAATATCAACAGTCATTCATGAGGTGGTGGGTGTGTGGGTGTCATTACAGTGCTTGGACTGGAGATATCAACAGTCATTCATAGGGTGGTGGGTGTGTGGGTGACATTACAGTGCTCGGACTGTAAATATTAACAGTAATTCATGGGGTGGTTGGTGCGTGGGTGTCATTACAGTGTTTGGACTAAATATATCAATAGTCATTCATGGGGTGGTGGGTGTGTGGGTGTCATTACAGTGCTTGGACTGTAAATATCAACAGTCATTCAAGGGGTGATGGGTGTGTGGGCGTCATTACATTGTCCGGACTGGAAATTTCAAAAGTCATTCATAGGGTGGTTGGTGTGTGAGTGTCATTACATTGCTTGGACTGTAAATATCATCAATCATTCAAGGGGTGGGTGGGTGTGTGGGGGTTATTACAGTGTTTGGACTGTAAATATCAACAGTCATTCATGGGGTGGTGGGTATGTAGTTGTCATTACAGTGCTTGGAATGGTAATATCAACAGTCATTCATGAGGTGGGGGATGTGTGGGTGTCATTACAGTGCTTGGACTGTAAATATTAATAGTCATTCATGGTGTGGTTGGTGTGTGGGTGTCATTACAGTGCTTGGACTGTAAATTTAAACTGTCATTTATGGGGTGGTGGTATGTGGGTGTCATTACAGTGGTTGAACTGTAAATATCAAGAGTCATTCATGGGATGGTGGGTGTGTGGGTGTCATTACAGTACTTGGATTGTAAATATTAACAGTCATTCATGGGTTGGTGGGTGTGTGGGTGTCATTTTAGAGCTCGGACTGTAAATATCAACAGTCATTCATGGGGTGGTGGGTGTGTGGGTGTCATTATAATGCTTGGATTGAAAATATCAACCATCATTCATGAGGTGGTGGGTGTGTGGGTGTCATTACAGTGCTTAGACTGTAAACATCAACAGTCTTTTAAGGGGTGGTGAGTGTGTCCGTGTCATTACAGTGCTTGGACTGTAAATATCAACAGTCATTCATGGGGAGGTGGGTGTGTGGGTGTCATTTTAGTGCTTGGACTGTAAATATCAACAGTCATTTATGTGGTGGGTGGGGTCATTATATTGATTGGACAGTTAATATCAACAGTCATTCATGAGCTGGTGGGTGTGTGGGTGTCATTATAATGCTTGGATTGTAAATATCAACAGTCATTCATGAGGTGGTGGGTGTGTGGGTGTCATTACAGTGCTTGGACTGGAAATATCAACAGTCTTTAATGGGGTGGTGGGTGTGTGGGTGTCATTACAGTGCTCGGACTGTAAATATCAACAGTAATTCATGGGGTGGTTGGTGCGTGGGTGTCATTACAGTGTTTGGACTAAAAATATCAATAGTCATTCATGGGGTGGTGGGTGTGTGGGTGTCATTACAGTGCTTGGACTGTGAATATCAACAGTCATTCAAGGGGTGGTGGGTGTGCGGGCGTCATTACATTGTCCGGACTGGAAATATCAACAGTCATTAATGGGGTGGTGGGTGTGTGGGTGTCATTACAGTGCTCGGACTGTAAATATCAACAGTAATTCATGGGGTGGTTGGTGCGTGGGTGTCATTACAGTGTTTGGACTAAAAATATCAATAGTCATTAATGGGGTGGTGGGTGTGTGTCATTACAGTGCTTGGACTGTAAATATCAACAGTCATTCAAGGGGTGGGTGGGTGTGTGGGGGTCATTACAGTGTTTGGACTGTAAATATCAACAGTCATTCATGAGGTGGTGGGTATGTAGTTGTCATTACAGTGCTTGGAATGGTAATATCAACAGTCATTCATGGGGTGGTGGATGTGTGGGTGTCATTACAGTGCTTGGACTGTAAATATCAATAGTCATTCATGGTGTGGTTGGTGTGTGTGTGTCATTACAGTGCTTGGACTGTAAATTTAAACTGTCATTTATTAGGTGGTGGTATGTGGGTGTCATTACAGTGGTTGAACTGTAAATATCAAGAGTCATTCATGGGATGGTGGGTGTGTGGGTGTCATTACAGTACTTGGATTGTAAATATTAACAGTCATTTATCGGGTGGTGGGTGTGTGGGTGTCATTTTAGTGCTTGGACTGTAAATACCAACAGTCATTCATGGGATGGTGGGTGTGTGGGTGTCATTATAATGCTTGGATTGTAAATATCAACCATCATTCATGAGGTGGTGTGTGTGTGGGTGTCATTACAGTGCATAGACTGTAAACATCAACAGTCTTTTAAGGGGTGGTGAGTGTGTCCGTGTCATTACAGTGCTTGGACTGTAAATATCAACAGTCATTCATATGGTGGTGGGTGTGTGGGTGTCATTTTAGTGCTTGGACTGAAAATATCAACAGTCATTTATGGGGTGGGTGGGATCATTATATTGTTTGGACAGTTAATATCAACAGTCATTTATGAGGTGGTGGGTGTGTGGGTGTCATTATAAGGCTTGGATTGTAAATATCAACAGTCATTCATGAGGTCGTAGGTGTGTGGGTGTCATTACAGTGCTTGGACTGGAAATATTAACAGTCATTCATGGGGTTGTGGGTGTGTGGGTGTCATTACAGTGCTCGGACTGTAAATATCAACAGTCATTCATGGGGTGGTTGGTACGTGGGTGTCATTACAGTGTTTGGACTAAAAATATCAATAGTCATTAATGGGGTGGTGGGTGTGTGGGTGTCATTACAGTGCTTGGACTGTAAATATCAACAGTCATTCAAGGGGTGGTAGGTGTGTGGGCGTCATTACATTGTCCGGACTGGAAATATCAGCAGTCATTCATGGGGTAGTGGGTAAGTAGTTGTCATTACAGTGCTTGGAATGGTAATATCAACAGTCATTCGTGGGGTGGTGGATGTGTGGGTGTCATTACAGTGCTTGGACTGTAAATATCAATAAACATTCATGGGGTGGTTGGTGTGTGGGTGTCATTACAGTGCTTGGACTGTAAATTTAAACTGTCATTTATGGGGTGGTGGTATGTGGGTGTCATTACACTGGTTGAACTGTAAATATCAAGAGTCATTCATGGGATGGTGGGTGTGTAGGTGTCATTACAGTGCTTGGACTGTAAATATCAACAGTCATTCCAGGGGTGATAGGTACGTGGTTGTCATTACAGTGCTTGGACTGGTAATATGAACAGTTATTCATTGAATGGTAGATGAGTGGGTGTTATTACAGTGCTAAAACTGTAAATATCAATAGTCATTCATGGGGTGGTGAGTGTGTGGGTATCATTACATAACTTTGACTGTAAATATCATCAGTTATTCATAAAGTGGTTGGGGTGTGGGTGTCATTACAGAGCTGGGACAGTAAATATTAACTGTCATTCATGGGGTGGTTGGTATATGGGTGTCATTACAATGCTTGGACTTAAATATCAACAGTCATTAATGGGTCAGTGAGTATGTGGGTGTCTTTAGAGTGCTTGGACTGCAAATATTAAATGGTCATTCATGGGGTGGTGGGTGTGTGGGTGTCATTACATCGTTCGGACTGGAAATTTCAAGTCATTCATAGGGTGGTGGGTGTGTGGGTGTCATTACAGTGCTTGGACTGTAAATATCAAGAGTCATTCATGGGGTGGTGGGTGTGTGGGTGTCATTACAGTGTTTGGACTGTAAATATCAACAGTCATTCATGGGATGGATTGTGTATTAGTATCATTACAGTGCTTGGATTGTAAATATCAACAGTCATTCATGGGGTGGTGGGTGTGTGGGTGTCATTACATTGTTCGGACTGGAAATTTTAAGTCATTCATAGGGTGGTGGGTTTGTGGGTGTCATTACAGTGCTTGGACTGTAAATATCAACAGTCATTCATGGGGTGGTGGGTGTGTGGGTGTCATTACAGTGTTTGGACTGTAAATATCAACAGTCATTCATGGGGTGGATTGTGTATTGGTATCATTACAGTGCTTGGATTGTAAATATCAACAGTCATTCATGGGGTGGTGGGTGTGTGGGTGTCATTACAGTGTTTGGACTATAAATATCAACAGTCATTCAATGGGTATTGGGTGTGTGGTTGTCATTACAGTGCATGGACTGTAGATATCAACAGTCATTTATGGGATGGTAGATGTGTGGGTGTCATTACAGTGCTTGGACTGTAAACATCAACAGTCATTAAAGGGGTGGTGGGTTTGTAGGTGTCATAACAATGCTTGGACTGGTTATATCAGCAGTTATTAATGTGGTGGTGGATGTTTGGGCGTCATTACAGTGGTTAGACTGGAAATAACAACAGTCATTCATGGGGTGGTGGGTGCGTGGGTGTCATTACAGTGTTTGGACTGTAAATATCAACAGTCATTCATGGGGTGGTGTGTGTCATTACAGTGCATGGACTGTAAATATCGACAGTCATACATGGGGTGGTGGGTGTGTGGGCATCATTACAGTGCTTGGACTGTAAATATCAACAATAATTTATGGGGTTGTGAGTGTGTGGGTGCCATTATATTGATTGGACAGTATATATCAACAGTCATTCATGGGATGGTGGGTGTATGGGCATCATTACAGTGCTTGGACTGTAAATATCAACAGTCATTTATAGGGTGGTGGGTGTGAGGGTGTTTTTACAATGCTTGGACTATAAATATCAACAGTCATTCATATGGTGGTGGGTGTGTGGGTATCATTACAGTGCTTGGATTGTAAATATCAACAGTCATTCATGGGGTGGTGGGTGTGTGGGTGTCATTACAGTGCTTGGACTGTAAATATCAACAGTCATTCCTGGGGTGGTTGGTGCTCGGGTGTCATTACAGTGTTTGGACTAAAAATATCAATAGTCATTCATGGGGTGGTGGGCGTGTGGGTGTCATTACAGTGCTTGGACTGTAAATATCAACAGTCATTCAAGGGGTGGTGGGTGTGTGGGTGTCATTACATTGTTTGGACTGTAAATATCAACAGTCATTCATGAGGTGGTTTGTGTGATGTTGTCATTAAATTGCTTGGATTGTAAATATCAACAGTCATTCCTGGGGTGGTTGGTGCGTGGGTGTCATTACAGTGTTTGGACTAAAAATATCAATAGTCATTCATGGGGTGGTGGGTGTGTGGGTGTCATTACAGTGTTTGGACTGTTAATATCAATAGTCATTCATGGGTTGGTGAGTGTGTGGGTATCATTACATAACTTTGACTGTAAATATCATCAGTTATTAATAAAGTGGTTGGTGTGTGGGTGTCATTACAGTGCTTGGACAGTAAATATCAACTGTCATTCATGGGGTGGTTGGTATATGGGTGTCATTACAATGCTTGGACTTAAATATCAACTGTCATTAATGGGTCGGTGGGTATGTGGGTGTCTTTACAGTGCTTGGACTGCAAATATTAAACAGTCATTCATGGGATGGTGGGTGTGTGGGTGTCATTACATTGTTCGGACTGGAAATTTCAAGTCATTCATAGGGTGGTGGGTGTGTGGGTGTCATTACAGTGCTTGGACTGTAAATATCAAGAGTCATTCATGGGGTGGTGGGTGTGTGTGTGTCATTACAGTGTTTGGACTGTAAATATCAACAGTCATAAATGGGGTGGATTGTGTATTGGTATCATTACAGTGCTTGGATTGTAAATATCAACAGTCATTCAAGGAGTGGTGGGTGTGTGGGTGTCATTACAGTGTTTGGACTATAAATATCAACAGTCATTCAAGGGGTATTGGGTGTGTGGTTGTCATTACAGTGCATGGACTGTAAATATCAACAGTTATTTATAGGATGGTCGATGTGTGGGGGTCATTACAGTGCTTGGACTGTAAATATCAATAGTCATTCATGGGGTGGTGGGTGTGTGGGTGTCATTACAGTGCTTGGACTGTAAATTTAAATTGTCATTCATGAGGTGGTGGTATGTGGGTGTGTTATGACCAGTGAATTATTTCAGTTCATGCCCGAGAATAGGCATAACATTAAGTGTAAGAACGGATAACTTAAGTGGGTTACAAAGGATAATAGGGCATGAAGAATGGGGGATATTAATTATGCTTAAACAATTTAATAGGGAGGAGTATATGGTTACAATCCAATGCCTTACAATCTCCTAATGCAATTAATCATAGAAACCAGCACCTAATAATTACACATAACCTAATAACAAAATACACGTAACCCAATGACAAAATACACTTACACACCTAATATTAATAAATACAATTACCCAAAATACAAACAACCTATGGCTACACCAGATACATAGAGGAGAGGGGCAAGTGCTAATAACCATAATTTCGTATGAAATGACAAGCGCGGCAGAGGTCAGCAGACACACAGACGAATGATGACTGGTAGACAGGGCTACCCCACACCAAGCAGGTATGAGGCAGGAAAACACACTGAGACTGAGACTGGTGAGGAAGACTGTCGACTGTGGCCGATTCCCCGAGCTTTATATCAACAGTTTCCCGCCAAAACTGGCTTGTCCTCTCCTGATTGGTGGATGAGAGAGGAGAGGAAACTTCCTGATAGGTCAACACCTGAATTAGTGTTATGGTCGTTTAGTGATTTACCCAGGCGTTGACATGGGTCGAATGGAGGGGCCGTAACAGGGTGTCATTACAGTGGTTGGACTGAAAATATCAAGAGTCATTCATGGGGTGGTGGGTGTGTGGGTGTCATTACAGTGCTTGAACTGTAAATGTCAACAGTCATTCATTGGGTAGTGGGTGTGTTTGGTGTCATTACAGTACTTGGGACTGTAAATATCAACAGTCATTCATGGGGTGGTGGATGTGTGGGTGTCATTACAGTGCTTGGACTGTAAACATCAACAGTCATTCAAGGGGTGGTGGGTGTGTAGGTGTCATAACAATGCTTGGACTGGTAATATCAGCAGTTATTAATGGGGTGATGGATGTGTGGGCGTCATTACAGTAGTTGGAATGGAAATATCAACAGTCTTTCATGGGGTGGTGGGTGCGTAAGTGTCATTACAGTGTTTAGACTGTAAATATCAACAGTCATTCATGGGGTGGTGTGTGTCATTACAGTGCATGGACTGTATATATCGACAGTCATACATGGGGTGGTGGGTGTGTGGGCATCATTACAGTGCTTGGACTGTAAATTTCAACAGTCATTTATAGGGTGGTGGGTGTGTGGCTGTCATTACAGTGCATGGACTGTAAATATCAATAGTCATTTATGGGGTGGTGGGTGTGTGGGTGTCATTACAGTGCTTGGACTGTAAATTTAAAATGTCATTCATGAGGTGGTGGTATGTGGGTGTCATTACAGAGGTTGGACTGAAAATATAAAGAGTCATTCATGGGGTGGTGGGTGTGTGGGTGTCATTACAGTGCTTGAACTGTAAATGTCAACAGTCATTCATGGGGTGGTGGGTGTGTATGGTGTCATTACAGTGCTTAGACTGTAAATATCAACAGTCATTCATGGGGTGGTGGATGTGTGGGTGTCATTACAGGGCTTGGACTGTAAACATCAACAGTCATTCAAGGGGTGGTGGGTGTGTAGGTGTAATAACAATGCTTGGACTGGTAATATCAGCAGTTATTAATGGGGTGGTAAATGAGTGGGCATCATTACAGTGGTTGGACTGGAAATAACAACAGTCATACATGGGGTGGTGGGTGCGTGGGTGTCATTACAGTGTTTGGACTGTAAATATCAACAGTCATTCATGGGGTGGTGTGTGTCATTACAGTGCATGGACTGTAAATATCGACAGTCATACATGGGGTGGTGGGTGTGTGGGCATCATTACAGTGCTTGGACTGTAAATATCAACAGTCATTCATAGGGTGGTGGGTGTGTGGCTGTCATTACGGTGCATGGACTGTAAATATCAACAGTCATTCATTGAGTGGTGGGTGTAAGGGTGTCATTACAGTGATTGGACTATAAATATCAACAGTCACTCATATAGTGGTGGGTGTGTGGGTATCATTACAGTGCTTGGATTGTAAATATCAATAGTCATTCATGGGGTGGTGGGTGTATGGGCATCATTACAGTGCTTGGACTGTAAATATGAACAGTAATTTATAGGGTGGTGGGTGTGAAGGTGTTATTACAATTCTTGGACTATAAATATCAACAGTCATTCATATGGTGGTGGGTGTGTGGGTATCATTACAGTGCTTGGATTGTAAATATCAACAGTCATTCATGGGGTGGTGGGTGTGTGGGTGTCATTTTAGTGCTTGGACTGGAAATATCAACAGTCATTCATGGGGCGTGGTGGGTGTGTGGGTGTCATTACAGTGCTCGGACTGTAAATATCAACAGTCATTCATGGGGTGGTTGGTGCATGGGTGTCATTACAGTGTTTAGACTAAAAATATCAATAGTCATTCATGGGGTAGTGGGTGTGTGGGTGTCATTACAATGCTTGGACTTAAATATCAACTGTCATTAATGGGTCGGTGGGTATGTGGGTGTCTTTACAGTGCTTGGACTGCAAATATTAAACAGTCATTCATGGGATGGTGGGTGTGTGGGTGTCATTACATTGTTCGGACTGGAAATTTCAAGTCATTCATAGGGTGGTGGGTGTGTGGGTGTCATTACAGTGCTTGGACTGTAAATATCAAGAGTCATTCATGGGGTGGTGGGTGTGTGTGTGTCATTACAGTGTTTGGACTGTAAATATCAACAGTCATAAATGGGGTGGATTGTGTATTGGTATCATTACAGTGCTTGGATTGTAAATATCAACAGTCATTCAAGGAGTGGTGGGTGTGTGGGTGTCATTACAGTGTTTGGACTATAAATATCAACAGTCATTCAAGGGGTATTGGGTGTGTGGTTGTCATTACAGTGCATGGACTGTAAATATCAACAGTTATTTATAGGATGGTCGATGTGTGGGGGTCATTACAGTGCTTGGACTGTAAATATCAATAGTCATTCATGGGGTGGTGGGTGTGTGGGTGTCATTACAGTGCTTGGACTGTAAATTTAAATTGTCATTCATGAGGTGGTGGTATGTGGGTGTGTTATGACCAGTGAATTATTTCAGTTCATGCCCGAGAATAGGCATAACATTAAGTGTAAGAACGGATAACTTAAGTGGGTTACAAAGGATAATAGGGCATGAAGAATGGGGGATATTAATTATGCTTAAACAATTTAATAGGGAGGAGTATATGGTTACAATCCAATGCCTTACAATCTCCTAATGCAATTAATCATAGAAACCAGCACCTAATAATTACACATAACCTAATAACAAAATACACGTAACCCAATGACAAAATACACTTACACACCTAATATTAATAAATACAATTACCCAAAATACAAACAACCTATGGCTACACCAGATACATAGAGGAGAGGGGCAAGTGCTAATAACCATAATTTCGTATGAAATGACAAGCGCGGCAGAGGTCAGCAGACACACAGACGAATGATGACTGGTAGACAGGGCTACCCCACACCAAGCAGGTATGAGGCAGGAAAACACACTGAGACTGAGACTGGTGAGGAAGACTGTCGACTGTGGCCGATTCCCCGAGCTTTATATCAACAGTTTCCCGCCAAAACTGGCTTGTCCTCTCCTGATTGGTGGATGAGAGAGGAGAGGAAACTTCCTGATAGGTCAACACCTGAATTAGTGTTATGGTCGTTTAGTGATTTCCCCAGGCGTTGACATGGGTCGAATGGAGGGGCCGTAACAGGGTGTCATTACAGTGGTTGGACTGAAAATATCAAGAGTCATTCATGGGGTGGTGGGTGTGTGGGTGTCATTACAGTGCTTGAACTGTAAATGTCAACAGTCATTCATTGGGTAGTGGGTGTGTTTGGTGTCATTACAGTACTTGGGACTGTAAATATCAACAGTCATTCATGGGGTGGTGGATGTGTGGGTGTCATTACAGTGCTTGGACTGTAAACATCAACAGTCATTCAAGGGGTGGTGGGTGTGTAGGTGTCATAACAATGCTTGGACTGGTAATATCAGCAGTTATTAATGGGGTGATGGATGTGTGGGCGTCATTACAGTAGTTGGAATGGAAATATCAACAGTCTTTCATGGGGTGGTGGGTGCGTAAGTGTCATTACAGTGTTTAGACTGTAAATATCAACAGTCATTCATGGGGTGGTGTGTGTCATTACAGTGCATGGACTGTATATATCGACAGTCATACATGGGGTGGTGGGTGTGTGGGCATCATTACAGTGCTTGGACTGTAAATTTCAACAGTCATTTATAGGGTGGTGGGTGTGTGGCTGTCATTACAGTGCATGGACTGTAAATATCAATAGTCATTTATGGGGTGGTGGGTGTGTGGGTGTCATTACAGTGCTTGGACTGTAAATTTAAAATGTCATTCATGAGGTGGTGGTATGTGGGTGTCATTACAGAGGTTGGACTGAAAATATAAAGAGTCATTCATGGGGTGGTGAGTGTGTGGGTGTCATTACAGTGCTTGAACTGTAAATGTCAACAGTCATTCATGGGGTGGTGGGTGTGTATGGTGTCATTACAGTGCTTAGACTGTAAATATCAACAGTCATTCATGGGGTGGTGGATGTGTGGGTGTCATTACAGGGCTTGGACTGTAAACATCAACAGTCATTCAAGGGGTGGTGGGTGTGTAGGTGTAATAACAATGCTTGGACTGGTAATATCAGCAGTTATTAATGGGGTGGTAAATGAGTGGGCATCATTACAGTGGTTGGACTGGAAATAACAACAGTCATACATGGGGTGGTGGGTGCGTGGGTGTCATTACAGTGTTTGGACTGTAAATATCAACAGTCATTCATGGGGTGGTGTGTGTCATTACAGTGCATGGACTGTAAATATCGACAGTCATACACGGGGTGGTGGGTGTGTGGGCATCATTACAGTGCTTGGACTGTAAATATCAACAGTCATTCATAGGGTGGTGGGTGTGTGGCTGTCATTACTGTGCATGGACTGTAAATATCAACAGTCATTCATTGAGTGGTGGGTGTAAGGGTGTCATTACAGTGATTGGACTATAAATATCAACAGTCACTCATATAGTGGTGGGTGTGTGGGTATCATTACAGTGCTTGGATTGTAAATATCAATAGTCATTCATGGGGTGGTGGGTGTATGGGCATCATTACAGTGCTTGGACTGTAAATATGAACAGTAATTTATAGGGTGGTGGGTGTGAAGGTGTTATTACAATTCTTGGACTATAAATATCAACAGTCATTCATATGGTGGTGGGTGTGTGGGTATCATTACAGTGCTTGGATTGTAAATATCAACAGTCATTCATGGGGTGGTGGGTGTGTGGGTGTCATTTTAGTGCTTGGACTGGAAATATCAACAGTCATTCATGGGGCGTGGTGGGTGTGTGGGTGTCATTACAGTGCTCGGACTGTAAATATCAACAGTCATTCATGGGGTGGTTGGTGCATGGGTGTCATTACAGTGTTTAGACTAAAAATATCAATAGTCATTCATGGGGTAGTGGGTGTGTGGGTGTCATTACAGTGCTTGGACTGTAAATATCAACAGTCATTCAAGGGGTGGTGGGTGTGTGGGCGTCATTACATTATCCGGACTGGAAATTTCAAAAGTCATTCATAGGGTCGTGGGTGTGTGAGTTTTTTATTACAGTGCTTGGACTGTAATATCAACAGTCATTCAAGGGGTGGGTGGGTGTTTATGGGTCATTACAGTGTTTGGACTGTAAATATCAACAGTCATTCATGGGGTGGTCGGTATGTTGTTTGATTACAGTGCTTGGACTGGTAATATCAACAGTCATTTATGGGGTGGTGAATGTGTGGGTGTCATTACAGTGCTTGGACTGTAAATATCAATAGTCATTCATGGAGTGGTTGGTGTGTGGGTGTCATTACAGTGCTTGGGCTGTAAATTTAAACTGTCATTTATGGGGTGGTGATATGTGGGTGTCATTACAGTGGTTGGACTCTAAAAATCAAGAGTCATTCATGGGGTGGTGAGTGTGTGGGTGTCATTACAGTGCTTGGACTGTAAATATCAACAGTCATTCATGGGGTGGTTTGTGTGAGAGGGTAATTACAGTGCATGAACTGTAAATATCAACAGTCATTCATAAGGTGGTGGGTGTCATTATAGTGCTTGGATTGTAAATATCAATAGTCATTCATGGGGTGGTGGGTGTGTGGGTGTCATTTTAGTGCTCGGACTGTAAATATCAACAGTCATTCATGGTGTGGTTGGTGCGTGGGTGTCATTACAGTGTTTGGACTAAAAATATCAATAGTCATTCATGGGGTGGTGGGTGTGTGGGTGTCATTACAGTGCTTGGACTGTAAATATCAACAGTCATTCAAGGGGTGGTGGGTGTGTGGGCGTCATTTCATTATCCGGACTGGAAATTTCAAAAGTCATTCATAGGGTGGTGGGTGTGTGAGTGTCATTACAGTGCTTGGACTGTAAATATCAACAGTCATTCAAGTGGTGGGTGGGTGTGTGGGGGTCATTACAGTGTTTGGACTGTAAATATCAACAGTCATTCATGGGGTGGTCGGTATGTTGTTTGATTACAGTGCTTGGACTGGTAATATCAACAGTCATTTATAGGGTGTTAGATGTGTGGGTGTCATTACAGTGCTTGGACTGTAAATATCAATAGTCATTCATGGGGTGGTTGGTGTGTGGGTGTCATTACAGTGCTTGGACTAAAAATTTAAACTGTCATTGATGGGGTGGTGGTATGTGGGTGTCATTACAGTGGTTGGACTCTAAAAATCAAGAGTCATTCATAGGGTGGTGAGTTTGTGGGTGTCATTACAGTGCTTGGACTGTAAATATCAACAGTCATTCATGGGGTGGTTTGTGTGAGAGGGTAATTACAGTGCATGGACTGTAAATATGGGGTGGTGGTATGTGGGTGTCATTAGAGTGGTTGGACTGTAAATATCAAGAATCATTCATGGGGTGGTGGGTGTGTGGGTGTCATTACAGTACTTGGACTGTAAATATCAACAGTCATTCATGGGGTGGTTTGTGTGAGGGGGTAATTACAGTGCATGGACTGTAAATATTAACAGTTATTTATAGGGTGGTGGGTGTCATTACAGTGCTTGGACTGTAAACATCAACAGTCATATAGGGGGTGGTGAGTGTGCCGGTGTCATTACAGTGCTTGGAATGTAAATATCAACTGTCATTCATGGGGTGGTGGGTGTGTTGGTGTCATTACAGTGCTTTGATTGTAAATATCAACAGTCATTCATGAGGTGGTGGGTGTGTTGGTGTCTTTACAGTGCTTGGACTGTAAATATCAACAGTCATTTATGGGGTGGGTGGTATGTGGTTGTCATTACATTGTTTGGACTGTAAATTTATACTGTCATTCATGAGGTGGTGGCATGTGGGTGTCATTACAGTGGTTGGACTGTAAATATCAAGAGTCATTCATAGGTTGGTGGGTGTGTGGGTGTCATTACAGTGTTTGGACTATAAATATCAACAGTCATTCATGGGGTATTGGGTGGGTGGTTGTCATTACAGTGCTTGGACTGTAAATATCAACAGTCATTCATGGGATGGTAGATGTGTGGGTGTCATTACCGTGCTTAGACTGTAAATATCAATAGTCATTCATGGGGTGGTGGGGGTGTTGGTGTGATTACAGTGCTAGGACTGCAAATATCACCAGTCATTATGGGGTGGGGGGGGGTGTCATTACATTGATTGGACTATAAATATCAACATTCATTCATGGGGTGTTGGGTGTGTAGGGGTCATAACAGTGCTTGGACTGTAAATATTAACAGTCATTAATGGGGTGGTGAGTATGTTGTTGTCATTACAGTGCTTGGACTGGTAATATAAACAGTCATTAATAAGGTGGTGGATGTGTGGGTGTCATTACAGTTTTTGGACTGTAAATATCAACAGACATTTATGCTGTGGTGGGTGTGTGGTTTTCATTACAGTGCTTGGACTGGTAATATCAACAGTCATTCATGGGATGGTGGATGTGTAGGTGTCATTACAGGGCTTAGACTGTATATATCAATAGTTATTTATGTGGTCGGGGGTGTGTGGGTATCATTACAGTGTTTGAACTGTAAATATCAACAGTCATACAAGGGGTGGTGGTGGTGTGGGTGTGATTACAGTGCTAGGACTGCAAATATCAACAGTCATTCATTGAGTGGGGGTGTGTGTTGGTGTCATTACATTGATTGGACTGTAAATATCAAAAGTCATTCATTGGGAGGTGGGTATGTAGGTGTCATTACAGTGCTTGGACTGTAAATATCAACAGTCATTCAGAGGGTTGTGGGTGTGTGGTTGTCATTACATTGTTTGGACTGTAAATTTCTACAGTCATTAATGGGGTGGTGGGTGTGTGGGTGTCATTACAGTGCTTGAACTGTAAATATCAACAGTCATTCATATGGTGGTGAGTGTGTGGGTGTCATTACAGTGCTTTAACTGTAAACATCAACAGTCATTCAAGGGGTGGTGATTGTGTCTGTGTCATTACAGTGTTTGGACTCTAAATATCAACAGTCATTCATAGGTGGTTTGTGTGTGGGTGTCATTACAGTGCCTTAGCTGTAAACATCAACAGTCATTCATGGAGTGGAGGGTGTGTTGGTGTCATTAAAATGCTTGGACTGTAAATATCAACAATCATTCATGTGGTTGTGTGTGTCATTACAGTGCTTGGACTGTAAATATCAATAGTCATTAATAAGGTGGTGGGTGTGTGGGTGTCATTACAGTGTTTGGACTGTAAATATTAACAGTCATTTAAGGGGTGTTGGGTGTGATGGTGTCATTATATTGCTTGGATTGTAAATATCAACAGTCATTCATGGGGTTGTGGGTGTGTGGTTGTCATTACAATGCTTGGACTGTAAATATCATCAGTCATAAATAGTGGTGGGTATGTGGTTGTCATAACAGTGCTTTGACTGGTAATATCAACAGTCATTCATGGGGTGGTGGATGAGTGGGTGTCATTACAGTGCTTTGACTGTAAATATTAACAGTCATTCATGAGGTGAATGGTATGTAGTTGTTATTACAGAGCTTGGATTCGTAATATCAACAGTCATTAATGGGGTGGTGGATGTGTGGGCGTCATTACAGTGTTTGGACTGTAAATATCAACAGTCATTAATGGGATGGTGATTGTGTCTGTGTCATTACAGTGTTTGGACTGTAAATATTAACAGTCATTCATTGGGTGGTGGGTGTGTTGGTATCATTAGAGTGCTTGGATTGTAAAAATCAACAGTCATTTATGGGGTGGTGTGTGTGTGGGTGTTATTACAGTGCTTGGGGTTGTGGGTGTGTGGGTGTCATTACAGTGCTTGGACTGTAAATATCAACAGTCACTCATAGGGTGGTGAGCATGTGGTTGTCATTACAGTGCTTGGACTGGTAATATCAACAGTCATTAATGGGCTGGTGGATGTGTGGGCATCATTACTGTGTTTGGACTGTAAATATCAACGGACATTCATGGGGTGGTGGGTGTGTTGGTGTCATTACAATGCTTTGATTGTAAATATCAAGTCATTCATGGGGTGTTGGGTGTGTGGGTTTCATTACAGAGCTTGGACTGTAAATATCAACAGTCATTCATGGGGTGGGAGTGTGTGTGGGTGTCATTACATTGATTGGACTGTAAATATCAAAAGTCATTCATGGGGTGGTGGGTATGTAGGTGTCATTACAGTGCTTGGACTGTAAATATCAACAGTCGTTCATGGGGTTGTGGTTGTGTAGGTGTTATTACATTGTTTGGACTGTAAACATCAACAGTCATTCATGAAGTTGAGGGTGTGTTGGTGTCATTACAGTGCTTGGACTGTAAATATTAACTGTCATTCATGAGGTGGAGGGTATGTGGGTGTCATTATAGTGCTTGGACTGTAAATATCAACAGCCATATACGGGACAGTAGGTGTGTGGGTGTCCTTACAGTGCTTGGACTGTAAATATCAACAGTCATTCATAGGTTAGTGGGTAAAAGGGTGTCATTACAGTTCTTAAACTGTAAATATCAACAGTCATTCATTGGGTGGTGGGTGTGTTGGTATCATTAGAGTGCTTGGATTGTAAAAATCAACAGTCATTCATGGGGTGGTGTGTGTGTGGGTGTCATTACAGTGCTTGGGTTTGTGGGTGTGTGGGTGTCATTAGAGTGCTTGGATTGTAAATATCAACAGTCATTTATTGGGTTGTGTGTGTGTGGGTGTTATTACAGTGCTTGGACTGTAAATATCAACAGTCATTCATTGGGTAGTGTGTATGTAATTGTCATTACATTGCTTGGACTGGTAATATCAAAAGTCATTAATGGGGTGGTGGGTGTGTGGGTGTCATTACAGTGCTTGGACTGTAAATATCAACAGTCATTTATGGGGTGTGTGAGTGTCATTACAGTGTTTAGACTGTAAATATATACAGTCATTCATGGGGTGGTATGTGTGTGGGTGTCATTACAGTGCTTGAATTGTAAATATCACCAGTCATTTATGGGGTGGTGGGTGTGTGGCTGTTATTACAGTGCTTGGACTGTATATATCATCAGTCATTCATGCGGTGTGTGGGAGTCATTACAATGCATGGACTGTAAATATCATCAGTCATTCATGGGGTGGTGGGTGTGTTGGTGTCATTGCAGTGCTTGGACTGTAAATATCAACCATCATATATTGGGTGTGTTTGTTATTACATTGCTTGGACTGTAAATATCAACAGTCGTTTATGGTATGGTGGGTGTGTGGGTGTCATTACAGTGCTTAAACTGTAAATATCAACAGTCATTCATGGGGTGTGTGTGTCATTACAGTGCTTGGACTGTAAATATCAACAGTCATTCATGGAGTGATTGATGTGTGGGTGTCAGTACAGTGCTTGGACTGTAAAAATCAACATTCATTTATGGAGTGTGTGTGTCATTACAGTGCTTGGACTGTAAATATCAATAGTCATTCATGGGGTGGTGGGTGTGTGGGTATCGTCACAGTGATTGGACTGTAAATATCAACAGTCATTCATTGGGTGTGTGTCATTACAGTGCTTGGACTGTAAATATTAACAGCCATTCATGAGGTGGTGAGTGTGTGAGTGTCATTACAGAGCTTGAATTACAAATGTCAATAAGCATTCATGGGGTTGTGAGTATGTTGGTGGAATTACAGTGCTTGGACTGTAAATATCAACAGTAATTCATGGGGTGGAGGGGGTGTGGGTGTCATTACAGTGCTTGGACTGTAAATATCAACAATCATTCATGGGGTGGTGGGTGTATGGGTGTCATTACTGAGCTTGGACTGTAAATATCAACAGTCATTTATGGGATGAGTGGGTGTCATTATAGTCCTTGGACTGTAAATATCAACAGTTATTTATGGGGTTGTGGGTGTGTGGGTGTCATAACAGTGCTTAGACTATAAATATCAACAGTCATTAATGGGATGGTATGTGTGTGTGTGTCATTACAGTGCTTGGACTGTAAATATCAACAGTAATTTTTGGGGTGAGTGGGAGTCATAACCGTGCTAGGACTGTAAATATCAACAGTCATTCATGGGGTTGTGGGTTTGTGGGTGTCATAACAGTGCTTAAACTGTAAATATCAACAGTCATTCATGGGGTGCATGGGTGTCAATACAGTGCTTGGACTGTAAATATCAACAGTCATTCATGGGGTTGTGGATGTGTGGATGTCATATCAGTGCTTAGACTGTAAATATCAACAGTCATTCATGTGGTGTGTGGGTGTCTTTACAGTGCTTGGACTGTAAATATAAATAATCATTTATAGGGTGTTGAGTGTGTGGGGGGCATTACAGTGCTTGGACTGTAAATATCAACAGTCATTCATGGGGTGGTGGGTGTGTGGGTGTCATTACAGTGCTTGGACTGTAAATATAAAGTCATTCATTGGGTGTTGGGTGTGGAGGTGTCATTACAGTCCTTGCACGGTAAATATCAACAGTCATTCATGGGGTGGTTAGTGTGTGGGTGTCGTTATGGTGCTTGGACTGTAAATATCAACAGTCATTCATGGGGTGGTAGGTGTGTGAGCCCTTACCTTGCTAGGACTGTAAATATCAAGTCATTTATGAGATGTGTGTTATTACAGTGGTTGGACTGTAAATATCAACAGTCATTCATAGGGTGGTGTGTGAGTTGGCATCATTACAGTGATTGGACTGGAAATATCAACAGTCATTTATAGGGTGGTGGGTGTGTGGGTGTCATTACTGTGATTGGACTGTAAATATCAACAATCATGCATGGGGTGGTGGGTGTGTGGGTGTCATTACAGTGCTTGGACTGTATATATCATCAGTCATTCATGGGGTGTGTGGGAGTCATTACAGTGCTTGGACTGTATATATCAACAGTCATTAAAGGGGTGGTGGGTGTGTGTGTGTCATTACAGTGCTTGGACTGTAAATATGAAGTCATCAACGGGGTGTTGGGGGATAGAGGTGTCATTAAAGTGCTTGGACTGTAAATATCAACAGTCATTCATGGGGTGGTGGGTGTGTGGGTGTCATTACAGTGCTTGGACTGTAAATATCAACAGTCATTAATGAGATGGTGGGTGTCATTACAGTGCTTGGACTGTAAATACCAACAGTCATTTATGGGGTGTGTGGGTGCCATTACAGTGCTTGGACTGTAAATATCAACAATCATTCATGGGGTGGTATGTATGTAGGTGTCATTACAGTGCTTGAACTGTAAATATCACCAGTCATTTATGGGGTGGTGGGTGTGTGGCTGTTATTACAGTGCTTGGACTGTATATATCATCAGTCATTCATGGGGTGTGTGGGAGTCATTACAATGCATGGACAGTAAATATCAACAGTCAATTATGGGGTGGTTGATGTGTGGGTGTCATTACTGTGCTTGGACAGTAAATATCAACATTCATTTATGGGGTTTGTGTGTCATTACAGTTCTTGGACTGAAAATATCAACAGTCATTCATGGGGTGGTGGGTGTTTGGGTGTCATTTTAGTGCTTGGACTGGAAATATCAACAGTCATTCATGGGGCATGGTGGGTGTGTCGGTGTCATTACAGTGCTCGGACTGTAAATATCAACAGTCATTCATGGGGTGGTTGGTGCATGGGTGTCATTACAGTGTTTAGACTAAAAATATCAATAGTCATTCATGGGGTGGTGGGTGTCATTACAGTGCTTGGACTGTAAATATCAACAGTCATTCAAAAGGGTGGTTGGTGTGTGGGTGTCATTACAGTGTTTGGGCTGTAAATTTAAACTGTCATTTATGGGGTGGTGGTATGTGGGTGTCATTACAGTGCTTGGACTGTAAATATCAACAGTAATTTTTGGGGTGAGTGTGTGTCAAAACAGTGCTAGGACTGTAAATATCAACAGTCATTCTTGGGGTTGTGGGTGTGTGGGTGTCATAACAGTGCTTAAACTGTAAATATCAACAGTCATTCATGGGGTGCATGGGTGTCAATACAGTGCTTGGACTGTAAATATCAACAGTCATTCATGGGGTTGTGGGTGTGTGGATGTCATATCAGTGCTTAGACTGTAAATATCAACAGTCATTCATGGGGTGTGTGGGTGTCTTTACAGTGCTTGGACTGTAAATATAAATAATCATTCATAGGGTGTTGGGTTTGTGGGGGGTATTACAGTGCTTGGACTGTAAATATCAACAGTCATTCATGGGATGTTGGGTGTGTGGGTGTCATTACAGTGCTTGGACTGTAAATATAAAGTCATTCATTGGGTGTTGGGTGTGGAGGTGTCATTACAGTCCTTGGACTGTTAATATCAACAGTCATTCATGGGGTGGTTGATGTGTGGGTGTCATTACAGTGCTTGGACTGTAACTATCAACAGTCATTCAGGTGGTATTGGGTGTGTGGGTGTCGTTATGGTGCTTGGACTGTAAATATCAACAGTCATTCATTAGGTGGTAGGTGTGTGAGTCATTACCTTGCTAGGACTGTAAATATCAAGTCATTTATGAGATGTGTGTTATTACAGTGGTTGGACTGTAAATATCAACAGTCATTTATCGGGTGGTGTGTGAGTTGGAATCATTACAGTGATTGGACTGGAAATATCAACAGTCATTTATAGGGTGGTGGGTGTGTGGGTGTCATTACTGTGATTGGACTGTAAATATCAACAATCATGCATGGGGTGGTGGGTGTGTAGGTGTCATTACAGTGCTTGGACTGTATATATCATCAGTCATTCATGGGGTGTGTGGTAGTCATTACAGCGCTTGGACTGTAAATATCAAGTCATTTATGAGGTGTGTGTCATTACAGTGCTTAGTTTGTAAATATCAACAGTCATTCATGGGGTGGTGAGTGTGTGGGTGTCATTACAGTGCTTGGACTGTATATATCAACAGTCATTAAAGGGGTGGTGGGTGTGTGGGTGTCATTACAGTGCTTGGACTGTAAATATAAAGTCATCAATGGGGTGTTGGGTGTAGGGGTGTCATTAAAGTGCTTGGACTTTAAATATCAACAGTCATTCATGGGGTGGTGGGTGTGTGGGTGTCATTACAGTGCTTGGACTGTATATATCATCGGTCATTCATGGGGTGTGTGGGAGTCATTACAGCGCTTGGACTGTAAATATCAAGTTATTTATGAGGTGTGTGTCATTACAGTGCTTGGTTTGTAAATATCAACAGTCATTCATGGGGTGGTGAGTGTGTTGGTGTCATTACAGTGCATGAACTGTATATATCAACAGTCATTAAAGGGGTGGTGGGTGTGTGGGTGTCATTACAGTGCTCGGACTGTAAATATCAACAGTCATTCATGGTGTGGTTGGTGCATGGGTGTCATTACAGTGTTTAGACTAAAAATATCAATAGTCATTCATGGGGTGGTGGGTGTGTGGGTGTCATTACAGTGCTTGGACTGTAAATATCAACAGTCATTCAAGGGGTGGTGGGTGTGTGGGCGTCATTACATTATCCGGACTGGAAAATTCAAAAGTCATTCATAGGGTGGTGGGTGTGTGAGTGTCATTACAGTGCTTGGACTGTAATATCATCAGTCATTCAAGGGGTGGGTGGGTGTGTGGGGGTCATTACAGTGTTTGGACTGTAAATATCAACAGTCATTCATGGGGTGGTCGGTATGTTGTTTGATTACAGTGCTTGGACTGGTAATATCAACAGTCATTTATGGGGTGGTGGATGTGTGGGTGTCATTACAGTGCTTGGACTGTAAATATCAATAGTCATTCATGGGGTGGTTGGTGTGTGGGTGTCATTACAGTGCTTGGGCTGTAAATTTAAACTCTCATTGATGGGGTGGGGGTATGTGGGTGTCATTACAGTGGTTGGACTCTATAAATCAAGAGTCATTAATGGGGTGGTGAGTGTGTGGGTGTCATTACAGTGCTTGGACTGTAAATATCAACAGTCATTCATGGGGTGGTTTGTGTGAGAGGGTAATTACAGTGCATGAACTGTAAATATCAACAGTCATTCATAAGGTGGTGGGTGTCATTACAGTGCTTGGATTGTAAATATCAACAGTCATTCATGGGGTGGTGGGTGTGTGGGTGTCATTTTAGTGCTTGGACTGGAAATATCAACAGTCATTCATGGGGTGTTATGGGTGTGTGGGTGTCATTACAGTGCTCGGACTGTAAATATCAACAATCATTCGTGGTGTGGTTGGTGCGTGGGTGTCATTGCAGTGTTTGGACTAAAATTATCAATAGTCATTCATGGGGTGGTGGGTGTGTGGGTGTCATTACAGTGCTTGGACTGTAAATATCAACAGTCATTCAAGGGGTGGTGGGTGTGTGGGCGTCATTACATTATCCGGACTGGAAATTTCAAAAGTCATTCATAGGGTGGTGGGTGTGTGAGTGTCATTACAGTGCTTGGACTGTAAATATCAACAGTCATTTAAGTGGTGGGTGGGTGTGTGGGGGTCATTACAGTGTTTGGACTGTAAATATCAACAGTCATTCATGGGGTGGTTTGTGTGAGATGGTAATTACAGTGCATGGACTGTAAATATCAACGGTCATTCATAAGGTGGTGGGTGTCATTACAGTGCTAGGACTGTAAATATCAACAGTCATTCAAGGGGTGGGTGGGTGTGTGGGGGTCATTACAGTGTTTGGACTGTAAATATTAATAGTAATTCATTGAGTGGTTGGTGTGTAGGTGTCATTACAGCGCTTGGACTGTAAATTTAAACTGTCATTTATGGGGTGGTGGTATGTGGGTGTCATTACAGTGGTTGGACTGTAAATATCAACAGTCATTCAAGGGGTGGTTTGTGTGAGATGGTAATTACAGTGCATGGATTGTAAATATCAACGGTCATTCATAAGGTGGTGGGTGTCATTACAGTGCTAGGACTGTAAATATCAACAGTCATTCAAGGGGTGGGTGGGTGTGTGGGGGTCATTACAGTGTTTGGACTGTAAATATTAATAGTAATTCATTGGGTGGTTGGTGTGTAGGTGTCATTACAGCGCTTGGACTGTAAATTTAAACTGTCATTTATGGGGTGGTGGTATGTGGGTGTCATTACAGTTGTTGGACGGTAAATATCAAGAGTCATTCATGGGGTGGCGGGTGTGTGGGTGTCATTACAGTTCTTGGACTGTAAATATCAACAGTCTTTCATGGGGTGGTTTGTGTGAGGCGGTAATTACAGTGCATGGACTGTAAATATCAACAGTCATTCATAGGGTGGTGGGTGTCATTACAGTGCTTGGACTGTAAACATCAACAGTTATATATGGGGTGGTGAGTGTGTCGGTGTCATTACAGTGCTTGGAATGTAAATATCAACTGTCATTTATGGGGTGGTGGGTGTGTTGGTGTCATTAGAGTGCTTGGACTGTCAATATCAATAGTCATTCATCGGCTTGTGGATGTGTGGGTTTCATTACATTGCTCGGTCTGTAAATATCAACAGTCATTAATGGGGTGGTGGGTGTTTAGGTGTCATTACAGTGCTTGGACTGTAAATATCAACAGTCATTCATGGGGTGGTTGGTGTGTGGGTGTCATTACATTGTTCGGACTGAAAATTTCAACAGTCATTCATGGGGTGGTGGGTATGTGGTTGTCATTACAGTGCTTGGACTGGTAATATCAACTTTCATTCATGGGGTGGTGGATGTGTGGGTGTCATTACAGTGCTTGGACTGTAAATATCAAAAGTCATTTATGAGGTAGTTGGTGTGTGGGTGTCATTACAGTGCTTGGACTGTAAATTTAAACTGTCATTTATAGGGTGGTGGTATATGCGTGTCATTACAGTGGTTGGACTGTAAATATCAAGAGTCATTCATCGGGTGGTTGGTGTGTGGGTGTCATTACAATGCTTGGACTGTAAATATCAACAGTCATTCCTGGGGTGGTTTGTGTGAGGGGGTAATTACAGTCATTGGACTGTAAATATCAGCAGTCATTCATAGGGTGGTGGGTGTCATTGCAGTGCTTGGACTGTAAACATCAACAGTCAAATATGGGGTGGTGGTATGTGGGTGTCATTACAGTGGTTGGACTGTAAATATCAAGAGTCATTCATGGGGTGGTGGGTGTGTGGGTGTCATTACAGTGCTTGGACTGTAAATATCAACATTCATTCATGGGGTGGTTTGTGTGAGGGGGTAATTACAAAGCATGGACTGTAAATATCAACAGTCATTTATAGGGTGGTGAGTGTCATTACAGTGCTTGGACTGTAAACATCAACAGTCATATAGGAGGTGGTGAGTGTGTCGGTGTCATTACAGTGCTTGGAATGTAAATATCAACAGTCATTTATGGGGTGGTGGGTGTGTTTGTGTAACTAGAGTGCTTGGACTGTCAATATCAATAGTCATTCATGGGGTGGTGGATGTGTGGGTTTCATTACATTGCTTGGTCTGTAAATATCAACAGTCATTCATGGGATGGTGGGTGTGTAGGTGTCATTACAGTGCTTGGGCTGTAAATATCAACAGTCATTCATGGGGTAATTGGTGTGTGGGTATCATTACATTGTTCGGCATGGAAATTTCAACAGTCATTTATAGGGTGGTAGGTGTGTGGGTGTCATTTTATTGCTTGGACTGTAAATATCAACAGTCATTCAAGGGCTGGTGGGTGTGTGGGTGTCATTACAGTGTTTGGACTGTAAATATTAACAATCATTCATGGGGTGGTGGGTGTGATGGTGTCATTATATTGCTTGGATTGTAAATATCAACAGTCATTCATGGGGTTGTGGGTGTGTGGTTGTCATTACAATGCTTGGACTGTAAATATCAACAGTCATTCATAGAGTGGTGGGTATGTGGTTGTCATTACAGTGCTTTGACTGGTAATATGAACAGTCATTCATGGGGTGGTGGATGAGTGGGTGTCATTACAGTGCTTGGACTGAAAATATTAACAGTCATTCATGAGGTGGTTGGTATGTAGTTGTTATTACAGAGCTTGGATTCGTAATATCAACAGTCATTAATGGGTTGGTGGATGTGTGGGCGTCATTACAGTGCTTGGACTGTAAATATCAACAGTCATTCATGGGGTGGTGGGTATGTTGGTGTCATTACAGTGCTTTGATTGTAAATATCAACAGTCATTCATGGGGTGGTGGGTGTGTTGGTGTCTTTACAGTGCTTGGACTGTAAATATCAACAGTCATTTATGGGGTGGTTGGTATGTGGTTGTCATTACATTGTTTGGACTGGTAATATCAACAGTCATTAATAAGGTGGTGGATGTGTGGGCGTCATTACAGTTTTTGGACTGTAAATATCAAGAGACATTTATGCGGTGGTGGGTGTGTTGGTGTCATTACCGTGCTTGGATTGTAAATATCAAAAGTCATTCATGGGGTGTTGGGTGTGTGGGTGTCATTACAGTGCTTGAACTGTAAATTTCAACAGTCATTCATAGGGTGGTGGGTATGTGGTTGTCATTACAGTGCTTGGACTGGTAATATCAACAGTCATTCATGGGATGGTGGATGTGTAGGTGTCATTACAGTGCTTAGACTGTATATATCAATAGTTATTTATGTGGTCGGGGGTGTGTTGGTATCATTACAGTAATTGGACTGTAAATATCAACAGTCATACATGGGGTGGTGATGGTGTGGGTGTGATTACAGTGCTAGGACTGCAAATATCAACAGTCATTCATGGAGTGGGGGTGTGTGTTGGTGTCATTACATTGATTGGACTGTAAATATCAAAAGTCATTCATTGGTAGGTGGGTATGTAGGTGTCATTTCAGTGCTTGGACTGTAAATATCAACAGTCATTCCTGGGGTGGTTTGTGTGAGGGGGTAATTACAGTGCATGGACTGTAAATATCAACAGTCATTCATAGAGTGGTGGGTATGTGGTTGTCATTACAGTGCTTTGACTGGTAATATCAACAGTCATTCATGGGGTGGTGAGTGTGTGGGTGTCATTACAGTGCTTTAACTGTAAACATCAACAGTCATTCAAGGGGTGGTAATTGTGTCTGTGTCATTACAATGTTTGGACTCTAAATATCAACAGTCATTTATAGGTGGTTTGTGTGTGGGTGTAATTACAGTGCTTTAGCTGTAAACATCAACAGTCATTCATGGAGTGGAGGGTGTGTTGGTGTCATTACAATGCTTGGACTGTAAATATCAACAATCATTCATGTGGTTGTGGGTGTGTGGGTGTCATTACAGTGCTTGGACTGTAAATATCAACTGTCATTCATTGGGTGGTGGGTGTGTTGGTATCATTAGAGTGCTTGGATTGTACAAATCAACAGTCATTCATGGGGTGGTGTGTGTGTGGGTGTCCTTACAGTGCTTGGACTGTAAATATCAACAGTCATTCATAGGTTAGTGGGTAAAAGGGTGTCATTACAGTTCTTAAACAGTAAATATCAACAGTCATTCATTGGGTGGTGGGTGTGTTGGTATCATTTGAGTGCTAGGATTGTAAAAATCAACAGTCATTCATGGGGTGGTGTGTGTGTGGGTGTCATTACAGTGCTTGGGGTTGTGGGTGTGTGGGTGTCATTCGAGTGCTTGGATTGTAAATATCAACAGTCATTTATTATGTGGTGTGTGTGTGGGTGTTATTACAATGCTTGGACTGTAAATATCAGCAGTCATTCATGGGGTAGTGTGTATGTGGTTGTCATTACATTGCTTGGACTGGTAATATCAACAGTCATTAATGGGGTGGTGGGTGTGTGGGTGTCATTACAGTGTTTGGACTGTAAATATCAACAGTCATTTATGGGGTGTGTGAGTGTCATTACAGTGTTTAGACTGTAAATATATGCAGTCATTCATGGTGTGGTGGGTGTGTGGGAGTCCTTACAGTCCTTGGACTGTAAATATCAACAGTTATTCATGGGTTGGTGGGTGTGTGGGTGTCAATACAGTGCTTGGACTGTAAATATCAACAGTAATTCATGGGGTGTGTGGGTGTCATTACAGTGATTGGACTGTAAATATCAACAGTCATTCATGGGGTGGTGGGTGTGTTGGTGTCATTGCAGTGCTTGGACTGTAAATATCAACCGTCATATATGGAGTGTGTTTGTTTTTACATTGCTTGGACTGTAAATATCAACCATCGTTTATGGTATGGTGGGTGTGTGGGTGTCATTACAGTGCTTAAACTGTAAATATCAACAGTCATTCATGGGGTGTGTGTGTCATTACAGTGCTTGGACTGTAAATATCAACAGTCATTCATGGAGTGATTGATGTGTGGGTGTCATTACAGTGCTTGGACTGTAAAAATCAACATTCATTTATGGAGTGTGTGTGTCATTACAGTGCTTGGACTGTAAATATCAACAGTCATTCATGGGGTGGTGGGTGTGTGGGTGTCGTTACAGTGATTGAACTGTTAATATCAACAGTCATTCATGGGGTGTGTGTCATTACAGTGCTTGGACTGTAAATATTAACAGTCATTCATGAGGTGGTGAGTGTGTGAGTGTCATTACAGTGCTTGGATTATAAATGTCAATAAGCATTCATGGGGTTGTGAGTGTGTTGGTGGAATTACAGTGCTTGGACTGTAAATATCAACAGTAATTCATGGGGTGGAGGGTGTGTAGGTGTCATTACAGTGCTTGGACTGTAAATATCAACAATCATTCATGGGGTGGTGGGTGTATGGGTGTCATTACTGTGCTTGGACTGTAAAAATCAACAGTCATTTATGGGATGAGTGTTTGTCATTACAGTCCTTGGACTGTAAATATCAACAGTTATTTATGGGGTTGTGTGTGTGTGGGTGTCATAACAGTGCTTAGACTATAAATATCAACAGTCATTAATGGGGTGGTATGTGTGTGGATGTCATTACAGTGCTTGGACTGTAAATATCAACAGTAATTTTTGGGGTGAGTAGGTGTCATAACAGTGATAGGACTGTAAATATCAACCGTCATTTATGGGGTTGTGGGTGTGTGGGTGTCATAACAGTGCTTAAACTGTAAATATCAACAGTCATTCATGGGGTGCATGGGTGTCAATACAGTGCTTGGACTGTAAATATCAACAGTCATTCATGGGGTTGTGGGTGTGTGGATGTCATATCAGTGCTTAGACTGTAAATATCAACAGTCATTCATGGGGTGTGTGGGTGTCTTTACAGTGCTTGGACTGTAAACATAAATAATCATTCATAGGGTGTTGGGTGTGTGGGGGGCATTACAGTGCTTGGACTGTAAATATCAACAGTCATTCATGGGGTGGTGGGTGTGTGGGTGTCATTACAGTGCTTGGACTGTAAATATAAAGTCATTCATTGGGTGTTGGGTGTAGTGGAGACATTACAGTCCTTGGACTGTAAATATCAACAGTCATTCATGGGGTGGTTGATGTGCGGGTGTCATTACAGTGCTTGGACTGTAACTATCAACAGTCATTCAGGTGGTATTGGGTGTGTGGGTGTCGTTATGGTGCTTGGACTGTAAATATCAACAGTCATTCATGGGGTGGTAGGTGTGTGAGTCATTACCTTGCTAGGACTGTAAATATCAAGTCATTTATGAGATGTGTGTTATTACAGTGGTTGGACTGTAAATATCAACAGTCATTCATCGGGTGGTGTGTGAGTTGGCATCATTACAGTGATTGGACTGGAAATATCAACAATCATGCATGAGGTGGTGGGTGTGTGGGTCTCATTACAGTGCTTGGACTGTATATATCATCAGTCATTCATGGGGTGTGTGGGAGTCATTACAGCACTTGGACTGTAAATATTAAGTCATTTATGAGGTGTGTGTCATTACAGTGCTTGGTTTGTAAATATCAACAGTCATTCATGGGGTGGTGAGTGTGTGGGTGTCATTACAGTGCTTGGACTGTATATATCAACAGTCATTAAAGGGGTGGTGGGTGTGTGGGAGTCATTACAGTGCTTGGACTGTAAATATAAAGTCATCAACGGGGTGTTGGGTGTGGGGGTGTCATTAAAGTGCTTGGACTGTAAATATCAACAGTCATTCATGGGGTGGTGGGTGTGTGGGTGTCATTACAGTGCTTGGACTGTAAATATCAACAGTCATTAATGAGATGGTGGGTGGCATTACAGTGCTTGGACTGTAAATATCAACAGTCATTTATGGGGTGTGTGGGTGCCATTACAGTGCTTGGACTGTAAATATCAACAATCATTCATGGGGTGGTATGTGTGTGGGTGTCATTACAGTGCTTGAACTGTAAATATCACCAGTCATTTATGGGGTGGTGGGTGTGAGGCTGTTATTACAGTGCTTGGACTGTATATATCATCAGTTATTCATGGGGTGTGTGGGAGTAATTACAATGCATGGACTGTAAATATCAACAGTCAATTATGGGGTGGTTGATGTGTGGGTGTCATTACAGTGCTTGGACAGTAAAAATCAACATTCATTTGTGGGGTTTGTGTGTCATTACAGTGCTTGGACTGTAAATATCAACAGTCATTCATGGGGTGGTGGGTGTGTGGGTGTCATTACAGTGCTTGGACTGTAAATATCAACCGTCATTCATGGAGTGTTGGGTGTGAGGATGTCATTACACTGCTTGGACTGTAAATATCAACAGTCATTCATGGGGTGGTGAGTGTGTGTGTCATTATAGTGCTTGGACTGTAAATATCAAAAGTCAATCATGGGGTGTGTATTATTACAGTACTTGGACTGTAAATATCAACAGTCATTCATGGGGTGTGTGTGTCATTACAGTGCTTGGACTGTAAATATCAACAGTCATTCATGAGGTGGTGAGTGTGTGGGTGTCATTACAGTGCTTGGATTATAAATGTCAATAGGTATTCATAGGGTTGTAAGTGTGTTGGTGTCATTACAGTGCTTGGACTGTAAATATCAACAGTAATTCATGGGGTGGTGGGTGTGTGGGTGTCATTACAGTGCTTGGACTGTAAATATCAACAATCATTCATGGGGTGGTGGGTGTATGGGTGTCATTACTGTGCTTGGACTGTAAATATCAACAGTCATTTATGGGATGAGTGGGTATCATTACAGTCCTTGGACTGTAAATATCAACAGTTATTTATGGGGTTGTGTGTGTGTGGGTGTCATAACAGTGCATAGACTATAAATATCAACAGTCATTAATGGGGTGGTATGTGTGTGGGTGTCATTACAGTGCTTGGACTGTAAATATCAACAGTAATTATTGGGGTGAGTAGGTGTCATAACAGTGCTAGGACTGTAAATATCAACAGTCATTCATGGGGTTGTGGGTGTGTGGTTGTCATAACAGTGCTTAAACTGTAAATATCAACAGTCATTCATGGGGTGCATGGGTGTCAATACAGTGCTTGGACTGTAAATATCAACAGTCATTCATGGGGTTGTGGGTGTGTGGATGTCATATCAGTGCTTAGACTTTAAATATCAACAGTCATTCATGGGGTGTGTGGGTGTCTTTACAGTGCTTGGACTGTAAACATAAATAATCATTCATAGGGTGTTTGGTGTGTGGGGGGCATTACAGTGCTTGGACTGTAAATACCAACAGTCATTCATGGGGTGGTGGGTGTGTGGGTGTCATTACAGTGCTTGGACTGTAAATATAAAGTCATTCATTGGGTGTTGGGTGTGGAGGAGACATTACAGTCCTTGGACTGTAAATATCAACAGTCATTCATGGGGTGGTTGATGTGCGGGTGTCATTACAGTGCTTGGACTGTAACTATCAACAGTCATTCAGGTGGTATTGGGTGTGTGGGTGTCGTTATGGTGCTTGGACTGTAAATATCAACAGTCATTCATGGGGTGGTAGGTGTGTGAGTCATTACCTTGCTAGGACTGTAAATATCAAGTCATTTATGAGATGTGTGTTATTACAGTGGTTGGACTGTAAATATCAACAGTCATTCATCGGGTGGTGTGTGAGTTGGCATCATTACAGTGATTGGACTGGAAATATCAGCAGTCATTTATAGGGTGGTGGGTGTGTGGGTGTCATTACTGTGATTGGACTGTAAATATCAACAATCATGCATGAGGTGTTGGGTGTGTGGGTGTCATTACAGTGCTTGGACTGTATATATCATCAGTCATTAATGGGGTGTGTGGGAGTCATTACAGCGCTTGGACTGTAAATATCAAGTCATTTATGAGGTGTGTGTCATTACAGTGCTTGGTTTGTAAATATCAACAGTCATTCATGGGGTGGTGAGTGTGTGGGTGTCATTACAGTGCTTGGACTGTATATATCAACAGTCATTAAAGGGGTGGTGGGTGTGTGGGAGTCATTACAGTGCTTGGACTGTAAATATAAAGTCATCAACGGGGTGTTGGGTGTGGGGGGGTCATTAAAGTGCTTGGACTGTAAATATCAACAGTCATTCATGGGGTGGTGGGTGTGTGGGTGTCATTACAGTGCTTGGACTGTAAATATCAACAGTCATTAATGAGATGGTGGTTGGCATTACAGTGCTTGGACTGTAAATATCAACAGTCATTTATGGGGTGTGTGGGTGCCATTACAGTGCTTGGACTGTAAATATCAACAATCATTCATGGGGTGGTATGTGTGTGGGTGTCATTACAGTGCTTGAACTGTAAATATCACCAGTCATTTATGGGGTGGTGGGTGTGTGGCTGTTATTACAGTGCTTGGACTGTATATATCATCAGTCATTCATGGGGTGTGTGGGAGTCATTACAATGCATGGACTGTAAATATCAACAGTCAATTATGGGGTGGTTGATGTGTGGGTGTCATTACAGTGCTTGGACAGTAAAAATCAACATTCATTCATGGGGTTTGTGTGTCATTACAGTGCTTGGACTATAAATATCAACAGTCATTCATGGGGTGGTGGGGGTGTGGGTGTCATTACAGTGCTTGGACTGTAAATATCAACCGTCATTCATGGAGTGTTGTTTGTGAGGATGTCATTACACTGCTTGGACTGTAAATATCAACAGTCATTCATGGGGTGGTGAGTGTGTGTGTGTCATTATAGTGCTTGGACTGTAAATATCAAAATTCAATCATGGGGTGTGTATTATTACAGTACTTGGACTGTAAATATCAACAGTCATTCATGGGGTGTGTATGTCATTACAGTGCTTGGACAGTAAATATCAACAGTCATTCATGAGGTGGTGAGTGTGTGGGTGTCATTACAGTGCTTGGATTATAAATGCCAATAGGCATTCATAGGGTTGTAAGTGTGTTGGTGTCATTACAGTGTTTGGACTGTAAATATCAACAGTAATTCATGGGGTGGTGGGTGTGTGGGTGTCATTACAGTGCTTGGACTGTAAATATCAACAATCATTCATGGGGTGGTGGGTGTGCGGGTGTCATTACAGTGCTTGGACTGTAAATATCAACAGTCATTCATGGGGTGAGTGGGTTTTATTACAGTGCTTGGACTGCAAATATCAACAGTCATTTATGGGGTTGTGGGTGTGTTGGTGTCATAACAGTGCTTAGACTGTAAATATCAACAGTCATTCATGGGGTGTGTGGGTGTCAATACAGTGTTTGGACTGTAAATATCAATAGTTATTAATGGGGTGGTGGGTGTGTGGGTGTCATTACAGTGCTTGGACTGTAAATATCAACAGTCATTCATGGGGTGTTTGTGTCATAAGTGCTTGGACTGTAAATATCAACAGTCATTCATGGGGTGCATGGTTGTCAATACAGTGCTTGGACTGTAAATATCAACAGTCATTCATGGGGTTGTGGGTGTGTGGATGTCATATCAGTGCTTAGACTGTAAATATCAACAGTCATTCATGGGGTGTGTGGGTGTGTGAGTCATTACCTTGCTAGGACTGTAAATATCAAGTCACTTATGAGATGTTTGTTATTACAGTGGTTGGACTGTAAATATCAACAGTCATTCATCGGTAGGTGTGTGAGTTGGCATCATTACAGTGATTGGACTGGAAATATCAGCAGTCATTTATAGGGTGGTGGGTGTGTGGGTGTCATTACTGTGATTGGACTGTAAATATCAACAATCATGCATAGGGTGGTGGGTGTGTGGGTGTCATTACAGTGCTTGGACTGTATATATCATCAGTCATTCATGGAGTGTGTGGGAGTCATTACAGCGCTTGGACTGTAAATATCAAGTCATTTATGAGGTGTGTGTCATTACTAGCCCCTGGCTAGTACAGTGGTAACGCGCCTGCCTCGCGTCCGTGAGGTCGGCAGATCGAGCCTCGCCCAGGCCCGAGAGTTTAAAACTGTTTACTGGGGGGTTACTGCCATAGCTGGGCACCATGGTGGGGAGTTGGGCTTGCCTGGCTGACGTTCAGGAGAGTATCTCATCAGAGATAGATACCAGAACTAAAACCCTGCAACTTTAACAGTGCTTGGTTTGTAAATATCAACAGTCATTCATGGGGTGGTTAGTGTGTGGGTGACATTACAGTGCTTGGACTGTATATATCAACAGTCATTAAAGGGGTGGTGGGTGTGTGGGTGTCATTACAGTGCTTGGACTGTAAATTTAAAATCATCAACGGGGTGTTGGGTGTGGGGGTGTCATTAAAGTGCTTGGACTGTAAATATCAACAGTCATTCATGGGGTGGTGGGTGTGTGGGTGTCATTACAGTGCTTGGACTGTAAATATCAACAGTCATTAATGAGATGCTGGGTGTCATTATAGTGCTTGGACTGTAAATATCAACAGTCATTTATGGGATGTGTGGGTGCCATTACAGTGCTTGGACTGTAAATATCAACAATCATTCATGGGGTGGTATGTGTGTGAGTGTCATTACAGTGCTTGAACTGTAAATATCACCAGTCATTTATGGGGTGGTGGGTGTGTGGCTGTTATTACAGTGCTTGGACTGTATATATCATCAGTCATTCATGGGGTGTGTGGGAGTCATTACAATGCATGGACTGTAAATATCAACAGTCAATTATGGGGTCGTTGATGTGTGGGTGTCATTACAGTGCTTGGACAGTAAAAATCAACATTCATTTATGGGGTTTGTGTGTCATTACAGTGCTTGGACTGTAAATATCAACAGTCATTCATGGGGTGGTGGATGTGTGGGTGTCATTACAGTGCTTGGCCTGTAAATATCAACCGTCATTCATGGAGTGTTGGGTGTGAGGATGTCATTACACTGCATGGACTGTAAATATCAACAGTCTTTCATGGGGTGGTGAGTGTGTGTGTGTCATTATAGTGCTTGGACTGTAAATATCAACAGTCATTAATGGGGTGTGTATTATTACAGTACTTGGACTGTAAATATCAACAGTCATTCATGGGGTGTGTGTGTCATTACAGTGCTTGGACTGTAAATATCAACAGTCATTCATGAGGTGGTGAGTGTGTGGGTGTCATTACAGTTCTTGGATTATAAATGTCAATAGGCATTCATAGGGTTGTAAGTGTGTTGGTGTCATTACAGTGCTTGGACTGTAAATATCAACAGTAATTCATGGGGTGGTGGGTGTGTGGGTGTCATTACAGTGCTTGGACTGTAAATATCAACAATCATTAATGGGGTGGTGGGTGTGTGGGTGTCATTACAGTGCTTGGACTGTAAATATCAACAGTCATTCATACGGTGAGTGGGTTTTATTACAGTGCTTGGACTGTAAATATCAACAGTCATTTATGGGGTTGTGGGTGTGTGGGTGTCATAACAGTGCTTGGACTGTAAATATCAACAATCATTAATGGGGTGGTGGGTGTGTGGGTGTCATTACAGTGATTGGACTGTAAATATCAACAGTCATTCTTATGGTGAGTGGGTTTTATTACAGTGCTTGGACTGTAAATATCAACAGTCATTCATGGGGTGGTGGATGTGTAGGTGTAATTACAGTGCTTGAACTGTAAATATCAACAGTTATTCATAGGGTAGTGGATGTGTGGGCGTAATTACAGTGCTTGGACTGTAAATATCAACAGTCATTTATGGGGTGAGTGGGTGTCATTACAGTCCTTGGACTGTAAATATCAACAGTCATTTATGGGGCTGTATGTGTGTGGGTGTCGTAACTGTGCTTAGACTGTAAATATCAACAGTCATTCATGGGGTGTGTGGGTGTCAATACAGTGCTTGGACTGTAAATATCAATAGTCATTAATGGGGTGGTGGGTGTGTGGGTGTCATTACAGTGCTTCGACTGTAAATATCAACAGTCATTCATGGGGTGTTTGTTACATAAGTGCTTGGACTGTTAATATCAACAGTCATTCATGGGGTGAATAGGTGTCATTACAGTGCTTGGACTGTAAATATTTACAGTCATTCATGGGGTTGTGGGTGTGTGGGTGTCATAACAGTGCTTAGACTGTAAATATCAACAGTCATTCATGGGGTGAGTAGGTGTCATTACAGTGCTTGGACTGTAAATATCAACATTCATAAATAGGGTGGTGGGTGTGTGGGTGCCACTACAGTGCTTGAACTGTAAATATCACCAATCATTCATGTCGTGGTGGGTGTGTGGCTGTTATTACAGCAATTTGACTGTAAATATCAACAGACATTCAGGTGGTAGTACGTGTGTGGGTGTCATTACGGTGCTTGGACTGTAAATATCAACAGTCATTCAAGGGGTGATAGGTGTGTGAGTCATTACAGTGCTTGGACTGTAAATATCAAGTCATTCATGGGGTGGTAGCTGTGTGAGTGTAATTACAGTGCTTGGACTGTAAATATCAACAGTTATTCATGGGGTGGTGGATGTGTTAGTGTAATTACAGTGCTTCGACTGTAAATATTAACAGTCATTCATGGGGTGGTGAGTGTGTGGGTGTCATTACAGTGCTTGGACTGTATATATCATCAGTCATTCAAGTGGTGTGTGGGATTCATTACAGTGCATGGACTACAAATATCAACAGTCAATTATGGGGTGGTGGATGTGTGGGAGTCATTACAGTGCATGGACTGTAAATATCAACAGTCATTCATGGGGTGGTGAGTGTGTGGGTGTCATTACAGTGCTTGGACTGTAAATATAAATAATCATTCATAGGGTGTTGGGTGTGTGGGTGTCATTACAGTCCTTGGACTGTAAATATCAACAGTAATTCATGGGGTGTGGGTGTGTGTGTGTCATTACAGTGCTTGGACTGTAAATATCAACAGTAATTAATGGGGTGTGTTTGTCATTACAGTGCTTTTACTGTAAATATTAACAGTCATTCATAGGGTGTGTGTGTCATTACAGTGCTTGGACTGTAAAGATCAACAGTCATTCATAAGGTGGTAAGTGTGTGGGTGTCATTACAGTGCTTGGATTATAAATGTCAATAGGCATTCATGGGGTTGTGAGTGTGTTGTTGTCATTACAGTGATTGGACTGTAAATATCAACAGTAATTCATGGGGTGGTGGGTGTCTGGTTGTCATTACAGTGCTTGGACTGAAAATATCAACAATCATTCAGTTGGTGGTGGGTGTGTGGGTGTCATTACAGTGTTTGGTCTGTAAATATCAACAGTCATTCATTGGGTGAGTGGGTGTCATTACAGTGCTTGGACTGTAAATATCAACAGTCATTAATGGGGTTGTAGGTGTGTGGGTGTCATAACAGTGCTTAGACTGTAAATATCAACTGTTATTCATGGGGTGTGTGGGTGTCAATACAGGGCTTGGACTGTAAATATCAATAGTCATTCTTGGGGTGGTGGGTGTGTGGGTGTCATTACAGTGCTTGGACTGTAAATATCAACAGTCATTCATGGGTTGTTTGTGTCATTACAGTGCTTGGACTGTAAATATCAACAGTTATTCATGGGGTGAGTGGGTATTATTACAGTGCTTGGACTGTAAATATCAAGTCATTCATAGGGTTGTGGTTGTGTGGGTGTCATAACAGTGCTTAGAATGTATATATCAACAGTCATTCATGGGGTGTGTATGTGTCAATAAAGTGCTTGGACTGTTAATATTAACAGTCATTCAGGTGGTAGTGGGTGTGTGGGTGTCATTATGGTGCTTGGACTGTAAATATTAACAGTCATTCATGGGGTGGTAGGTGTGTGAGTCATTACCTATCTAGGACTGTAAATATCAACAGTATTTCATAGAGTGGTGGGTGTGTGGGTGTCATTACTGTGATTGGACTGTAAATATCAACAATCATGCGTGGGATGGTGGGTGTGTGGGTGTCATTACAGTGCTTGGACTGTATATATCATCAGTCATTCATGGGGTGTGTGGGAGTTATTACAGTGCTTGGACTGTAAATATCAACAGTCATTCGTGGGGTGGTGAATGTGTGGGTGTCATTACAGTGCTTGGACTGTAAATATCAACAGTCATTTATAAGGTGTGTGTCACTACAGTGCTTGGACTGTAAATATCAACAGTCATTCATGGGGTGGTGAGTGTGTGGGTGTCATTACAGTGTTTCGACTATAAATATAAATAATCATTCGTAGGGTGTTTGGTGTGTGGGGGTCATTACAGTGCTTGGACTGTAAATATCAATAGTCATTCATTGGGTGGTGGGTGTGTGGTTGTCATTACAGTGCTTGGACTGTAAATATAAAGTGATTCATGGGGTGTTGTGTGTGGGAATGTCATTACAGTGCTTGGACTGTAAATATCAACAGTCATTCATGGGGTGGTAGGTGTGTGGGTGTCATTACAGTGCTTGGACTGTAAATATCAACAGTCATTCATTGGGTGAGTGGGTGTCATTACCGTGCTTGGACTGTAAATATCAACAGTCATTCATGGGGTGTTGGGTGTGTAAGTGTCATTACAGTGCTTGGACTGTAAATATAAAGTCATTCATGGGGTGTTGTGTGTAGGGATGTCATTACAGTGCTTGGACTGTAAATATCAACAGTCATTCATAGGGTGGTGGGTGTGTGGGTGTCATTACTGTGATTGGACTGTAAATATCAACAATCATGCATGGGGTGGTAGGTGTGAGGGTGTCATTACAGTGCTTGGACTGTAAATGTCAGTCATTTTTGAGGTGGTGGGTGTGTGGGTGTCATTACATTGCTTGGACTGTATATATTAACATTCATTCATGGGGCCGTGGGTGTGTGGGTGTCATTACAGTGTTTGGACTGTAAATATCAACAGTCATTCATGGGGTGTGGGGGTGTCAATACAGTGCTTGGACTGTAAATATCAACAGTTTTTCATGGGATGGTGGGTGTGTAAGTGTCATTACAGTGCTTGGACTGTAAATATAAAGTCATTCATGGGGTGTTGTGTGTGGGGATGTCATTACAGTGCTTGGACTGTAAATATCAAGTCATTCATGGGGTGGTAGGTGTGTGGGTGTCATTACAGTGCTTGGACTGTAAATATCAACAGTCATTCATTGGGTGAGTGGGTGTCATTACAGTGCTTGGACTGTAAATATCAACAGTCATTCATTGGGTGTGTAAGTGTCATTACTGTGCTTGGACTGTAAATATCAACAGTCATTCATGGGGTGGAGGGTGTGTGGGTGTCATTACAGTGCTTGGACTGTAAATATCAATAGTCATTCATGGGGTGTTTATGTCATTACAGTGCTTGTACTGTAAATATCAAATCATTCATGGGGTGGTGAATGTGTAGGTGTAATTACAGTGCTTTGACTGTAAATATCAACAGTCATTCATGGGGTGGTAGGTGTGTGAGTCATTACCTTGCTAGGACTGTAAACATCAACTGTCATTCATTGGGTGGTGGGTGAGTGTGCATCATTACAGTGCTTGGACTGGAAATATCAACAGTCATTCATAGGGTGGTGGGTGTGTGGGTGTCATTACTGTGATTGGACTGTAAATATCAACAATCATGCATGGGGTGGTAGGTGTGTGGGTGTCATTACAGTGCTTGGACTGTAAATATCAACAATCATTCATTGGGTGAGTGGGTGTCATTACAGTGCTTGGACTGTAAATATCAACAGTCATTTATTGGGTGGTGGGTGTGTACGTGTCATTACAGTGCTTGGAATGTAAATAAAAAGTCATTCATGGGGTGTTGTGTGTGGGGATGTCATTACAGTGTTTGGATTGTAAATATCAACAGTCATTCATGGGGCGGTGGGTGTGTGGGTGTCATTACAGTGCTTGGACTGTAAATATCAACAGTAATTCCTGGGGTGTTGGTGTGTGGGTGTCATTACAGTGCTCTAACTGTAAATATCAACAGTCATTCATAAGGTGGTGGGTGTGGAGGTGTCATTACAATGCTTGGACTGTAAATATCAACAGTCATTCATGGGGTGGTGAGTGTGTGTGTGTCATAACAGTGCTTGGACTGTAAATATCAACAGTAATTAATGGGGTGTGTGTGTCATTACAGTGCTTGGACTGTAAATATCAACAGTCATTCATAGGGTGTGTGTGTCATTACAGTGCTTGGACTGTAAAGATCAACAGTCATTCATGAGGTGGTAAGTGTGTGGGTGTCATTACAGTGCTTGGATTATAAATTTCAATAGGCATTTATGGGGTTGTGAGTGTGTTGGTGTCATTACAGTGATTGGACTGTAAATATCAACAGTAATTCATGGGGTGGTGGGTGTCTGGTGTTCATTACAGTGCTTGGACTGTAAATATCAACAATCATACAGTTGGTGGTGGGTGTGTGGGTGTCATTACAGTGCTTGGTCTGTAAATATCAACAGTCATTCATTGGGTGAGTGGGTGTCATAACAGTGCTTGGACTGTAAATATCAACAGTCATTAATGGGGTTGTGGGTGTGTGGGTGTCATAACAGTGCTTAGACCGTAAATATCAACAGTTATTATTGGGGTGTGTGGGTGTCAATACAGTGCTTGGACTGTAAATATCAATAGTCATTCTTGGGGTGGTAGGTGTGTGGGTGTCATTACAGTGCTTGGACTGTAAATATCAACAGTCATTCATGGGGTGTTTGTGTCACTACAGTGCTTGGACTATAAATATCAACAGTCATTCATGGGGTGAGTGGGTATTATTACAGTGCTTGGACTGTAAATATCAAGTCATTCATTGGGTTGTGGTTGTGTGGGTGTCATAACAGTGCTTAGACTGTATATATCAACAGTCATTCATGGGGTGTGTATGTCAATAAAGTGCTTGGACTGTAAATATCAACAGTCAATCAGGTGGTAGTGGGTGTGTGGGTGTCATTATGGTGCTTGGACTGTAAATATTAACAGTCATTCATGGGGTGGCAGGTGTGTGAGTCATTACCTTGCTAGGATTGTAAATATCAAAAGTCATTCATGGGGTGGTGGGTGAGTGGGCATCATTACAGTGCTTGGACAGAAAATATCAACAGTCTTTCATAGGGTGGTGGGTGTGTGGGTGTCATTACTGTGATTGGACTGTAAATATAAATAATCATTCGAAGGGTGTTGGGTGTGTGTTGGTCATTACAGTGCTTGGACTGTAAATATCAACAGTAATTAATGGGGTGTGTTTGTCATTACAGTGCTTTTACTGTAAATATTAACAGTCATTCATAGGGTGTGTGTGTCATTACAGTGCTTGGACTGTAAAGATCAACAGTCATTCATAAGGTGGTAAGTGTGTGGGTGTCATTACAGTGCTTGGATTATAAATGTCAATAGGCATTCATGGGGTTGTGAGTGTGTTGTTGTCATTACAGTGATTGGACTGTAAATATCAACAGTAATTCATGGGGTGGTGGGTGTCTGGTTGTCATTACAGTGCTTGGACTGTAAATATCAACAATCATTCAGTTGGTGGTGGGTGTGTGGGTGTCATTACAGTGTTTGGTCTGTAAATATCAACAGTCATTCATTGGGTGAGTGGGTGTCATTACAGTGCTTGGACTGTAAATATCAACAGTCATTAATGGGGTTGTAGGTGTGTGGGTGTCATAACAGTGCTTACACTGTAAATATCAACTGTTATTCATGGGGTGTGTGGGTGTCAATACAGGGCTTGGACTGTAAATATCAATAGTCATTCTTGGGGTGGTGGGTGTGTGGGTGTCATTACAGTGCTTGGACTGTAAATATCAACAGTCATTCATGGGTTGTTTGTGTCATTACAGTGCTTGGACTGTAAATATCAACAGTTATTCATGGGGTGAGTGGGTATTATTACAGTGCTTGGACTGTAAATATCAAGTCATTCATGGGGTTGTGGTTGTGTGGGTGTCATAACAGTGCTTAGAATGTATATATCAACAGTCATTCATGGGGTGTGTATGTGTCAATAAAGTGTTTGGACTGTTAATATTAACAGTCATTCAGGTGGTAGTGGGTGTGTGGGTGTCATTATGGTGCTTGGACTGTAAATATTAACAGTCATTCATGGGGTGGTAGGTGTGTGAGTCATTACCTATCTAGGACTGTAAATATCAACAGTATTTCATAGAGTGGTGGGTGTGTGGGTGTCATTACTGTGATTGGACTGTAAATATCAACAATCATGCGTGGGATGGTGGGTGTGTGGGTGTCATTACAGTGCTTGGACTGTATATATCATCAGTCATTCATGGGGTGTGTGGGAGTTATTACAGTGCTTGGACTGTAAATATCAACAGTCATTCGTGGGGTGGTGAATGTGTGGGTGTCATTACAGTGCTTGGACTGTAAATATCAACAGTCATTTATAAGGTGTGTGTCACTACAGTGCTTGGACTGTAAATATCAACAGTCATTCATGGGGTGGTGAGTGTGTGGGTGTCATTACAGTGTTTCGACTATAAATATAAATAATCATTCGTAGGGTGTTTGGTGTGTGGGGGTCATTACAGTGCTTGGACTGTAAATATCAATAGTCATTCATTGGGTGGTGGGTGTGTGGTTGTCATTACAGTGCTTGGACTGTAAATATAAAGTGATTCATGGGGTGTTGTGTGTGGGAATGTCATTACAGTGCTTGGACTGTAAATATCAACAGTCATTCATGGGGTGGTAGGTGTGTGGGTGTCATTACAGTGCTTGGACTGTAAATATCAACAGTCATTCATTGGGTGAGTGGGTGTCATTACCGTGCTTGGACTGTAAATATCAACAGTCATTCATGGGGTGTTGGGTGTGTAAGTGTCATTACAGTGCTTGGACTGTAAATATAAAGTCATTCATGGGGTGTTGTGTGTAGGGATGTCATTACAGTGCTTGGACTGTAAATATCAACAGTCATTCATAGGGTGGTGGGTGTGTGGGTGTCATTACTGTGATTGGACTGTAAATATCAACAATCATGCATGGGGTGGTAGGTGTGAAAGTGTCATTACAGTGCTTGGACTGTAAATGTCAGTCATTCTCGAGGTGATGGGTGTGTGGGTGTCATTACATTGCTTGGACTGTATATATTAACATTCATTCATGGGGCCGTGGGTGTGTGGGTGTCATTACAGTGTTTGGACTGTAAATATCAACAGTCATTCATGGGGTGTGGGGGTGTCAATACAGTGCTTGGACTGTAAATATCAACAGTTTTTCATGGGATGGTGGGTGTGTAAGTGTCATTACAGTGCTTGGACTGTAAATATAAAGTCATTCATGGGGTGTTGTGTGTGGGGATGTCATTACAGTGCTTGGACTGTAAATATCAACAGTCATTCATGGGGTGGTAGGTGTGTGGGTGTCATTACAGTGCTTGGACTGTAAATATCAACAGTCATTCATTGGGTGAGTGGGTGTCATTACAGTGCTTGGACTGTAAATATCAACAGTCATTCATTGGGTGTGTAAGTGTCATTACTGTGCTTGGACTGTAAATATCAACAGTCATTCATGGGGTGGAGGGTGTGTGGGTGTCATTACAGTGCTTGGACTGTAAATATCAATAGTCATTCATGGGGTGTTTATGTCATTACAGTGCTTGTACTGTAAATATCAAATCATTCATGGGGTGGTGAATGTGTAGGTGTAATTACAGTGCTTTGACTGTAAATATCAACAGTCATTCATGGGGTGGTAGGTGTGTGAGTCATTACCTTGCTAGGACTGTAAACATCAACTGTCATTCATTGGGTGGTGGGTGAGTGTGCATCATTACAGTGCTTGGACTGGAAATATCAACAGTCATTCATAGGGTGGTGGGTGTGTGGGTGTCATTACTGTGATTGGACTGTAAATATCAACAATCATGCATGGGGTGGTAGGTGTGTGGGTGTCATTACAGTGCTTGGACTGTAAATATCAACAATCATTCATTGGGTGAGTGGGTGTCATTACAGTGCTTGGACTGTAAATATCAACAGTCATTCATTGGGTGGTGGGTGTGTACGTGTCATTACAGTGCTTGGAATGTAAATAAAAAGTCATTCATGGGGTGTTGTGTGTGGGGATGTCATTACAGTGTTTGGATTGTAAATATCAACAGTCATTCATGGGGCGGTGGGTGTGTGGGTGTCATTACAGTGCTTGGACTGTAAATATCAACAGTAATTCCTGGGGTGTTGGTGTGTGGGTGTCATTACAGTGCTCTAACTGTAAATATCAACAGTCATTCATAAGGTGGTGGGTGTGGAGGTGTCATTACAATGCTTGGACTGTAAATATCAACAGTCATTCATGGGGTGGTGAGTGTGTGTGTGTCATAACAGTGCTTGGACTGTAAATATCAACAGTAATTAATGGGGTGTGTGTGTCATTACAGTGCTTGGACTGTAAATATCAACAGTCATTCATAGGGTGTGTGTGTCATTACAGTGCTTGGACTGTAAAGATCAACAGTCATTCATGAGGTGGTAAGTGTGTGGGTGTCATTACAGTGCTTGGATTATAAATTTCAATAGGCATTTATGGGGTTGTGAGTGTGTTGGTGTCATTACAGTGATTGGACTGTAAATATCAACAGTAATTCATGGGGTGGTGGGTGTCTGGTGTTCATTACAGTGCTTGGACTGTAAATATCAACAATCATACAGTTGGTGGTGGGTGTGTGGGTGTCATTACAGTGCTTGGTCTGTAAATATCAACAGTCATTCATTGGGTGAGTGGGTGTCATTACAGTGCTTGGACTGTAAATATCAACAGTCATTAATGGGGTTGTGGGTGTGTGGGTGTCATAACAGTGCTTAGACTGTAAATATCAACAGTTATTATTGGGGTGTGTGGGTGTCAATACAGTGCTTGGACTGTAAATATCAATAGTCATTCTTGGGGTGGTAGGTGTGTGGGTGTCATTACAGTGCTTGGACTGTAAATATCAACAGTCATTCATGGGGTGTTTGTGTCACTACAGTGCTTGGACTATAAATATCAACAGTCATTCATGGGGTGAGTGGGTATTATTACAGTGCTTGGACTGTAAATATCAAGTCATTCATTGGGTTGTGGTTGTGTGGGTGTCATAACAGTGCTTAGACTGTATATATCAACAGTCATTCATGGGGTGTGTATGTCAATAAAGTGCTTGGACTGTAAATATCAACAGTCAATCAGGTGGTAGTGGGTGTGTGGGTGTCATTATGGTGCTTGGACTGTAAAGATCAACAGTCATTCATAAGGTGGTAAGTGTGTGGGTGTCATTACAGTGCTTGGATTATAAATGTCAATAGGCATTCATGGGGTTGTGAGTGTGTTGTTGTCATTACAGTGATTGGACTGTAAATATCAACAGTAATTCATGGGGTGGTGGGTGTCTGGTTGTCATTACAGTGCTTGGACTGTAAATATCAACAATCATTCAGTTGGTGGTGGGTGTGTGGGTGTCATTACAGTGTTTGGTCTGTAAATATCAACAGTCATTCATTGGGTGAGTGGGTGTCATTACAGTGCTTGGACTGTAAATATCAACAGTCATTAATGGGGTTGTAGGTGTGTGGGTGTCATAACAGTGCTTAGACTGTAAATATCAACTGTTATTCATGGGGTGTGTGGGTGTCAATACAGGGCTTGGACTGTAAATATCAATAGTCATTCTTGGGGTGGTGGGTGTGTGGGTGTCATTACAGTGCTTGGACTGTAAATATCAACAGTCATTCATGGGTTGTTTGTGTCATTACAGTGCTTGGACTGTAAATATCAACAGTTATTCATGGGGTGAGTGGGTATTATTACAGTGCTTGGACTGTAAATATCAAGTCATTCATGGGGTTGTGGTTGTGTGGGTGTCATAACAGTGCTTAGAATGTATATATCAACAGTCATTCATGGGGTGTGTATGTGTCAATAAAGTGCTTGGACTGTTAATATTAACAGTCATTCAGGTGGTAGTGGGTGTGTGGGTGTCATTATGGTGCTTGGACTGTAAATATTAACAGTCATTCATGGGGTGGTAGGTGTGTGAGTCATTACCTATCTAGGACTGTAAATATCAACAGTATTTCATAGAGTGGTGGGTGTGTGGGTGTCATTACTGTGATTGGACTGTAAATATCAACAATCATGCGTGGGATGGTGGGTGTGTGGGTGTCATTACAGTGCTTGGACTGTATATATCATCAGTCATTCATGGGGTGTGTGGGAGTTATTACAGTGCTTGGACTGTAAATATCAACAGTCATTCGTGGGGTGGTGAATGTGTGGGTGTCATTACAGTGCTTGGACTGTAAATATCAACAGTCATTTATAAGGTGTGTGTCACTACAGTGCTTGGACTGTAAATATCAACAGTCATTCATGGGGTGGTGAGTGTGTGGGTGTCATTACAGTGTTTCGACTATAAATATAAATAATCATTCGTAGGGTGTTTGGTGTGTGGGGGTCATTACAGTGCTTGGACTGTAAATATCAATAGTCATTCATTGGGTGGTGGGTGTGTGGTTGTCATTACAGTGCTTGGACTGTAAATATAAAGTGATTCATGGGGTGTTGTGTGTGGGAATGTCATTACAGTGCTTGGACTGTAAATATCAACAGTCATTCATGGGGTGGTAGGTGTGTGGGTGTCATTACAGTGCTTGGACTGTAAATATCAACAGTCATTCATTGGGTGAGTGGGTGTCATTACCGTGCTTGGACTGTAAATATCAACAGTCATTCATGGGGTGTTGGGTGTGTAAGTGTCATTACAGTGCTTGGACTGTAAATATAAAGTCATTCATGGGGTGTTGTGTGTAGGGATGTCATTACAGTGCTTGGACTGTAAATATCAACAGTCATTCATAGGGTGGTGGGTGTGTGGGTGTCATTACTGTGATTGGACTGTAAATATCAACAATCATGCATGGGGTGGTAGGTGTGAAAGTGTCATTACAGTGCTTGGACTGTAAATGTCAGTCATTCTCGAGGTGGTGGGTGTGTGGGTGTCATTACATTGCTTGGACTGTATATATTAACATTCATTCATGGGGCCGTGGGTGTGTGGGTGTCATTACAGTGTTTGGACTGTAAATATCAACAGTCATTCATGGGGTGTGGGGGTGTCAATACAGTGCTTGGACTGTAAATATCAACAGTTTTTCATGGGATGGTGGGTGTGTAAGTGTCATTACAGTGCTTGGACTGTAAATATAAAGTCATTCATGGGGTGTTGTGTGTGGGGATGTCATTACAGTGCTTGGACTGTAAATATCAACAGTCATTCATGGGGTGGTAGGTGTGTGGGTGTCATTACAGTGCTTGGACTGTAAATATCAACAGTCATTCATTGGGTGAGTGGGTGTCATTACAGTGCTTGGACTGTAAATATCAACAGTCATTCATTGGGTGTGTAAGTGTCATTACTGTGCTTGGACTGTAAATATCAACAGTCATTCATGGGGTGGAGGGTGTGTGGGTGTCATTACAGTGCTTGGACTGTAAATATCAATAGTCATTCATGGGGTGTTTATGTCATTACAGTGCTTGTACTGTAAATATCAAATCATTCATGGGGTGGTGAATGTGTAGGTGTAATTACAGTGCTTTGACTGTAAATATCAACAGTCATTCATGGGGTGGTAGGTGTGTGAGTCATTACCTTGCTAGGACTGTAAACATCAACTGTCATTCATTGGGTGGTGGGTGAGTGTGCATCATTACAGTGCTTGGACTGGAAATATCAACAGTCATTCATAGGGTGGTGGGTGTGTGGGTGTCATTACTGTGATTGGACTGTAAATATCAACAATCATGCATGGGGTGGTAGGTGTGTGGGTGTCATTACAGTGCTTGGACTGTAAATATCAACAATCATTCATTGGGTGAGTGGGTGTCATTACAGTGCTTGGACTGTAAATATCAACAGTCATTCATTGGGTGGTGGGTGTGTACGTGTCATTACAGTGCTTGGAATGTAAATAAAAAGTCATTCATGGGGTGTTGTGTGTGGGGATGTCATTACAGTGTTTGGATTGTAAATATCAACAGTCATTCATGGGGCGGTGGGTGTGTGGGTGTCATTACAGTGCTTGGACTGTAAATATCAACAGTAATTCCTGGGGTGTTGGTGTGTGGGTGTCATTACAGTGCTCTAACTGTAAATATCAACAGTCATTCATAAGGTGGTGGGTGTGGAGGTGTCATTACAATGCTTGGACTGTAAATATCAACAGTCATTCATGGGGTGGTGAGTGTGTGTGTGTCATAACAGTGCTTGGACTGTAAATATCAACAGTAATTAATGGGGTGTGTGTGTCATTACAGTGCTTGGACTGTAAATATCAACAGTCATTCATAGGGTGTGTGTGTCATTACAGTGCTTGGACTGTAAAGATCAACAGTCATTCATGAGGTGGTAAGTGTGTGGGTGTCATTACAGTGCTTGGATTATAAATTTCAATAGGCATTTATGGGGTTGTGAGTGTGTTGGTGTCATTACAGTGATTGGACTGTAAATATCAACAGTAATTCATGGGGTGGTGGGTGTCTGGTGTTCATTACAGTGCTTGGACTGTAAATATCAACAATCATACAGTTGGTGGTGGGTGTGTGGGTGTCATTACAGTGCTTGGTCTGTAAATATCAACAGTCATTCATTGGGTGAGTGGGTGTCATTACAGTGCTTGGACTGTAAATATCAACAGTCATTAATGGGGTTGTGGGTGTGTGGGTGTCATAACAGTGCTTAGACTGTAAATATCAACAGTTATTATTGGGGTGTGTGGGTGTCAATACAGTGCTTGGACTGTAAATATCAATAGTCATTCTTGGGGTGGTAGGTGTGTGGGTGTCATTACAGTGCTTGGACTGTAAATATCAACAGTCATTCATGGGGTGTTTGTGTCACTACAGTGCTTGGACTATAAATATCAACAGTCATTCATGGGGTGAGTGGGTATTATTACAGTGCTTGGACTGTAAATATCAAGTCATTCATTGGGTTGTGGTTGTGTGGGTGTCATAACAGTGCTTAGACTGTATATATCAACAGTCATTCATGGGGTGTGTATGTCAATAAAGTGCTTGGACTGTAAATATCAACAGTCAATCAGGTGGTAGTGGGTGTGTGGGTGTCATTATGGTGCTTGGACTGTAAATATTAACAGTCATTCATGGGGTGGCAGGTGTGTGAGTCATTACCTTGCTAGGATTGTAAATATCAAAAGTCATTCATGGGGTGGTGGGTGAGTGGGCATCATTACAGTGCTTGGACAGAAAATATCAACAGTCTTTCATAGGGTGGTGGGTGTGTGGGTGTCATTACTGTGATTGGACTGTAAATATAAATAATCATTCGAAGGGTGTTGGGTGTGTGTTGGTCATTACAGTGCTTGGACTGTAAATATCAACAGTAATTAATGGGGTGTGTTTGTCATTACAGTGCTTTTACTGTAAATATTAACAGTCATTCATAGGGTGTGTGTGTCATTACAGTGCTTGGACTGTAAAGATCAACAGTCATTCATAAGGTGGTAAGTGTGTGGGTGTCATTACAGTGCTTGGATTATAAATGTCAATAGGCATTCATGGGGTTGTGAGTGTGTTGTTGTCATTACAGTGATTGGACTGTAAATATCAACAGTAATTCATGGGGTGGTGGGTGTCTGGTTGTCATTACAGTGCTTGGACTGTAAATATCAACAATCATTCAGTTGGTGGTGGGTGTGTGGGTGTCATTACAGTGTTTGGTCTGTAAATATCAACAGTCATTCATTGGGTGAGTGGGTGTCATTACAGTGCTTGGACTGTAAATATCAACAGTCATTAATGGGGTTGTAGGTGTGTGGGTGTCATAACAGTGCTTAGACTGTAAATATCAACTGTTATTCATGGGGTGTGTGGGTGTCAATACAGGGCTTGGACTGTAAATATCAATAGTCATTCTTGGGGTGGTGGGTGTGTGGGTGTCATTACAGTGCTTGGACTGTAAATATCAACAGTCATTCATGGGTTGTTTGTGTCATTACAGTGCTTGGACTGTAAATATCAACAGTTATTCATGGGGTGAGTGGGTATTATTACAGTGCTTGGACTGTAAATATCAAGTCATTCATGGGGTTGTGGTTGTGTGGGTGTCATAACAGTGCTTAGAATGTATATATCAACAGTCATTCATGGGGTGTGTATGTGTCAATAAAGTGCTTGGACTGTTAATATTAACAGTCATTCAGGTGGTAGTGGGTGTGTGGGTGTCATTATGGTGCTTGGACTGTAAATATTAACAGTCATTCATGGGGTGGTAGGTGTGTGAGTCATTACCTATCTAGGACTGTAAATATCAACAGTATTTCATAGAGTGGTGGGTGTGTGGGTGTCATTACTGTGATTGGACTGTAAATATCAACAATCATGCGTGGGATGGTGGGTGTGTGGGTGTCATTACAGTGCTTGGACTGTATATATCATCAGTCATTCATGGGGTGTGTGGGAGTTATTACAGTGCTTGGACTGTAAATATCAACAGTCATTCGTGGGGTGGTGAATGTGTGGGTGTCATTACAGTGCTTGGACTGTAAATATCAACAGTCATTTATAAGGTGTGTGTCACTACAGTGCTTGGACTGTAAATATCAACAGTCATTTATAAGGTGTGTGTCACTACAGTGCTTGGACTGTAAATATCAACAGTCATTCATGGGGTGGTGAGTGTGTGGGTGTCATTACAGTGTTTCGACTATAAATATAAATAATCATTCGTAGGGTGTTTGGTGTGTGGGGGTCATTACAGTGCTTGGACTGTAAATATCAATAGTCATTCATTGGGTGGTGGGTGTGTGGTTGTCATTACAGTGCTTGGACTGTAAATATAAAGTGATTCATGGGGTGTTGTGTGTGGGAATGTCATTACAGTGCTTGGACTGTAAATATCAACAGTCATTCATGGGGTGGTAGGTGTGTGGGTGTCATTACAGTGCTTGGACTGTAAATATCAACAGTCATTCATTGGGTGAGTGGGTGTCATTACCGTGCTTGGACTGTAAATATCAACAGTCATTCATGGGGTGTTGGGTGTGTAAGTGTCATTACAGTGCTTGGACTGTAAATATAAAGTCATTCATGGGGTGTTGTGTGTAGGGATGTCATTACAGTGCTTGGACTGTAAATATCAACAGTCATTCATAGGGTGGTGGGTGTGTGGGTGTCATTACTGTGATTGGACTGTAAATATCAACAATCATGCATGGGGTGGTAGGTGTGAAAGTGTCATTACAGTGCTTGGACTGTAAATGTCAGTCATTCTCGAGGTGGTGGGTGTGTGGGTGTCATTACATTGCTTGGACTGTATATATTAACATTCATTCATGGGGCCGTGGGTGTGTGGGTGTCATTACAGTGTTTGGACTGTAAATATCAACAGTCATTCATGGGGTGTGGGGGTGTCAATACAGTGCTTGGACTGTAAATATCAACAGTTTTTCATGGGATGGTGGGTGTGTAAGTGTCATTACAGTGCTTGGACTGTAAATATAAAGTCATTCATGGGGTGTTGTGTGTGGGGATGTCATTACAGTGCTTGGACTGTAAATATCAACAGTCATTCATGGGGTGGTAGGTGTGTGGGTGTCATTACAGTGCTTGGACTGTAAATATCAACAGTCATTCATTGGGTGAGTGGGTGTCATTACAGTGCTTGGACTGTAAATATCAACAGTCATTCATTGGGTGTGTAAGTGTCATTACTGTGCTTGGACTGTAAATATCAACAGTCATTCATGGGGTGGAGGGTGTGTGGGTGTCATTACAGTGCTTGGACTGTAAATATCAATAGTCATTCATGGGGTGTTTATGTCATTACAGTGCTTGTACTGTAAATATCAAATCATTCATGGGGTGGTGAATGTGTAGGTGTAATTACAGTGCTTTGACTGTAAATATCAACAGTCATTCATGGGGTGGTAGGTGTGTGAGTCATTACCTTGCTAGGACTGTAAACATCAACTGTCATTCATTGGGTGGTGGGTGAGTGTGCATCATTACAGTGCTTGGACTGGAAATATCAACAGTCATTCATAGGGTGGTGGGTGTGTGGGTGTCATTACTGTGATTGGACTGTAAATATCAACAATCATGCATGGGGTGGTAGGTGTGTGGGTGTCATTACAGTGCTTGGACTGTAAATATCAACAATCATTCATTGGGTGAGTGGGTGTCATTACAGTGCTTGGACTGTAAATATCAACAGTCATTCATTGGGTGGTGGGTGTGTACGTGTCATTACAGTGCTTGGAATGTAAATAAAAAGTCATTCATGGGGTGTTGTGTGTGGGGATGTCATTACAGTGTTTGGATTGTAAATATCAACAGTCATTCATGGGGCGGTGGGTGTGTGGGTGTCATTACAGTGCTTGGACTGTAAATATCAACAGTAATTCCTGGGGTGTTGGTGTGTGGGTGTCATTACAGTGCTCTAACTGTAAATATCAACAGTCATTCATAAGGTGGTGGGTGTGGAGGTGTCATTACAATGCTTGGACTGTAAATATCAACAGTCATTCATGGGGTGGTGAGTGTGTGTGTGTCATAACAGTGCTTGGACTGTAAATATCAACAGTAATTAATGGGGTGTGTGTGTCATTACAGTGCTTGGACTGTAAATATCAACAGTCATTCATAGGGTGTGTGTGTCATTACAGTGCTTGGACTGTAAAGATCAACAGTCATTCATGAGGTGGTAAGTGTGTGGGTGTCATTACAGTGCTTGGATTATAAATTTCAATAGGCATTTATGGGGTTGTGAGTGTGTTGGTGTCATTACAGTGATTGGACTGTAAATATCAACAGTAATTCATGGGGTGGTGGGTGTCTGGTGTTCATTACAGTGCTTGGACTGTAAATATCAACAATCATACAGTTGGTGGTGGGTGTGTGGGTGTCATTACAGTGCTTTGTCTGTAAATATCAACAGTCATTCATTGGGTGAGTGGGTGTCATTACAGTGCTTGGACTGTAAATATCAACAGTCATTAATGGGGTTGTGGGTGTGTGGGTGTCATAACAGTGCTTAGACTGTAAATATCAACAGTTATTATTGGGGTGTGTGGGTGTCAATACAGTGCTTGGACTGTAAATATCAATAGTCATTCTTGGGGTGGTAGGTGTGTGGGTGTCATTACAGTGCTTGGACTGTAAATATCAACAGTCATTCATGGGGTGTTTGTGTCACTACAGTGCTTGGACTATAAATATCAACAGTCATTCATGGGGTGAGTGGGTATTATTACAGTGCTTGGACTGTAAATATCAAGTCATTCATTGGGTTGTGGTTGTGTGGGTGTCATAACAGTGCTTAGACTGTATATATCAACAGTCATTCATGGGGTGTGTATGTCAATAAAGTGCTTGGACTGTAAATATCAACAGTCAATCAGGTGGTAGTGGGTGTGTGGGTGTCATTATGGTGCTTGGACTGTAAATATTAACAGTCATTCATGGGGTGGCAGGTGTGTGAGTCATTACCTTGCTAGGATTGTAAATATCAAAAGTCATTCATGGGGTGGTGGGTGAGTGGGCATCATTACAGTGCTTGGACAGAAAATATCAACAGTCTTTCATAGGGTGGTGGGTGTGTGGGTGTCATTACTGTGATTGGACTGTAAATATAAATAATCATTCGAAGGGTGTTGGGTGTGTGTTGGTCATTACAGTGCTTGGACTGTAAATATCAACAGTAATTAATGGGGTGTGTTTGTCATTACAGTGCTTTTACTGTAAATATTAACAGTCATTCATAGGGTGTGTGTGTCATTACAGTGCTTGGACTGTAAAGATCAACAGTCATTCATAAGGTGGTAAGTGTGTGGGTGTCATTACAGTGCTTGGATTATAAATGTCAATAGGCATTCATGGGGTTGTGAGTGTGTTGTTGTCATTACAGTGATTGGACTGTAAATATCAACAGTAATTCATGGGGTGGTGGGTGTCTGGTTGTCATTACAGTGCTTGGACTGTAAATATCAACAATCATTCAGTTGGTGGTGGGTGTGTGGGTGTCATTACAGTGTTTGGTCTGTAAATATCAACAGTCATTCATTGGGTGAGTGGGTGTCATTACAGTGCTTGGACTGTAAATATCAACAGTCATTAATGGGGTTGTAGGTGTGTGGGTGTCATAACAGTGCTTACACTGTAAATATCAACTGTTATTCATGGGGTGTGTGGGTGTCAATACAGGGCTTGGACTGTAAATATCAATAGTCATTCTTGGGGTGGTGGGTGTGTGGGTGTCATTACAGTGCTTGGACTGTAAATATCAACAGTCATTCATGGGTTGTTTGTGTCATTACAGTGCTTGGACTGTAAATATCAACAGTTATTCATGGGGTGAGTGGGTATTATTACAGTGCTTGGACTGTAAATATCAAGTCATTCATGGGGTTGTGGTTGTGTGGGTGTCATAACAGTGCTTAGAATGTATATATCAACAGTCATTCATGGGGTGTGTATGTGTCAATAAAGTGCTTGGACTGTTAATATTAACAGTCATTCAGGTGGTAGTGGGTGTGTGGGTGTCATTATGGTGCTTGGACTGTAAATATTAACAGTCATTCATGGGGTGGTAGGTGTGTGAGTCATTACCTATCTAGGACTGTAAATATCAACAGTATTTCATAGAGTGGTGGGTGTGTGGGTGTCATTACTGTGATTGGACTGTAAATATCAACAATCATGCGTGGGATGGTGGGTGTGTGGGTGTCATTACAGTGCTTGGACTGTATATATCATCAGTCATTCATGGGGTGTGTGGGAGTTATTACAGTGCTTGGACTGTAAATATCAACAGTCATTCGTGGAGTGGTGAATGTGTGGGTGTCATTACAGTGCTTGGACTGTAAATATCAACAGTCATTTATAAGGTGTGTGTCACTACAGTGCTTGGACTGTAAATATCAACAGTCATTCATGGGGTGGTGAGTGTGTGGGTGTCATTACAGTGTTTCGACTATAAATATAAATAATCATTCGTAGGGTGTTTGGTGTGTGGGGGTCATTACAGTGCTTGGACTGTAAATATCAATAGTCATTCATTGGGTGGTGGGTGTGTGGTTGTCATTACAGTGCTTGGACTGTAAATATAAAGTGATTCATGGGGTGTTGTGTGTGGGAATGTCATTACAGTGCTTGGACTGTAAATATCAACAGTCATTCATGGGGTGGTAGGTGTGTGGGTGTCATTACAGTGCTTGGACTGTAAATATCAACAGTCATTCATTGGGTGAGTGGGTGTCATTACCGTGCTTGGACTGTAAATATCAACAGTCATTCATGGGGTGTTGGGTGTGTAAGTGTCATTACAGTGCTTGGACTGTAAATATAAAGTCATTCATGGGGTGTTGTGTGTAGGGATGTCATTACAGTGCTTGGACTGTAAATATCAACAGTCATTCATAGGGTGGTGGGTGTGTGGGTGTCATTACTGTGATTGGACTGTAAATATCAACAATCATGCATGGGGTGGTAGGTGTGAAAGTGTCATTACAGTGCTTGGACTGTAAATGTCAGTCATTCTCGAGGTGGTGGGTGTGTGGGTGTCATTACATTGCTTGGACTGTATATATTAACATTCATTCATGGGGCCGTGGGTGTGTGGGTGTCATTACAGTGTTTGGACTGTAAATATCAACAGTCATTCATGGGGTGTGGGGGTGTCAATACAGTGCTTGGACTGTAAATATCAACAGTTTTTCATGGGATGGTGGGTGTGTAAGTGTCATTACAGTGCTTGGACTGTAAATATAAAGTCATTCATGGGGTGTTGTGTGTGGGGATGTCATTACAGTGCTTGGACTGTAAATATCAACAGTCATTCATGGGGTGGTAGGTGTGTGGGTGTCATTACAGTGCTTGGACTGTAAATATCAACAGTCATTCATTGGGTGAGTGGGTGTCATTACAGTGCTTGGACTGTAAATATCAACAGTCATTCATTGGGTGTGTAAGTGTCATTACTGTGCTTGGACTGTAAATATCAACAGTCATTCATGGGGTGGAGGGTGTGTGGGTGTCATTACAGTGCTTGGACTGTAAATATCAATAGTCATTCATGGGGTGTTTATGTCATTACAGTGCTTGTACTGTAAATATCAAATCATTCATGGGGTGGTGAATGTGTAGGTGTAATTACAGTGCTTTGACTGTAAATATCAACAGTCATTCATGGGGTGGTAGGTGTGTGAGTCATTACCTTGCTAGGACTGTAAACATCAACTGTCATTCATTGGGTGGTGGGTGAGTGTGCATCATTACAGTGATTGGACTGGAAATATCAACAGTCATTCATAGGGTGGTGGGTGTGTGGGTGTCATTACTGTGATTGGACTGTAAATATCAACAATCATGCACGGGGTGGTAGGTGTGTGGGTGTCATTACAGTGCTTGGACTGTAAATATCAACAATCATTCATTGGGTGAGTGGGTGTCATTACAGTGCTTGGACTGTAAATATCAACAGTCATTCATGGGGTGGTGGGTGTGTACGTGTCATTACAGTGCTTGGAATGTAAATAAAAAGTCATTCATGGGGTGTTGTGTGTGGGGATGTCATTACAGTGTTTGGACTGTAAATATCAACAGTCATTCATGGGGCGGTGGGTGTGTGGGTGTCATTACAGTGCTTGGACTGTAAATATCAACAGTAATTCCTGGGGTGTTGGTGTGTGGGTGTCATTACAGTGCTCTAACTGTAAATATCAACAGTCATTCATAAGGTGGTGGGTGTGGAGGTGTCATTACAATGCTTGGACTGTAAATATCAACAGTCATTCATGGGGTGGTGAGTGTGTGTGTGTCATAACAGTGCTTGGACTGTAAATATCAACAGTAATTAATGGGGTGTGTGTGTCATTACAGTGCTTGGACTGTAAATATCAACAGTCATTCATAGGGTGTGTGTGTCATTACAGTGCTTGGACTGTAAAGATCAACAGTCATTCATGAGGTGGTAAGTGTGTGGGTGTCATTACAGTGCTTGGATTATAAATTTCAATAGGCATTTATGGGGTTGTGAGTGTGTTGGTGTCATTACAGTGATTGGACTGTAAATATCAACAGTAATTCATGGGGTGGTGGGTGTCTGGTGTTCATTACAGTGCTTGGACTGTAAATATCAACAATCATACAGTTGGTGGTGGGTGTGTGGGTGTCATTACAGTGCTTGGTCTGTAAATATCAACAGTCATTCATTGGGTGAGTGGGTGTCATTACAGTGCTTGGACTGTAAATATCAACAGTCATTAATGGGGTTGTGGGTGTGTGGGTGTCATAACAGTGCTTAGACTGTAAATATCAACAGTTATTATTGGGGTGTGTGGGTGTCAATACAGTGCTTGGACTGTAAATATCAATAGTCATTCTTGGGGTGGTAGGTGTGTGGGTGTCATTACAGTGCTTGGACTGTAAATATCAACAGTCATTCATGGGGTGTTTGTGTCACTACAGTGCTTGGACTATAAATATCAACAGTCATTCATGGGGTGAGTGGGTACTATTACAGTGCTTGGACTGTAAATATCAAGTCATTCATTGGGTTGTGGTTGTGTGGGTGTCATAACAGTGCTTAGACTGTATATATCAACAGTCATTCATGGGGTGTGTATGTCAATAAAGTGCTTGGACTGTAAATATCAACAGTCAATCAGGTGGTAGTGGGTGTGTGGGTGTCATTATGGTGCTTGGACTGTAAATATTAACAGTCATTCATGGGGTGGCAGGTGTGTGAGTCATTACCTTGCTAGGATTGTAAATATCAAAAGTCATTCATGGGGTGGTGGGTGAGTGGGCATCATTACAGTGCTTGGACAGAAAATATCAACAGTCTTTCATAGGGTGGTGGGTGTGTGGGTGTCATTACTGTGATTGGACTGTAAATATAAATAATCATTCGAAGGGTGTTGGGTGTGTGTTGGTCATTACAGTGCTTGGACTGTAAATATCAACAGTCATTCATGGGGTGCTGGGTGTGTGGGTGTCATTACAGTGCTTGGAGTGTAAATATAAAGTCATTCATTGGGTGTTGGGTGTGGGAGTGTCATTTTAGTGCTTGGACTGTAAATATCAACAGTCATTCATGGGGTGGTGGGTGTGTTGGTATCATTACAGTGCTTGGACTGTAATTATCAACAATTATTAATGGGGTGGTGGGTGTCATTAAAGTACTTGAACTGTAAATATAATGTCATTTATGGGGTGTGTGTGTGCTATTACAGTGCTTTAACTGTAAATATCAACAGTCATTCATGGGTTAGTGGGTGTCATTACAGTGCTTAGACTGTAAATATCAACAGTCATTCATGGGGTGGTAGGTGTGTGGGTGTCATTACAGTGCTTGAACTGTAAATATAAAGTTATTCATGGGGTGGTGGGTGTGTGGGTGTCATTACAGTGCTTGGACAGTAAATGTCAGTCATTCTCGAGGTGGTGGTTGTGTGGGTGTCATTACAGTGCTTGGACTGTAAATATTAACAGTCATTCATGGGGCGGTGGGTGTGTGGGTGTCATTACAGTGCTTGGACTGTAAATATCAAAAGTCATTCATGGGGTGTGTGGGTGTCAATACAGTGCTTGGACTGTAAATATCAACAGTCTTTCATCGGATGGTGGGTGTGTAAGTGTCATTACAGTGCTTGGACTGTAAATATAAAGTCATTAATGAGGTGTTGTGTGTGGGGATGTCATTACAGTGCTTGGACTGTAAATATCAACAGTCATTCATTTGGTTGTAGGTGTGTGGGTGTCATTACAGTGCTTGGACTGTAAATATCAACAGTCATTCATTGGGTTAGTGGGTGTCATTACAGTGCTTGGACTGTAAATATCAACAGTCATTCATGAGGTTGTATGTGTGTAAGTGTCATTACAGTGCTTGGACTGTAAATATAAAGTCATTCATAGGGTGTTGTGTGTGGGGATGTCATTACAGTGCTTGGACTGTAAATATCAACAGTCATTCATAGGGTGGTGGGTGTGTGGGTGTCATTACTGTGATTGGACTGTAAATATCAACAATCATGCTTGGGGTGGTAGGTGTGTGGGTGTCATTACAGAGCTTGGACTGTAAATATCAACAGTCATTCATTGGGTGGGTGGGTGTCATTACAGTGCTTGGACTGTAAATATCAACAGTCATTCATGGGGTGGTGGGTGTGTAAGTGTCATTACTGTGCTTGGACTGTAAATATAAAGTCATTCATGGGGTGTTGTGTGTGGGGATGTCATTACAGTGCTTGGACTGTAAATATCAACATTCATTCATAGGGTGGTGGGTGTGTGGGTGTCATTACTGTGATTGGACTGTAAATATCAACAATCATGCATGGGGTGGTAGGTGTGTGGGTGTCATTACAGTGCTTGGACTGTAAATATCAACAGTCATTTATTAGGTGGGTGGGTGTCATTACAGTGCTTGGACTGTAAATATCAACAGTCATTCATAGGGTGGTGGGTGTGTAAGTGTCATTACTGTGCTTGGACTGTAAATATAAAGTCATTCATGGGGTGTTGTGTGTGGGGATGTCATTACAGTGCTTGGACTGTAAATATCAACAGTCATTCATAGGGTGGTGGGTGTGTGGGTGTCATAACAGTGATTAGACTGTAAATATCAACAGTCATTCATGGCTTGTGTGGGTGTCAATACAGTGCTTGGACTGTAAATATCAACAGTCTTTCATGGGGTGGAGGGTGTGTGATTGTCATTACAGTGCTTGGACTGTAAATATCAACAGTCATTCATGGGGTGTTTATGTCATTACAGTGCTTGTACTGTAAATATCAAATCATTCATAGGGTGGTGAATGTGTAGGTGTAATTACAGTTCTTTGACTGTAAATATCAACAGTCATTCATGGGGTGGTAGGTGTGTGAGTCATTACCTTGCTAGGATGGTAAATATCAACTGTCATTCATTGGGTGGTGGGTGAGTGGGCATCATTACAGTGCTTGGACTGGAAATATCAACAGTCGTTCATAGGGTGGTGGGTGTGTGGGTGTCATTACTGTGATTGGACTGCAAATATCAACAATTATGCATGGGGTGGTAGGTGTGTGGGTGTCATTACAGTGCTTGGACTGTAAATATCAACAATCATTCATTGGGTGAGTGGGTGTCATTACATTGCTTGGACTGTAAATATCAACAGTCATTCATGGGGTGGTGGGTGTGTAAATGTCATTACAGTGCTTGGACTGTAAATATAAAGTCATTCATGGGGTGTTGTGTGTGGGGATGTCATTACAGTGCTTGGACTGTAAATATCAATAGTAATTCATGGGGTGGTGGGTGTGTGGGTGTCATAACAGTGATTAGACTGTAAATATCAACAGTCATTCATGGGGTGTGTGGGTGTCAATACAGTGCTTGGACTGTAAATATCAACAGTCTTTCATGGGGTGGAGGGTGTGTGATTGTCATTACAGTGCTTGGACTGTAAATATCAACAGTCATTCATGGGGTGTTTATGTCATTACAGTGCTTGTACTGTAAATATCAAATCATTCATAGGGTGGTGAATGTGTAGGTGTAATTACAGTTCTTTGACTGTAAATATCAACAGTCATTCATGGGGTGGTAGGTGTGTGAGTCATTACCTTGCTAGGACGGTAAATATCAACTGTCATTCATTGGTTGGTGGGTGAGTGGGCATCATTACAGTGCTTGGACTGGAAATATCAACAGTCGTTCATAGGGTGGTGGGTGTGTGGGTGTCATTACTGTGATTGGACTGCAAATATCAACAATTATGCATGGGGTGGTAGGTGTGTGGGTGTCATTACAGTGCTTGGACTGTAAATATCAACAATCATTCATTGGGTGAGTGGGTGTCATTACAGTGCTTGGACAGAAAATATCAACAGTCTTTCATAGGGTGGTGGGTGTGTGGGTGTCATTACTGTGATTGGACTGTAAATATAAATAATCATTCGAAGGGTGTTGGGTGTGTGTTGGTCATTACAGTGCTTGGACTGTAAATATCAACAGTCATTCATGGGGTGCTGGGTGTGTGGGTGTCATTACAGTGCTTGGAGTGTAAATATAAAGTCATTCATTGGGTGTTGGGTGTGGGAGTGTCATTTCAGTGCTTGGACTGTAAATATCAACAGTCATTCATGGGGTGGTGGGTGTGTTGGTATCATTACAGTGCTTGGACTGTAATTATCAACAATTATTAATGGGGTGGTGGGTGTCATTAAAGTGCTTGGACTGTAAATATAATGTCATTTATGGGGTGTGTGTGTGCTATTACAGTGCTTTAACTGTAAATATCAACAGTCATTCATGGGTTAGTGGGTGTCATTACAGTGCTTAGACTGTAAATATCAACAGTCATTCATGGGGTGGTAGGTGTGTGGGTGTCATTACAGTGCTTGAACTGTAAATATAAAGTTATTCATGGGGTGGTGGGTGTGTGGGTGTCATTACAGTGCTTGGACAGTAAATGTCAGTCATTCTCGAGGTGGTGGTTGTGTGGGTGTCATTACAGTGCTTGGACTGTAAATATTAACAGTCATTCATGGGGCGGTGGGTGTGTGGGTGTCATTACAGTGCTTGGACTGTAAATATCAAAAGTCATTCATGGGGTGTGTGGGTGTCAATACAGTGCTTGGACTGTAAATATCAACAGTCTTTCATCGGATGGTGGGTGTGTAAGTGTCATTACAGTGCTTGGACTGTAAATATAAAGTCATTAATGGGGTGTTGTGTGTGGGGATGTCATTACAGTGCTTGGACTGTAAATATCAACAGTCATTCATTTGGTTGTAGGTGTGTGGGTGTCATTACAGTGCTTGGACTGTAAATATCAACAGTCATTCATTGGGTTAGTGGGTGTCATTACAGTGCTTGGACTGTAAATATCAACAGTCATTCATGAGGTTGTATGTGTGTAAGTGTCATTACAGTGCTTGGACTGTAAATATAAAGTCATTCATAGGGTGTTGTGTGTGGGGATGTCATTACAGTGCTTGGACTGTAAATATCAACAGTCATTCATAGGGTGGTGGGTGTGTGGGTGTCATTACTGTGATTGGACTGTAAATATCAACAATCATGCTTGGGGTGGTAGGTGTGTGGGTGTCATTACAGAGCTTGGACTGTAAATATCAACAGTCATTCATTGGGTGGGTGGGTGTCATTACAGTGCTTGGACTGTAAATATCAACAGTCATTCATGGGGTGGTGGGTGTGTAAGTGTCATTACTGTGCTTGGACTGTAAATATAAAGTCATTCATGGGGTGTTGTGTGTGGGGATGTCATTACAGTGCTTGGACTGTAAATATCAACATTCATTCATAGGGTGGTGGGTGTGTGGGTGTCATTACTGTGATTGGACTGTAAATATCAACAATCATGCATGGGGTGGTAGGTGTGTGGGTGTCATTACAGTGCTTGGACTGTAAATATCAACAGTCATTTATTAGGTGGGTGGGTGTCATTACAGTGCTTGGACTGTAAATATCAACAGTCATTCATGGGGTGGTGGGTGTGTAAGTGTCATTACTGTGCTTGGATTGTAAATATAAAGTCATTCATGGGGTGTTGTGTGTGGGGATGTCATTACAGTGCTTGGACTGTAAATATCAACAGTCATTCATAGGGTGGTGGGTGTGTGGGTGTCATAACAGTGATTAGACTGTAAATATCAACAGTCATTCATGGGGTGTGTGGGTGTCAATACAGTGCTTGGACTGTAAATATCAACAGTCTTTCATGGGGTGGAGGGTGTGTGATTGTCATTACAGTGCTTGGACTGTAAATATCAACAGTCATTCATGGGGTGTTTATGTCATTACAGTGCTTGTACTGTAAATATCAAATCATTCATAGGGTGGTGAATGTGTAGGTGTAATTACAGTTCTTTGACTGTAAATATCAACAGTCATTCATGGGGTGGTAGGTGTGTGAGTCATTACCTTGCTAGGACGGTAAATATCAACTGTCATTCATTGGGTGGTGGGTGAGTGGGCATCATTACAGTGCTTGGACTGGAAATATCAACAGTCGTTCATAGGGTGGTGGGTGTGTGGGTGTCATTACTGTGATTGGACTGCAAATATCAACAATTATGCATGGGGTGGTAGGTGTGTGGGTGTCATTACAGTGCTTGGACTGTAAATATCAACAATCATTCATTGGGTGAGTGGGTGTCATTACATTGCTTGGACTGTAAATATCAACAGTCATTCATGGGGTGGTGGGTGTGTAAATGTCATTACAGTGCTTGGACTGTAAATATAAAGTCATTCATGGGGTGTTGTGTGTGGGGATGTCATTACAGTGCTTGGACTGTAAATATCAATAGTAATTCATGGGGTGGTGGGTGTGTGGGTGTCATAACAGTGATTAGACTGTAAATATCAACAGTCATTCATGGGGTGTGTGGGTGTCAATACAGTGCTTGGACTGTAAATATCAACAGTCTTTCATGGGGTGGAGGGTGTGTGATTGTCATTACAGTGCTTGGACTGTAAATATCAACAGTCATTCATGGGGTGTTTATGTCATTACAGTGCTTGTACTGTAAATATCAAATCATTCATAGGGTGGTGAATGTGTAGGTGTAATTACAGTTCTTTGACTGTAAATATCAACAGTCATTCATGGGGTGGTAGGTGTGTGAGTCATTACCTTGCTAGGACGGTAAATATCAACTGTCATTCATTGGGTGGTGGGTGAGTGGGCATCATTACAGTGCTTGGACTGGAAATATCAACAGTCGTTCATAGGGTGGTGGGTGTGTGGGTGTCATTACTGTGATTGGACTGCAAATATCAACAATTATGCATGGGGTGGTAGGTGTGTGGGTGTCATTACAGTGCTTGGACTGTAAATATCAACAATCATTCATTGGGTGAGTGGGTGTCATTACATTGCTTGGACTGTAAATATCAACAGTCATTCATGGGGTGGTGGGTGTGTAAATGTCATTACAGTGCTTGGACTGTAAATATAAAGTCATTCATGGGGTGTTGTGTGTGGGGATGTCATTACAGTGCTTGGACTGTAAATATCAATAGTAATTCATGGGGTGGTGGGTGTGTGGGTGTCATTACTGTGATTGGACTGTAAATATCAACAATCATGCATGGGGTGGTAGGTGTGTGGGTGTCATTACAGTGCTTGGACTGTAAATATCAACAGTCATTTATGTGGTGTGTGGGTGTCAATACAGTGCTTGGACTGTAAATATCAACAGTCTTTCAAGTAGTTGAAGGGTGTGTGGGTGTCATTATCAACAGTCATTAATGGGGTGTTTATGTCATTATAGTGCTTGTACTGTAAATATCAAATCATACATGGGGTGGTGAATGTGTAGGTGTAATTACAGTGCTTTGACTGTAAATATCAACAGTCATTCATGGGGTGGTAGGTGTGTGAGTCATTACCTTGTTAGGACTGTAAATATCAACAGTCATTCATTGGGTGGTGGGTGAGTGTGCATCATTACAGTGCTTGGACTGGAAATATCAACAGTCATTCATAGGGTGGTGGGTGTGTGGGTGTCATTACAGTGCTTGGACTGTAAATATCAACAATCATTAATGGAGTGGTGGGTGAGTGGGCATCATTACAGTGCTTGGACTGGAAATATCAACAGTCGTTCATAGGGTGGTGGGTGTGTGGGTGTCATTACTGTGATTGGACTGCAAATATCAACAATTATGCATGGGGTGGTAGGTGTGTGGGTGTCATTACAGTGCTTGGACTGTAAATATCAACAGTCATTCATTGGGTGAGTGGGTGTCATTACAGTGCTTGGACTGTAAATATTAACAGTCATTCATGGGGTAGTGGGTGTGTGGGTGTCATTACAGTGCTTGGACTGTAAATATCAACAATCATTAATGGAGTGGTGGGTGTCATTAAAGTGCTTGGACTGTAAATATCAACACTCACTTATGGGGTGTGTGGGTGCTATTACAGTGCTTGGACTGTAAATATCAACAGTCATTCATGGATTTGTGGGTGTCATTACAGTGCTTGGACTGTAAATATCAACAGTCATTCATGGGTTGGTGGGTGTGTGGGTGTCATTACCGTGCTTGGACTGTAAATATAAATTCATTCATGGGGTGCTGGGTGTGGGAGTGTCATTACAGTTCTTGGACTGTAAATATCAATAGTCATTCATGGGGTGGTGGGTGCGTGGGTGTCATTACAGTGCTTGGACTGTAAATATCAACAAACATTTAATTTGTGGTGGGTGTGTGGGTGTCATTACAGTGCTTGGACAGTAAATATCAACAATCATTAATGTGGTGGTGGGTGTCATAACAGTGCTTGGACTGTAAATATCAACAGTCATTTATGGGGTGTGTAAGTGCCATTACAGGGCTTGGACTGTAAATATCAACAGTCATTCATGGGGTGGTGGGTGTCATTACAGTGCTTGGACTGTAAATACCAACAGTCATTCATAGGGTGGTGGGTGTGGGTGTCATTACAGTGCTTGGACTGTAAATATCAACAGTCATTCATGGGGTGTGAGTGTGTCATTACAGTGCTAGGACTGTAAATATCAACAGTTATTAATGGATTGGTGTGTTTGTGGGTGTCATTAAAGTGCTTGGACTGTAAATATTACAATCATTCATAGGGTGGTGGGTGTGTGGGTGTCATTACAGTGCTTGTTTGTAAATGTCAACAGTCATTCATGGGGTGGTGGGTGTGTTGGTGTCATTACAGTGATTGGACAGTAAATATCAACAGTCATTCATGTGGTGGTGGGTGTGTGGGTGTCATAACAGTGCTTAGACTGTAAATATCAACAGTCATTCATGGGGTCTGTGGGTGTCAATACAGTGCTTGGACTGTAAATATCAACAGTCATTCATGGGTTGGTGGGTGTCATTACAGTGCTTGGACTGTAAATATCAATAGTCATTCATTGGTGGTGGGTGTATGGGTGTCATTACAGTGCTTGGACTGTAAATATAAAGTTATACATGGGATGCTGGGTTTGGGGGTGTCATTACAGTTCGTGGACTGTAAATATCGACAGTCATTCATGGGGTGGTGGGTGTGTAGGTGTCAATAAAGTGTTTAGACTGTAAATATCAACAGTCATTCAAGTGGTAGTGGGTGTGTGGGTGTCATTATGGTGCTTGGACGGTAAATATCAACAGTCATTCATAGGGTGGTAGGTGTGTGAGTCATTACCTTGCTATGACAGTAAATATCAACAGTCATTCATTGGGTGGTGGGTGAGTGGGCATCATTGCAGTGCTTGGACTGGAAATATCAAAAGTCATTCATAGGGATGTGGGTGTGTGGGTGTCATTACTGTGATTGGACTGTAAATATCAACAATCATGCATTGGGTGGTAGGTGTGTGGGTGTCATTACAGTGCTTGGACTGTATATATCATCAGTCATTCATGGGGTGTGTGGGATTCATTACAGTGATTGGACTGTAAATATCAACAGTCATTTATGGGGTAGTGAATGAGTGGGTGTCATTACAGTGCTTGGACAGTAAATATATACAGTCATTGTTGAGGTGTGTGTCATTACAGTGCTTGGACTGTTAATATCAACAGTAATTCATACGGTGGTGAGTATGTGGGTGTCATTAAAGTGCTTGGACTGTAAATATTAACAGTCATTCATGGGGTGGTGGGTGTGTGGGTGTCATTACAGTTCTTGGACTGTAAATATCATCAATTATTAATAGGGTGGTGGGTGTCATTAAAGTGCTTGAACTGTAAATATAAAGAGTCATTTATAGGGTGTGTGGGTGCTATTACAGTGCTTGGACTGTAAATATCAACAGTCATTTATGGGTTAGTGGGTGTCATTACAGTGCTTGGACTGTCAATATCAATAGTCATTCATGGGGATGTGGGTGTGTGGGTGTCATTACATTGCTTGGACTGTAAATATAAAGTTATTCATGGGTTGCTGGGTGTGGGGGTATCATTACAGTTCGTTGACTGTAAATGTCAACAGTCATTCATGGGGTGGTGGGTGTCATTACAATGCTTGGACTGTAAATACCAACAGTCATTCATAGGGTGGTGGGTGTGTGTGTCATTACAGTGCTTGGACTGTAAATATCAACAAACATTTAATGGGTTGTGGGTGTGTGGGTGTCATTACAGAGCTTGGACTGTAAATATCAACAATCATTAATGGGGTGGTGGGTGTCATAACAGTGCTTGGTCTGTAAATATCAACAGTCATTTATGGGGTGTGTGGGTGCCATTACAGGGCTTGGACTGTAAATATCAACAGTCATTTATGGGGTGGTGGGTGTCATTACAGTGCTTGGACTGTAAATACCAACAGTCATTCATAGGGTGGTGGGTGTGTGTGTCATGTCATTGCTTGGACTGTAAATATCAACAGTCATTCATGGGGTGTGAGTGTGTCATTACAGTGCTAGGACTGTAAATATCAACAGTTATTCATGGAATGGTGTGTTTGTGGGTGTCATTACTGTGCTTGGACTGTAAATATCAAATATCATTTATGGGGTGGTGGGTGTGTGGGTGTCATTACAGTGCTTGGACTGTAAATGTCAGTCATTCTCGGGGTGGTGGGTGTGTGGGTGTCATTACAGTGCCTGGACTGTAAATATTAACAGTCATTCATAGGGCGGTGGGTGTGTGGGTGTCATTACAGTGCTTGGACTGTAAATATCAATAGTCATTCATGGGGTGGTGGGTGTGTGGGTGTCATTACAGTGCTTGGACTGTAAATATAAAGTTATTCATGGGGTATTGGGTTTGGGGGTGTCATTACAGTTCGTGGACTGTAAATATCAACAGTCATTCATGGGGTGATGGGTGTGTGGGTGTCATTACAGTGCTTGGACTGTAAATATAAAGTCATTCATGGGGTGTTGGGTGTTGGGGTGTCATTACAGTGCTTGGACTGTAAATATCAACAGTCATTCATAGGGTGGTGGGTGTGTAGGTGTCAATTAAGTGTTTGGACTGTAAATATCAACAGTCATTCAAGTGGTAGTGGGTGTGTGGGTGTCATTATGGTTCTTAGACGGTAAATATCAACAGTCATTCATGGTGTGGTAGGTGTGTGAGTCATTACCTTGCTAAGACTGGAAATATCAACAGTCATTCATTGGGTGGTGGGTGAGTGGGCATCATTACAGTGCTTGGAATGGAAATATCAACAGTCATTCATAGGGTGGTAGGTGTGTGGGTGTCATTACTGTGATTGGACTGTAAATATCAACAATCATGCATGGGGTGGTAGGTGTGTGGGTGTCATTACAGTGCTTGGACTGTATATATCATCAGTCATTCATGGGGTGTGTGGGATTCATTACAGTGATTGGACTGTAAATATCAACAGTCATTTATGGGATAGTGAATGTGTGGGTGTCATTACAGTGCTTGTACTGTAAATATCAACAGTCATTCATTAGGTGTGCGTCATTACAGTGCTTTGACTGTAAATATCAACAGTCATTCATGGGGTGGTGAGTATGTGGGTGTCATTACAGTGCTTGGACTGTAAATATAAAAAATCATTCGTAGGGTGTTATGTGTGTGGGGGTCATTACAGTGCTTGGACTGTAAATATCAACAGTCATTCATGGGGTGGTGGGTATGTGGGTGTCATTACAGTGCTTGGACTGTAAATATAAAGTCATTCATTGGGTGTTGGGTGTGGGAGTGTCATTACAGTGCTTGGACTGTAAATATCAACAGTCATTCATGGGATGGTGTGCGTGTGGGTGTCATTACAGTTCTTGGACTGTAAATATTATCAATTATTAATGGGGTGGTGGGTGTCATTAAAGTGCTTGGACAGTAAATATAAAGAGACATTAATGGGGTGTGTGGGTGCTATTACAGTGCTTGAACTGTAAATATCAACAGTCATTCATGGGGTGCTGGGTGTGGGGGTGTCATTACAGTTCGTGGACTTTAAATATCAACAGTCATTCAAGGGGTGGTGGGTGTGTGGGTGTCATTACAGTGCTTGGACTGTAAATATAAAGTCATTCATGGGGTGTTGGGTGTGGGGGCGTCATTACAGTGCTTGGATTGTAAATATCAACAGTCATTCATGGGGTTGTGGGTGTGTAGGTGTCAATAAAGTGATTGGACTGTAAATATCAACAGTCATTCAGGTGGTAGTGGGTGTGTGGGTGTCATTATGGTGATTGGACAGTAAATATTAACAGTCATTCATGGGGTGGTAGGTGTGTGAGTCATTACCTTGCTAGGACTGTAAATATCAACTGTCATTCATTGGGTCGTGGGTGAGTGTGCATCATTACAGTGCTTGGACTGGAAATATCAACAGTCATTCATAGGGTGGTGGGTGTGTGGGTGTCATTACTGTGATTGGACTGTAAATATCAACAATCATGCATAGGGTGGTAGGTGTTTGGGTGTCATTACAGTGCTTGGACTGTAAATATCAACAATAATTCATTGGGTGAGTGGGTGTCATTACAGTGCTTGGACTGTAAATATCAACAGTCATTCATGGGGTGGTGGGTGTGTAAGTGTCATTACAGTGCTTGGACTGTAAATATAAAGTCATTCATGGGGTGTTGTGTGTGGGGATGTCATTACAGTGCTTGGACTGTAAATATCAACAGTCATTCATGAGGTGGTGGGTGTGTAGGTGTCATTACAGTGCTTGAACTGTAAATTTCAACAGTAATTCCTGGGGTGTGGGTGTGTGGGTGTCATTACAGTGCTCTAAATGTAAATATCAACAGTCATTCATAGGGTAGGGGGTGTGGAGGTGTCATTACAATGCTTGGACTGTAAATATCAATAGTCGTTCATGGGGTGTGAGTGTCATTACAGTGCTTGGACTGTAAATATCAACAGTCATTCATAGGGGGTGTGTGTCATTACAGTGCTTGGACTGTAAAGATCAACAGTCATTCATGAGGTGGTGGGTGTGTGGGTGTCATTACAGTGCTTGGATTATAAATGTCAATAGGCATTCATGGGGTTGTGAGTGTGTTGGTGTCATTACAGTGATTGGACTGTAAATATCAACAGTAATTCATGGGGTGGTGGGTGTCTGGTTGTCATTACAGTGCTTGGACTGTAAATATCAACAATCATTCAGTTGGTGGTGGGTGTGTGGGTGTCATTACAGTGCTTGGTCTGTAAATATCAACAGTCATTCATTGGGTGAGTGGGTGTCATTACAGTGCTTGGACTGTAAATAACAACAGTCATTAATGGGGTAGTGGGTGTGTGAGTGTCATAACAGTGCTTAAACTATAAATATCAACAGTTATTCATGGGGTGTGTGGGTGTCAATACAGTGCTTGGACTGTAAATATCAATAGTCATTCTTGGGGTGTAGGTGTGTGGGTGTCATTACAGTGCTTGGACTGTAAATATCAACAGTCATTAATGGGGTGTTTGTGTCATTACAGTACTTGGACTGTAAATATCAACAGTCATTTATGGGGTGAGTGGGTATTATTACAGTGCTTGGACTGTAAATATCAAGACATTCATTGGATTGTGGTTGTGTGGGTGTCATAACAGTGCTTAGACTGTATATATCAACAGTCATTCATGGGGTGTGTATGTGTCAATAAAAGTGCTTTGACTGTAAATATCAACAGTCATTCAGGTGGTAGTGGGTGTGTGGGTATCATTATGGTGCTTGGACTGTAAATATTAACAGTCATTCATGGGGTGGCAGGTGTATGAGTCATTACTTTGCTAGGACTGTAAATATCAAAAGTCATTCATGGGGTGGTGGGTGAGTGGGCGTCAATACAGTGCTTGGACAGGAATTATCAACAGTCTTTCACAGGGTGGTGGGTGTGTGGGTGTCATTACTGTGATTGGACAGTAAATATCAACAATCATGCGTGGACTGTATATATCATCAGTCATTCATGGGGTGTGTGGGAGTCATTACAGTGCTTGGACTGTAAATATCAACAGTCATTCGTGGGGTGGTGAATGTGTGGGTGTCATTACAGTGCTTGGACTGTAAATATCAACAGTCATTTATAAGGTGTGTGTCATTACAGTGCTTGGACTGTAAATATCAACAGTCATTCTTGGGGTGGTAAGTGTGTGGGTGTCATTACAGTGTTTGGACTGTAAATATAAATAATCATTCGTAGGGTGTTGGGTGTTTGGGGGTCATTACCGTGCTTGGACTGTAAATATCAACAGTCATTCATGGGGTGGTGGGTGTATGGGTGTCATTACAGTGCTTAGAGTGTAAATATAAAGTCATTCATTGGGTGTTGGGTGTGGGAGTGTCATTACAGTGCTTGGACTGTAAATATCAACAGTCATTCATGAGGTGGTGGGTGTTTTGGTATCATTACAGTGCTTGGACTGTAATTATCAACAATTATTAATGGGGTGGTGGGTGTCATTAAAGTGCTTGGACTGTATATATAAAGTCATTTATGGGGTGTGTGGGTGCTATTACAGTTCTTTAACTGTAAATATCAATAGTCATTCATGGGTTGGTGGGGGACATTACAGTGCTTGGACTGTAAATATCAACAGTCATTCATGGGGTGGTGAGTGTGTGGGTGTCATTACAGTGCTAGGACTGTAAATATAAAGTTATTCATGGTGTGGTGGGTGTGTGGGTGTCATTACAGTGCTTGGACTGTAAATGTCAGTCATTCTCGAGGTGGTGGGTGTGTGGGTGTCATTACAGTGCTTGGACTATAAATATTACCAGTCATTCATGTGGCGGTGGGTGTGTGGGTGTCATTACAGTGCTTGGACTCTAAATATCAACAGTCATTCATCGGATGGTGGGTGTGTAAGTGTCATTACAGTGCTTGGACTGTAAATATAATGTCATTCATGGGGTGTTGTGTGTGGGGATGTCATTACAGTGCTTGGACTGTAAATATCAACAGTCATTCATGGGGTTGTAGGTCTGTGGGTGTCATTACAGTGCTTGGACTGTAAATATCAACAGTCATTCATTGGGTGAGTGGGTGTCATTACATTGCTTGGACTGTAAATATAAAGTTATTCATAGGGTGTTGTGTGTGGGGATGTCATTACAGTGCTTGGACTGTAAATATCAACAGTCATTCATAGGGTGGTGGGTGTGTGGGTGTCATTACTGTGATTGGACTGTAAATATCAACAATCATGCATGGGGTGGTAGGTGTGTGGCTGTCATTACAGTGCTTGGACTGTAAATATCAACAGTCATTCATTGGGTGGGTGGGTGTCATTACAGTGCTTGAACTGTAAATATCAACAGTCATTCATGGGATGGTGGGTGTGTAAGTGTCATTACTGTGCTTGAACTGTAAATATAAAGTCATTCATGGGGTGTTGTGTGTGGGGATGTCATTACATTGCTTCGACTGTAAATATCAACAGTCATTCATGGGGTGGTGGGTGTGTGGGTGTCATAACAGTGATTAGACTGTAAATATCAACAGTCATTTATGGGGTGTGTGGGTGTCAATACAGTGCTTGGACTGTAAATATCAACAGTCTTTCATGGGGTGGAGGGTGCGTGGGTGTCATTACAGGGCTTGGACTGTAAATATCAACAGTCATTCATGGGGTGTTTATGTCATTACAGTGCTTGTACTGTAAATATCAATTCATTCATGGGGTGGTGAATGTGTAGGTGTAATTACAGTGCTTTGACTGTAAATATCAACAGTCATTCATGGGGTGGTAGGTGTGTGAGTCATTACATTGCTAGGACTGTAAATATCAACTGTCATTCATTGGGTGGTGGGTGAGTGGGCATCATTACAGTGCTTGGACTGGAAATATCAACAGTCGTTCATAGGGTGGTGGGTGTGCGGGTGTCATTACTGTGATTGGACTGTAAATATCAACAATTATGCATGGGGTGGTAGGTGTGTGGGTGTCATTACAGTGCTTGGACTGTAAATATCAACAATCATTCATTGGGTGAGTGGGTGTCATTACAGTGCTTGGACTGTAAATATCAACAGTCATTCATGGGGTGGTGGGTGTGTAAATGTCATTACAGTGCTTGGACTGTAAATATAAAGTCATTCATGGGGTGTTGTGTGTGGGGATATCATTACAGTGCTTGGACTGTAAATATCAACTGTCATTCATGGGGTGGTAGGTGTGTGAGTCATTACTTTGCTAGGACTGTAAATATTAACAGTCTTTCATTGGGTGGTGGGTGAGTGGGCATCATTACAGTGTTTGGACTGGAAATATCAACAGTCATTTATAGGGTGGTGGGTGTGTGGGTGTCATTACTGTGATTGGACTGTAAATATCAACAATCATGCATGGGGTGGTAGGTGTGTGGGTGTCATTACAGTGCTTGGACTGTAAATATCAACAGTCATTCATTAGGTGAGTGGGTGTGATTACAGTGCTTGGACCGTAAATATCAACAGTTATTCATGGGGTGTTGGGTGTGTGAGTGTCATTACAGTGCTTGGACTGTAAATATAAAGTCATTCATGGGGTGTTGTGTGTGAGGATGTCATTACAGTGCTTGGACGGTAAATTTTAACAGTCATTCATGGGGTGGTGGGTGTGTGGGTGTCATTACATTGCTTGGACTGTAAATATCAACAATCATTAATGGGGTGGTGGGTGTCATTAAAGTGCTTGGACTGTAAATATCAACACTCACTTATGGGGTGTGTGGGTGCCATTAGAGTGCTTGGAGTGTAAATATCAACAGTCATTCATGGATTTGTGGGTGTCATTACAGTGCTTGGACTGTAAATATCAACAGTCATTCATGGGTTGGTGGGTGTGTGGGTGTCATTACCGTGCTTGGACTGTAAATATAAATTCATTCATGGGGTCCTGGGTGTGGGAGTGTCATTACAGTTCTTGGACTGTAAATATCAATAGTCATTCATGTGGTGGTGGGTGCGTGGGTGACATTACAGTGCTTGGACTGTAAATATCAACAAACATTTAATTTGTGGTGGGTGTGTGGGTGTCATTACAGTGCTTGGACTGTAAATATCAACAATCATTAATGTGGTGGAGGGTGTCATAACAGTGCTTGGACTGTAAATATCAACAGTCATTTATAGGGTGTGTGGGTGCCATTACAGGGCTTGGACTGTAAATATCAACAGTTATTCATGGGGTGGTGGGTGTCATTACAGTGCTTGGACTGTAAATACCAACAGTCATTCATAGGGTGGTGGGTGTGTTTGTCATTACAGTGCTTGGACTGTAAATATCAACAGTCATTCATGGGGTGTGAGTGTGTCATTACAGTGCTAGGACTGTAAATATCAACAGTTATTCATGGATTAGTGTGTTTGTGGGTGTCATTACAGTGATTGGACTGTAAATATTAACAATCATTCATTGGGTGGTGGGTGTGTGGGTGTCATTACAGTGCTTGGACTGTAAATGTCAACAGTCATTCATGGGGTGGTGGGTGTGTGGGTGTCATTACAGTGCTTGGACAGTAAATATCAACAGTCATTCATGGGGTGGTGGGTGTGTGGGTGTCATAACAGTGCTTAGACTGTAAATATCAACAGTCATTCATGGGGTCTGTGGGTGTCAATACAGTGCTTGGAGTGTAAATATCAACAGTCATTCATGGATTTGTGGGTGTCATTACAGTGCTTGGACTGTAAATATCAACAGTCATTCATGGGTTGGTGGGTGTGTGGGTGTCATTACCGTGCTTGGACTGTAAATATAAATTCATTCATGGGGTCCTGGGTGTGGGAGTGTCATTACAGTTCTTGGACTGTAAATATCAATAGTCATTCATGTGGTGGTGGGTGCGTGGGTGACATTACAGTGCTTGGACTGTAAATATCAACAAACATTTAATTTGTGGTGGGTGTGTGGGTGTCATTACAGTGCTTGGACTGTAAATATCAACAATCATTAATGTGGTGGAGGGTGTCATAACAGTGCTTGGACTGTAAATATCAACAGTCATTTATAGGGTGTGTGGGTGCCATTACAGGGCTTGGACTGTAAATATCAACAGTTATTCATGGGGTGGTGGGTGTCATTACAGTGCTTGGACTGTAAATACCAACAGTCATTCATAGGGTGGTGGGTGTGTTTGTCATTACAGTGCTTGGACTGTAAATATCAACAGTCATTCATGGGGTGTGAGTGTGTCATTACAGTGCTAGGACTGTAAATATCAACAGTTATTCATGGATTAGTGTGTTTGTGGGTGTCATTACAGTGCTTGGACTGTAAATATTAACAATCATTCATTGGGTGGTGGGTGTGTGGGTGTCATTACAGTGCTTGGACTGTAAATGTCAACAGTCATTCATGGGGTGGTGGGTGTGTGGGTGTCATTACAGTGCTTGGACAGTAAATATCAACAGTCATTCATGGGGTGGTGGGTGTGTGGGTGTCATAACAGTGCTTAGACTGTAAATATCAACAGTCATTCATGGGGTCTGTGGGTGTCAATACAGTGCTTGAACTATAAATATCAACAGTCATTCATAGGTTGGTGGGTGTCATTACAGTGCTTGGACTGTAAATATCAATAGTCATTCATTGGTGGTGGGTGTGTGGGTGTCATTACAGTGCTTGGACTGTAAATATAAAGTTATTCATGGGTGGCTGGGTGTGGGGGTGTCATTACAGTTCGTGGACTGTAAATATCAACAGTCATTCATGGGGTGGTGGGTGTGTGGGTGTCATTACAGTGCTTGGACAGTAAATATAAAGTCATTCATGGGGTGTTGGGTGAGGTGGTGTCATTACAGTGCTTGGACTGTAAATATCAACAGTCATTCATTGGGTGGTGGGTGAGTGGGCATCATTACAGTGCTTGGACTGGAAATATCAACAGTCATTCATAGGGATGTGGGTGTGTGGGTGTCATTATTGTGATTGGACTGTAAATATCAACAATTATGCATGGGGTGGTAGGTGTGTGGGTGTCATTACAGTGCTTGGACTGTATATATCATCAGTCATTTATGGGGTGTGTGGGTGTCAATACAGTGCTTGGACTGTAAATATCAACAGTCATTGTTGAGGTGTGTGTCATTACAGTGCTTGTACTGTAAATATCAACAGTCATTTATGGGGTGTGTGGGTGTCAATACAGTGCTTGAACTGTAAATATCAACAGTCTTTCAAGGGGTGGAGGGTGTGTGGGTGTCATTACAGTGCTTGGACTGTAAATATCAACAGTCATTCATGGGGTGTTTATGTCATTATAGTGCTTGTACTGTAAATATCAAATCATACATGGGGTGGTGAATGTGTAGGTGTAATTACAGTGCTTTGACTGTAAATATCAACCGTCATTCATGGGGTGGTTGGTGTGTGAGTCATTACTTTGCTAGGACTGTAAATATCAACAGTCTTTCATTGGGTGGTGGGTGAGTGGGCATCATTACAGTGTTTGGACTGGAAATATCAACAGTCATTTATAGGGTGGTAGGTGTGTGGGTGTCATTACTGTGATTGGACTGTAAATATCAACAATCATGCATGGGGTGGTAGGTGTGTGGGTGTCATTACAGTGCTTGGACTGTAAATATCAACAGTCATTCATGGGGTGTTTATGTCATTATAGTGCTTGTACTGTAAATATCAAATCATACATGGGGTGGTGAATGTGTAGGTGTAATTACAGTGATTGGACTGTAAATATCAACAGTCATTTATGAGGTGGTGAATGTGTGGGTGTCATTACAGTGCTTGGACTGTAACTATCAACAGTCATTGTTGAGGTGTGTGTCATTACAGTGCTTGTACTGTAAATATCAACAGTCATTCATGGGGTGGTGAGTATGTGGGTGTCATTACAGTGCTTGGACTATAAATATAAAAAATCATTCGAAGGGTGTTATGTGTGTGGGGGTCATTACAGTGCTTGGACTGTAAATATCAACAGTAATTCATGGGGTTGTGGGTATGTGGGTGTCATTACAGTGCTTGGACTGTAAATATCAACAGTCATTCATGGGGTGGTGGGTGTGTGGGTGTCATTACAGTTCTTGGACTGTAAATATCATCAATTATTAATATGATGGTGGGTGTCATTAAAGTGCTTGGACTGTAAATATAAAGAGTCATTTATGGGGTGTGTGGGTGCTATTACAGTGCTTGGACTGTAAATATCAACAGTCATTCATGGGTTGGTGGGTGTCATTACAGTGCTTGGACTGTAAATATCAACAGTCATTCATGGGGATGTGGGTGTGTGGGTGTCATTACAGTGCTTGGACTGTATATATAAAGTTATTCATGGGGTGCTGGGTGTGGCGGTGTCATTACAGTTCGTGGACTGTAAATATCAACAGTCATTCATGGGGTGGTGGGTGTCATTACAGTGCTTGGACTGTAAATACCAACAGTCATTCATAGGGTGGTGGGTGTGTGTGTCATTACAGTGCTTGGACTGTAAATATCAACAAACATTTAATGGGTGGTGGGTGTGTGGGTGTCATTACAGTGCTTGGACTGTAAATATCAGCAATCATTAATGGGGTGGTGGGTGTCATAACAGTGCTTGGACTGTAAATATCAACAGTCATTTATGGGGTGTGTGGGTACCATTACACGGCTTGGACTGTAAATATCAACAGTCATTCATGGGGTGGTGGGTGTCATTACAGTGCTTGGACTGTAAATACCAACAGTCATTCATAGGGTGGTGGGTGTGGGTGTCATTTCAGTGCTTGGACTGTAAATATCAACAGCCATTCATGGGGTGTGAGTGTGTCATTACAGTGCTAGGACTGTAAATATCAACAGTTATTCATGGAATGGTGTGTTGTGGGTGTCATTACTGTGCTTGGACTGTAAATATCAACAATCATTCATGGGGTGGTGGATGTGTGGGTGTCATTACAGTGCTTGAACTGTAAATGTCAGTCATTCTCGGGGTGGTGGGTGTGTGGGTGTCATTACAGTGCTTGGACTGTAAATATTAACAGTCATTCATAGGGCGGTGGGTGTGTGGGTGTCATTACAGTGCTTGGACTGTAAATATCAATAATCATTCATGGGGTGGTGGGTGTGTGGGTGTCATGACAGTGCTTGGACTGTAAATATAAAGTTATTCATGGGGTGCTGGGTGTGTGGGTGTCATTACTGTTATTAGACTGTAAAAATTAACAATCATGCATGGGGTGGTAGGTGTGTGGGTGTCATTACAGTGCTTGGACTGTATATATCATCAGTCATTCATGGGGTGTGTGGGATTCATTACAGTGATTGGACTGTAAATATCAACAGTCATTTATGGGATAGTGAATGTGTGGGTGTCATTACATTGCTTGGACTGTAAATATCAACAGTCATTCATTAGGTGTGTGTCATTACAGTGCTTTGACTGTAAATATCAACAGTCATTCATGGGGTGGTGAGTATGTGGGTGTCATTACAGTGCTTGGACTGTAAATATAAAAAATCATTCGTAGGGTGTTATGTGTGTGGGGGTCATTACAGTGCTTGGACTGTAAATATCAACAGTCATTCATGGGGTGGTGGGTATGTGGGTGTCATTACAGTGCTTGGACTGTAAATATAAAGTCATTCATTGGGTGTTGGGTGTGTGGGTGTCATTACAGTGCTTGGACTGTAAATATCAACAGTCATTTATGGGGTGGTGTGCATGTGGGTGTCATTACAGTTCTTGGACTGGAAATATCATCAATTATTTATGGGGTGGTGGGTGTCATTAAAGTGCTTGGACTGTAAATATAAAGAGACATTTATGGGGTGTGTGGGTGCTATTACAGTGCTTGGACTGTAAATATCAACAGTCATTCATGGGTTGGTGGGTGTCATTACAGTGCTTGGACTGTAAATATCAACAGTCATTCATGGGGTGGTGGGTGTGTGGGTGTCATTACAGTGCTTGGACTGTAACTATAAAGTTATTCATGGGGTGCTGGGTGTGGGGGTGTCATTACAGTTCGTGGACTGTAAATATCAACAGTCATTCATGGGGTGGTGGGTGTGTGGGTGTCATTACAGTGCTTGGACTGTAAATATAAAGTCATTCATGGGGTGTTGGGTGTGGGGGCATCATTACAGTGCTTGGATTGTAAATATCAACAGTCATTCATGGGGTTGTGGGTGTGTAGGTGTCAATAAAGTGTTTGGACTGTAAATATCAACAGTCATTCAGGTGGTAGTGGGTGTGTGGGTGTCATTATGGTGCTTGGACGGTAAATATTAACAGTCATTCATGGGGTGGTGGGTTAGTGGGCATCATTACAGTGCATGGACTGGAAATATCAACAGTCATTCATAGGGTGGTGGGTGTGTGGGTGTCATTACTGTGATTGGACTGTAAATATCAATAATCATGCATGGGGTTGTGGGTGTGTGGGTGTCATTACAGTGCATGGACTGTATATATCATTAGTCATTTATGGGGTGTGTGGGATTCATTACAGTGCTTGGACTGTAAATATCAACAGTCATTTATGGGGTGGTGAATGTGTGGGTGTCATTACAGTGCTTGGACTGTAAATATCAACAGTCATTCATGGGGTGGTGAGTATGTGGGTGTCATTACAGTGCTTGGACTGTAAATATAAAAAATAATTCATAGGGTGTTGGGTGTGTGGTTGTCATTACAGTGCTTGGACTGTAAATATCAACAATCATTAATGGGGTGGTGGGTGTCATTAAAGTGCTTGGACTGTAAATATCAACAGTCACTTATGGGGTGTGTGGGTGCCATTACAGTGCTTGGACTGTAAATATCAACAGTCATTCATGGGGTTGTGGGTGCGTGGGTGTCATTACAGTGCTTGGACTGTAAATATCAACAAACCAATTCTGTGTACGCGAAAAAACATGAACATACATACACTCCATATGTACACACACACCCTCATACGCACATAGGAATACCAACTCCTGTGTATCTCAGTAACTATCAACAATTCCGTGTACGCGAAAAAGCATGAACATTTATACACTTCATACGTACACACACACCCTCATATGCACATAGAAATACCAACTCCCGTTTATCTCGGTAACTATCAACAATTCCGTGTACGCATAAAGCATGAACATACATACATGCCTTACGTACACACACACCCTCATACGCACATAGAAATACCAACTCCTGTGTATCTCAGTAACTATCAACAATTCTGTGTATGCGAAAAAGCATGATCACACAAACACTTTTCTTGTACAGTTGCGCACAGATGACTCAAGGCCACCTCATTCACCTCATGCTGGTGTTGTATCTGGTAACAGTGGCAGCTATGAATTGAATCGAAATTCAGTCATCGACTTGGGCGAAACAAACCCAATTATAATTTGTCAATATGCGGGTTTAACTGTTCTCTAATAAAAATTATGTAAGTAAACGTATTATATTGATAATGAGTAACATGTTATAAACATTATGGACATATTACAACACATATATCTAAATAATGATACATTCTTTCATGTGAGAAACACGATTTTCGAATATTGCATCAGTACTGAAACCAGTTTGTCTCACATGAAATAAAGCTTTAGTATCTAATTATATGTGTTGTAATACTGTCGTTAAAATATGTCCATAATGTTTATAACATGTTACTCATTATCAATATAATACGTTTACTTACATGATTTTCATTAGAGAACAGTTAAACCCGCATATTGACAAATTATAATTGGGTTTGTTTCGCCCGAGTAGACGACTGAATTTCAGTTCAATTCATAGCTGACACTGTTACCAGATACAACACCAGCATATTGGTGAATGTGGTGGCCTTGAGTCATCTGTGCGCAACTGTACGTATAGAATTTCATAATATAAAAAATTATATTATAGATTATGTATTATAACAAATTATTAGTAAATAATTATTAAACATTATTAAAACATTATTAACTTTACGTGGTTAGGTTAGGTTAGGTTTATTATATATATAATTGTAATACACATTATTATTATTATTATTAGTTATACATTAGTTAGCGGAAATGCGCACTAACGTCGACTCCATTTTTCTAATCTGAACTAAAATTTATCAAATTTTATTTTAGTTTTTGAATGTTTTTGGTTGACTTGAATGCTGTAGACTAATTTTGATTTTGTCAACAAATAGCCAATAAAATTCCACATCTTTTGGTAATAGTAGATAGTCTGTTTAATAGATCAGTTAGCGGAAATGCGCACTAACGTTGACTACATTTCTCCAATCAGGACTAAGTTTTATCAAATTATATTTTAGTTTTTGGATGTTTTTAGTTGACTCAAATGGTGTAGACTAATTATGATTATGTCAAAAAATAGCCCATAAAATTCAGCATCTTTGGTACTAGCAGATAGTCTGTTTGAAGGCTCAGTCTGGATATAATAGTAATAAATATAATAATAGTAGGTATAATAATTCTGTTCCTGTCAAAACTTTTCTTTGTTTTTGGTTGATTTTAATCAATTCAGGCACTTCAAAAAACTACATAATAAAAAAAAAACTAATAAAAGTATGCATCTTTTGGTGCTAGCAGAGAGTCTGTTTAATAGCCCAGTTAGTGGAAATTTGCACTAATGTTGACTCCATTTTCCAATCTGAACTAAGTTATATCAAATTTCATTTTAGTTTTTGGATGTTTTGGTTGACTAAAATGCTGTAGACTAATTCTGATTTTGTCAAAATAATAGCCCATAAAATTCAAAAGGCAAAATGTATACCCTCACACTTTCTAGCTTGAAAAATATAAATGGCCAAACCTTAACTCTTTCTATCTGTCACTGTAATTCTTGCACACATGATCCATTTACACACCCACGTAGCCTCATCCCACTTCTATACAAACACACCAACAATAACACACACGTGCAAACATACCTTCTGTAGAAGCTCCTCAAACACACACTGTACACCGTGTCTGGTCTTGGCTGAAGATCAATGAATACCATACAGTGTGTCCAAACCAATTTTATTCTCACTTCTCTTGTAACCTTCGTCTTGTCCTGAAATAGTTATAGTAGTTGTTGTAGTAGTAGTAATAATAGTTGTTGTAGTAGTAGTAGTAGTAATTATGTAGTAGTAGTAGTTGTAGTAGCCCGCCCGGGCGGGCGGGCGTGCGTGCGTGCGTGCGTGCGTGCGTGCGTGCGTGCGTGCGTGCGTGCGTGCGTGCGTGCGTGCGTGCGTGCGTGCGTGCGTGCGTGCGTGCGTGTGTGTGTGTGTGTGTGTGTGTATAATTATAAGGAATATTAATATGTATATCAAAGATAGAATACCACAATTACTCAATTACTAAAGCCAAAACAATCCATATTTTACATTTTTTTAAACATGTCTTCAATTATATGGAATAATAATTTAATGAAGCCTTATTATTGCACAAGGTAAGTGTATAATTAATAATAATGTATAAACAATAATAATTATTCGTATTGCAATGAAATATATAAAACAAACCTAACCTAACCTAACCAAGTAAAGTTAATAATGTTTTAATAATGTTTAATAATTATTCACTAATAATTTATTATAATATATATATATATATATATATATATATATATATATATATTATAATTAATTAAATAGTATTATTAAATAACATTATAAATATTTATTAAACATTATTAAAACCTTATTAACTTTACGTAGTTAGGTTATGTTAGGTTTGTTATATATTTCATTGTAATACACATTATAATTATTGGTTATATATTATTATTAATCATACACTTACCTTGTGCAATAATAACGTTTTCATAAATCATAGTTTCTTGTTATTGAAGAAATTTAAAAAAAAACTGTAAAATATGGATTGTTTCGGCTTTAATAATTGTGGTATTCTATCTTTGATATACATATTAATAATCCTTATAATTATATATCATTATATAACGTTATACAGTTATAAGGTAATCATTTGTTAATAACATTAAGGTATAAATCAACTAAAACACAGTACAAGACACACAGTAAACATTAGCTATTAATTAACCAATGTATTAATATATTATAACACTTATTTATGCTTATATTATGTTATTATTATTATCAGCAGATATTAGTACTTACATTACTCAACCTACATAATTATAAATAGACATAAATATAAATTTATAATGAAAATAATAATGTAAACAAACCTTAGCTGCTTCTCTTGGCGAATCCACCTTTTCCTGTTGAAAACACAGACTACAAGGAGAGTGAGAGTGAGAGGTTGGTCGTGATAGTCTCACTCTCCATGTAGTCTGTGTTTTCAACAGGACCAAATTGGATTTGCCCAGAGAAGCAATTTTAAATAGCCAACTAGTAAATAATAAATTATTTGTAAATAATTTAATACTACCAAAGGTTCTTCACACATTAAATTTTAAAATTGCCGTGTTGCCAACGTTGTATAGCCACGTTTGCTAGATTTTGACAATACTAACAGAGGTTCTTAGCCCATTTAATTTGGTAATTGCAATCTGGCCAATGTTTTATAGCCACTTCTGGACGACATTTACAGTACAGTAAAGGTGGAACTAGATGTCCATTTTGTTGTATATACTGCAATTCCCTATATTATGGTTTGCCAGACTATCGGTTAAGAAAATTGCAAAACGTAATGAATAGAGCAGCAAGATTAATCAAAGGTCTTTCATCTCGTGAGAGGATAACCCCAGCACTCATTGACTTACATTGGTTACCAATAAAGGCGAGGATTGTTTACAAGATATGTCTTCTAACATTCCGAGCATTAAAATTTGTAAAACCGGAGTACTTGATGAATCTTTTAAGAGGTTTTCAAGTAAATACCTCAATGGAACTCAGGCATAGTGATGATCAATACAGGTTAAATGAGCCAAGGAGTATTCTGACAATGGGTTTCAGAGCGTTTGAAAGGTGTGCACCAAGGCTCTTTAATGGATTGCCATTAGATGTCCGGAGTAGTGAAAATTGCACGATTTTTAAGAAAAGACTGAAAACACATCTGTTCGCTGAGTGTTACGACACGGATGATATGAGTATTACAAGTGATTATAGTGTTTAGTAATATTGAGAGAGGCCCTGCGGAGCACCATCTGCTGGTGGAGCGGGGCATAGAATATCCAACAACAAGTAACAAGTAACTATATTGGCAATGTTTTATTGCCAATTTTAGACGGATTTGACAATACTACCACAGGTTTCTAGCCCATTTACTCTGCTTTCTCCAATCCTTCCCATTCTCTTTCCAACCATTCCCACTCTTTCTTCAATCCTTCTCATTCTTTTTCCAGTCCTTCCCATTCTTTCTCCAACCCTTCCCATTCTTTTTCCAATTCTTCCCATTCTTTTTCCAACCCTTCCCATTTTTCCCAGCTAAGGAGAATAGGAAAAAGATGGACTTAATTAAAATTTCCGAAAATTTGACCACTTGTCATCTAAATTATATTGAAACAAGACATTGACGAGTGTGTAATATATGAGATTTGGGTTTGTTCTTGTACTATAAGGTTATACAAACCATATAACACGTGTAAGACTCGTAATGAGGTAATATTAGGGGGTGCGGGAAGGGGGACAGGCTTGGGGGGTGCTGGAATAGGTTACAGGCTTTCTATTCACCCCAAGCCTGTCCCCTTATTCCCGCACCTCCAAAACCCCCTCCAAGCCAGTCTCCCTATTCCCGCACCCCCCCCCCCCAAAGCCTGTCCCCTACTCCCGCACCCCCTTAACACTAAAATAATGTCATTTGGTTATAACCTTTCAGCGATAATCTTGAGTATTGATTTTTTGAGGTGGGCCAATCAGAGTGAGTTACAATAAGCACTTAATTTGAACTGTTATTATGTCCTGTTTTAGTATGTGGCTGGAGATATCACACTGGGGTTGATTGTCATTAAGGGGGTGCGGGAGTAGGGGACAGGTTTGGCGGGTGTGGGAATAGGGGGACAGGCCTTGGGTAGGTAGAAAGCCTGTCCCATATTCCCGCACAGTCCTAACACCCCCCCCTCCCAGCCTGTCCCCCTACTCCCTCACCCCACTAAACCCCCCCACCCTCAATGCCTCTCCCCCTAATCCCGCACCTCCTTAATGTGAACTAAAATTAACACTGACAGACGGATTGTGTAATAATAAATAGTTTAGGTGGACTATAACACAACCCCATCACTCTCCACAACTTAGTAACACCAAGGTCATTAATTTATATTTTTTATTTATTTACCATTTAAGTATTTAAAAAAAAATTCCATTTCCATTTTATTATTTTATTTTTTCATTATTTTCATCTTTGGCTTCCATTTATTATCACGCTTATTTTCATTGTATTTAATTTCTTTTAATTTTTTATTATTTCTAAGTGTTACCTTCTTAATTAATTTTATCAATGACTCACACCAAAGATTTAAAAACAAGCAATGCATATTTTAATTTTTATGGAAAAATTAAAAAAAAAAAAAAATGAAAAACAATCTGGAAATAAATGAAAAAAAATCTGAAAAATAAAGAAAAAAAATCTGTAAAAAAAATGAAAACAATATTGTTTAAATCTGTCAAAAAAAATGTTATTGTATTAAAATCTGTAAAGGAAATTATTATATTAAAATCTGTAAAAAAAGTTATCGTATTAAAATCTGTAAAAAAAAGTTCTTGCATTAAAATCTGTAAAAAAAATGTAATGTATTAAAATCTGTAAAGGAAATTATTGTATTATTTTGGAACTAATGGTTTAAATACTCACCATTTTATAACAGAATATGTGAAGGCGATGGTAGTAGTAGTATTAGTAGTAGTATCAGTAGTGGTGGCAGTGGTAGTGGTAGTTGTAGTGGTAGTGGTAGTAGTAGTAGTAGTAGTAGTAGTAGGACATCAACCAACAGCCGGAGTTAAAAATAAATAAATACAATAAATAAATATGTTATGGATTAATAATTATACTTATTATTATTTTTTTAAATAGTTTAATTGTTACTATTAAATAAATAAATAAAATTACTCAAAAGCTTTTATTTAAATATTTGTCAAGGCTACTTAAGTCTAAGTTTAATCATGAAATGCTATGAAGTACAAAATTTAAATAAATTATCAAATTGTATAAAGTTTTAATTGTTTAAAGTTATAATTGAAAAACTATGTTTGATTTACACATCAACATAAAAATACTTAAATCAAACAAAAGATATTGGGTCGATTCCACAGTGGTTGGTATTGGTTTGTAAGCACACAAACGAAAGAATGTTAGCCTTGTTAATGACTTGTGGGTGAATTATTTAATTAATTTGGTGATTAAACTATACAGTGATCATCATTATCTACCTGTTGGATAGATTTTGTGGATGTGGATACTCAGCTTATGGTTGGGAAGCTTACAAACCAATACCACTGTGGAATGTAAAGGGTAGTACTAACCTGGTCTGATGACGCCTATCCCTCTACACAGGACCCGGTGATGCCACACCCTCTCCACAGGGTGTGGCCAACAGCTGCTGTAGGGGGGCAATTACATGTTGCAAGTTACCTTGCATTAGTTATATATATATATATATATATATATATATATATATATATATATATATATATATATATATATATATATATATATATATATATATATATATATATATATATATATATATATATATATATATTGTTACGGACGGAGGGTAGAGATACGGTACTGTACTAGTCCCTAGACTAGACTTACCATGACGTTAGCTACCAACAGAATAAAGTAGCACTGGGTGGCAGGTATCTGACTATTAAAGTTATGAATTATAAGTAAAAGTACAAACCCAGCCTATATAAAAGACTGCTAACACAACCCAAAGAAACCGTCCAAACATATACCCAGGTTCGGGTACAATAAATAAAAATGATAGAGAAACTACTCTGACTTTCTATAATATATATTGACAATATGAACAAACACAAAAACAAACAATAAACACTGAAAAAATTGATAAATGAAACCAGGATTCCCAACTATGACAGAACATGAGACAGAGTTCCCGGATTAAATAATGCACCTGCAATAATCACTCAATAACTCACTACCACTGTGCCATCACTTCAGTAACACAAGGCTCTAGGCACACGTAAACCCAGAATTAGTCGATCATTATTAATAGTAAGTTAGCACATCACTGGCATACATAATAAGGGAACATCAATGCATCACAACATACACGTAATAATAAAATAATAGAAATATCAATACACAGATATATATATAATAATAATAATAGTAATATCAATTTATAAAAGAGTGACCCTATGTTACTGTTAGAAGAATGTAGAAGTAAACACAATTATACTTAACAAATACGTCTGCGTGTCTCGTCCCGAATCTTACCACACTCAATCACTTACAAAACGTACACTAGCTTGCTGTCCCAGTCTCTTCAGATATCTAAGCCCCACAGGCCTAACCCCCTGCCTTATATACTGTTGGCTCGACAAAGAAAAGTGATCAGGTTACAACAGAGTTATAGGCGCGTCTCCGAACTGTTCCTTTAACACAGACTTAAACACACAACACTCATACGTTCCCTCCCAAGAAACTATTGGGAGTCACTAGAAACGAAGACGGACAATTATCACGCCACCAGCTGCAAGAGGGGGGGAGAATGCGTACGAATCTAGAGAACATAGCTGGCCATGACACTCTCGACCTTTTGACACACATACACAAAGAAAATGGAGTAAAATAGATGAGCTATATACGGACACAACACATCCGGGAGCGAGCCTCCGCTACCACACTCACAGCCACAGTCACTTAATAGGATAGCAATACTTACAAATCAAAAAATAATTCAGGCACGCGTAACACGCCCCCACCAAAGAAAGAGTTTTCCTCTGGAAAATTCGTTCTTAGGTTTACAAAAGTTATGTACAACATGCAAAAAAAATCAAAAACAAAACATTTAACTTCTAGATAGACAATCTGCTATCACATTATCTACACCTCTTATATGACGTACGTCTAGGTGATACTGTTGGAGGAACAAACTCCAACGGGTAAGCCTTTGGTTCTTGGCCCCCAAACTGTTCAAGTATTTCAGAGGGTGGTGGTCAGTGTACACCCTAAGTATTGGTCCAAATGCAGGCACATACACAGCAAAGTGTTGCAGGGCGAGGATCAGGGCTAGGAGTTCCTTCTCTATGACTGAGTAGTTCTTCTGACTGGTGGAGAACTTTTTACTGAAATACGAAACAGGATGCTCCACCCCCTGCTCGTCCTCCTGCATCAACACAGCTCCTGCTCCTACATTGCTAGCGTCCACGGCTAGTGCGAATGGTTTGTCAAACTTGGGTGCGGTCATTACGGGATAGTGAACGAGTATGTCCTTGGCACTTTCAAAACTTTCCTCACACTCGTTTTTCCATTCATACTTAACCTCTTTTCTAAGCAACTCAGTCAAGGGTGCCACTACAGTCGCGAAATTTTTCAAGAATCGCCTGTAGTACCCGATACATCCCAAGAAGCGTCTGAGTTCCCTTCTGTTCTGAGGCCTCTTGAAACCTTGTATAGCCTCCACCTTCGAGCTAGGCGGGCAGACCAGACCATGTCCTACCACATACCCTAGGTACTGCACACAGGCACACACAAAGTCGCACTTCTTGACGTTGACAACTAAGTTGGCATCCTGTAGGCGAGACAGTAACTACTGCAGCACTTGGAGGTGGTGGTCCCAGGTGTCAGTGTAGACCACGACGTCGTCAAAGTACACAACGCAATTCTTGATGCCACTAGTCACATCATTCATGAGCCGTTGGAAGGTGGCTGGTGCATTCTTCATACCGTACGGCATCACGTTACACTGGTATGTTTGCCCATCGGCCACAAAGCAGGAGATCTGCTTTGCTCGGTCTGTCAGAGGTACTTGCCAAAATCCCTGCTTCAGGTCGATCTTGGTAATAAAACGAGAGGATCCCACATGGTCAATGCAGTCCTCTAGGCATGGCAACGGGTATGTGTCAGTCTTCGTCAAGGCGTTCACTCTCCTGTAGTCGATGCAGAACCTAGCAGAACCATCAGGCTTAGGCTGCAATGTCACAGGGGAACTCCAAGCACTTGCACACGGTGTTATCAAGTTGTGGTCCAACATATACTTCAGCTCCTTCCGCAGCACTTCGATATGGCGTGGGCTGACTCGGTAGGGCGGCAGCTTAACTGGCGTAGCCACGCCCACGTCCACGTCGTGTTGAATCCAGTCAGTCCTTCCAGGAACACTGGCAAACACCTTGCCGTAGGTCGACATCAACTTCCACAACTGCGCCACTTGCTCTGGAGGTAAATATGACACCTTGTCCCGTAGAGTCGTCTCTGCTTCCTCGTTGTCCACCCAACTACACTCTTGAAATTCACAGGTTACCTCTGCCACATCATCATCTTCTTCTTCTTCCACAGCCACAGCCACAACATGCTGTGTCGTCACTGGAGTCTTCAAAGGGCGGTAGTACGGCTTTAACATATTTACATGGCACAACTGATGAGACCTCCGCCGGTCGGGCGTCTTCACAAGGTAGTCAGTTTCACCCAGCCTCTTCTCTACCACGTACGGACCTTGAAACTTGGCAGCCAGGGTTGACCCTTGGGCTTCCTCAAGATTCTTCTTCGCCTCTTCTCTAGTGTCACTCAGACGGGTCTTGAACTTCATGACGTATTGTAGAAGGTTCTTGCCAGTGTCGACGTCACTACTCCATGCCTCCTTGACGATGCTCAAAGGACCTCTGACATGGTGTGCGAAGACAAGCTCATTCGGAGAGAAACCCAGGCTCTCCTGCGGTACTTCCCTCATTGCAATCAGTAGGAAAGGAACACCCTTGTCCCAATCCTTGGTGTGTTCCAAGCAGTATTTCCGCATCATATTCTTCAGGGTCTGGTGGTATCTCTCCAAGGCACCCTGGGACTCTGGATGGTAAGCACTGCTTCTGACATGTTTAACTCCTAACTCTTCCAAAGTCTACTGGAACCAGTTAGACAAAAAGTTAGAACCCCTATCAGACTGTATCTCATTAGGTAACCCAAACTTTGTACAAAATCCCAACATTGCTTTCACAACAGCCTTAGCATTCATAGTTCTGAGGGGAATTGCCTCAGGGTACCTGGTACAAGGGTCTAATATGGTAAGAAGGTACTGAAATCCAGTAGAAGTGGTAGGAAGTGGACCCACTATGTCTATGATTAACTTTGAGAAAGGTGGCCCAATAGCAGGGATGGGAATTATGGGAGACTTAGATGGTTTCTGGTTAGGCCATCCCACAACCTGACATGTATGACAACTCCTCACAAGCTGGTACACATCAGCCCTCATGGCAGGCCAGTAAAATTCTGCCCTAAGCCGTTCAAGTGTCTTCCTCACTCCTAATTGGGCAGCAAAGGGAATATCATGAGCTAGCCTAATTAGTTCCTGCCTGCACACAATCGGCACAACTAGCTGGTGTACATCCCTCAATCCCTCATCCACACTAGTATGAGGAGGTCTCCACCTCCTGTACAAAACTCCATCCTTCTCATATAAACATGATCCCTTCTCTTCCCCCACATTTTCAACTGCCAGGCTCCTTAACTCTTGGATACCTGGGTCACTACCTTGCAAATTCTTAAATTTATCAACATCGACACACTCTAAAGACAACTGCTCACTAGAGGTATCTGAAAAAAGATTGGTTAAAGAAAGGTCGTCCGGTGATTCTCCATCGCCGTCGACGTCCTCCACCGGTGGGTCGGAAGGAGTTAAAACTGCCTTGGCTGCTTCCACACGCCGGCTCTCCTCCACCCTTGACATCGATCGGGTCACGGCACATACGGGGAAGTTCATCTGGTCCTCTTCCTCCATTACTTCGGCAGGTACAGGATCCTTGGTTATTACTGGGACACTCACTTCCTCACCCCTAACTAATTCATTCCCCAGTATCAGGTCCACATTGGGCTCGGGCAATGACTCCACCACTCCAACCTGTGCCATCCCTTTAAATAAATCACAACTCACTCTACACTCCACCAATGGAACCGTCAGGGAGCCTCCAACTCCCCTGAGCAAAACAAAATTCTTGGAATTCACCTCAACATGTTTCGGTCTTACCCACAGAGTAATTGTAGAACCAGTGTCTCGGAGTATCTTAACAGGATGTTGGGATTCCCCAAGCTTGACCAACCCATCAGACCGATATGGAGCATAACAATCCTCAGCCGTAGTATCTGTAGCTACCGACTGGACAACAGCTCCTGTAACGTCAGACATGGGAACAGCATCCACTGCACCCTTCCCTCCTTCTGAAAGAACTCTATCTTTAGAAGTGGGTAAAACAGAGTTATCCCTACTATCCTTCCGGGGCTCAGAAACTGTGACAATAGCTCTGTCACAAGAAACAAAATTAGTTGGCCTAACAACTCCTGCCTTTCTCCAACATCTGTCTACAGTATGCCCTGTTTTGTGGCAATATGTACATGTGAGAGTTCGTGTCCAAGGTTTGTGTGGGGTCCGTGTAGGTGTTTGTGCATGTGAGATGCCTGGGGGACTGGGACTAGTGACATGAGTGCTTTTGGAATTCGGGGAGACATCGCTATCATGAGTTTTATTATTGGTGGTTGGAGGAGGTCTATTGTGCCCTTTGTCTTTGGCTTTAAATTGCTTCCTGACTAAAACGTAATCATCAGCATAAACTGCAGCTTCCTCAGCTGTCTTTACTCTCTTATCACTTATAAACATATGCAGATCTGGCTCCATCTGGCTCAGAAGTTGCTCCAACTTAACCAACTCCTCCAACCTACAATAATTGTCTTCTACCTTCTCACTTCTTATCCATGCTTGAAATAGGTCACTCTGATATTTCATAAATTCTATCCATGTCTCATTCGGGCGTTTCTTACTATTACGGTACTTCTGTCTGTAAGCTTCTGGTCTTAATTCATACGTCCTCAGTACAGTAGACTTTAACCTCTCATAATCCAAAGATTCCTCAAAACTGAGAGCATCAAATGCTCTTAAAGCTTTACCACAAAAGACTGACTGTGCCAGCGTTGACCATCGTTCCTTCGGCCACCCACTACCCTCTGCAACCTTCTCAAACCTCTAGAAAAATTCAGCAACATGGTCCTCATCAAACTTAGGAACCAACCTGTGCTGTTCTGATGACACCCCCGACGCAACCGGTCGTCGTGGCTCATGATCTACTCTATATTTCTCCATCTCCAACTCCAGTTTCCTTTTCTCAAGTTCCATCTGAGCTCTCCTTTTCTCTCTCCCAAACTCTAACTGAGCTCTCCTTTCCTCTCTCTCTCAGACTCTAACCTCCTTTGCTCTCTCTCAATCTCTAACTGTAGCATTCGGAACTCATGGTCACGCGCAGCTTGGTCATTCCCAAATTGGTTATTCTGAACCATAGTGGCTTCAAGCAAATCAGTAGGTGCAGACCAGTCACTTACGACAGAAGCATTATCCTTCCTCTCAACAAAATCATACAATTCAGTGCCGCATAGATGGTGGCAAATCAGGTTAGCTAGTGGAAATGCGTTGAAACTTTCAATGGCAAGGTCCAACTTCTGTGCAACAAGTAATAATTCCTTTCTACTCAGTGCTCTTACTCTCTCGAGATTAAGACATGAATTAATAAACTCTGCAGCATCCTGCTCAGAAATAATATGAAGTGGAGCACCCTTCTCACTAGCCACACCCTGAGTCTCCATTGCTCACTAACTATTAGGCAAAGGTACACAAAAAATGGAAAAATGCAATACAAGAACAAAAATACAACCGTAATGCAATGATAGAACACCAGTCTCAGTTCAGCAAAAATTGGAAATCCTGGCGAGGTCGCCAATTTATATGTTACGGACGGAGGGTAGAGATATGGTACTGTACTAGTCCCTAGACTAGACTTACCCCGACGTTAGCTATCAACAGAATAAAGTAGCACTGGGTGGCAGGTATCTGACTATTAAAGTTATGAATTATAAGTAAAAGTACAAACCCAGCCTATATGAAAGACTGCTAACACAACCCAAAGAAACCGTCCAAACATATACCCAGGTTCGGGTACAATAAATAAAAATGATAGAAAAACTACTCTGACTTTCTATAATATATATTGACAATATGAACAAAGACAAAGACAAACAATAAACACTGAAAAAATTGATAAATGAAATCAGGATTCCCAACTATGACCGAACATGAGACAGAGTTCCCAGATTAAATAATGCACCTGCAATAATCACTCAATAACTCACTACCACTGTGCCATCACTTCAGTAACACAAGGCTCTAGGCACACGTAAACCCAGAATTAGTCGATCAATAATAATAGTAAGTTAGCACATCATTAGCATACATAATAAGGGAACATCAATGCATCACAACATACACGCAATAATATAATAATAGAAATATCAATACACAGATATATATATAATAATAATAATAGTAATATCAATTTATAAAAGAGTGACCCTATATTACTGTGAGAAGAATGTAGAAGTAAACACAATTATACTTAACAAATACGTCTGTGTGTCTCGTCCCGAATCTTACCACACTCAATCACTTACGAAACGTACACTAGCTTGCTGTCCCAGTCTCTTCAGATATCTAAGCCCCACAGGCCTAACCCCCTGCCTTATATACTGTTGGCTCGACAAAGAAAAGTGATCAGGTTACAACAGAGTTATAGGCGCATCTCCGAACTGTTCCTTTAACACAGACTTAAACACACAACACTCATACGTTCCCTCCCAAGAAACTATTGGGAGTCACTAGAAACGAAGACGGACAATTATCACGCCACCAGCTGCAAGAGGGGGGGAGAATGCGTACGAATCTAGAGAACATAGCTGGCCATGACACTCTCGACCTTTTGACACACATACACAAAGAAAATAGAGTAAAATAGATGAGCTATATACGGACACAACACATCCGGGAACGAGCCTCCGCTACCACACTCACAGCCACAGTCACTTAATAGGATAGCAATACTTACAAATCAAATAGTAATTCAGGCACACGTAACAATATATATATATATATATATATATATATATATATATATATATATATATATATATATATATATATATATAATAAAATATATCCTGACAATTTATTAAGTTAATAAAATACATAGATGATGGAGGTCTAAGTATATGCAGGCTCAAGTCACCAGTTTATTCTTGTAGAGTAATAGGATAAGTTCCTTACAGAGTGACGAGAGTCCGGGAACTGAGATAGACTCGTGGTTCAGCGTATGGCTCGCTTGCTTGCTCAGTTGCCAGATGCTCACATCCTACAACTCCCCCCCAAAAGATTATGTTTTGCAAACTTTGCACAAACAATAATATTTAACTGTGATAGCACCTTCAAATGAAAAGGGATATTTATTATGACAAGTTTGGTGCTGTATGAAAGACACACTCTGCTGTGTCGTGAGATAAATGTTAAGATCTAATATGAAACATACATGAAATAATAATACTGTAAATATAATAACATATGAGACAACAATAACATTATACCAAATCATACACGCATTAATGGAAATGACACACTCTGCTGTGTCGTGAGTTAGTTAACATAACACAATAATGTACTAAATATAAAGTAATATATATGACATGAAATAGTAATGCAAAATTATAACATGAAACAATGTGAAAGAAACAGAAAAAAAAAATATATATATATAAGTGTATATGTATATATGTGCGTGTATGTACGTGTGTGTGTGTATGTGTATGTACGTGTGTGTGTGTATGTATATGTACGTATGTGTGTGTGTATACAGTTTATACAATATAATCATCCAGCCATCGTGGGGGGCGTGGTTTCCTTTTGCCAGGGGAGCGAGGTGGTGGTGGTGGCTGGGGGGTCGGTGTTAACGATACGACCTCATCCATTAGCTGGCTGTTGTCACCCTGCCTGTCAAACGTTGTTGGCGCATTGCATGGCCTGAGATGTTCTCTTGTCCTGAGGGATATTCTGCCACTGCCTTGCAGCCTAATGAGGTACTGTTTGTTGCCCTTACTCTCCACCACTGTCCCTGTTCTGTTCCATGTCTTGGTATGCTGATCCTGCACAAGCACACTGCTGCCTGGGGCAAGGGTAAGTCGTTGACGGGTGTTGCCACGCTGTCGTATTATCTTTTCATGTTGCTGTCCTATCTGTCGTTCCCGTTGACGTAGTGTTTGCCCCCAGAACTTGTTGACCATGAGCTTTTGTGTGATTGTCGGCACCCCATCACGCAACTGTCGGCCTGTTGCCAACTGCGCCGGTGACTTATTGATATCCCGCAAGGGCGTGTTGTGGTATTGAATGAGGGCCAGTGTCGCTTTGTCGGTGTCGAGGTTACCGTCTGCACCAATATTACCACGCAGCACTCTCTTTGCCGATTTTACAGCCGCTTCCGCTCTACCGTTTGACTGTGGGTAATATGGGGATGACACTCGTGTCTTCACTCCCCATTTTTTAAGGAACACTTTCCTTTCCTCACTCTCCAAGTTAGTTCCCCCATCCATTGACAATTCCTCTGGTGCACCCCACCGTGAGAAGTGTCGACGTAGTTTGTCCTGGATTACGTTTGAGGTAGCGTGGTTGTCCAAGTGTGATATCTCCAGCCAACCAGTCAACCGGTCCGCATATACTAAGTAGTTGTGTCCCTCCAGTTGACATATGTCCACTACCGTCTACTGAAAGGGGTATAGCGGAGGTGGCGTGAGCAGCAGCGGCTCTGGTGGCTGGGATGGCGAGTGTGTGTTGCACGTCTGGCATGACGACCGATGGTGATTTAAATCTCACTCGATACCCGGCCAGTATACCGCCTGCCGTGCTCTCCTTAACATTGAATCGACCCCCTGATGGCCAGCATGCAGATTCGTTGCCACTTGTTGGCGCAAACTCTCTGGGACCACTAGGCGTGGGTGATTCTGGTCGTATGTGTAAGTCACCAGACCTCTTGACACCCCTAGCCTCTCTCTGACACTGTAGTACTGCCTGAGTCATGCAATCTCTTGAGCCCTCTGGGGATGCCAGTCCCCAGCCAGCACTCTCGCTATCAACAGCTGATATACAGGGTCGTCCTGTGATGCTTGGAGCACCATGTCCTCATCAAGGGTGAGGCTGTCACTGAGGTCCAGATTTGCCACCACTGCTGCTGCCATAGCTGCTGCCAAATCTTCTCCTTATTCCTCGTCTGTGGCGTCAGGTGGCGTTTTCATGGAGGGGTATCTTGACAGAAAATCCGCTGCACAATTCCTTTTGCCTGGTAGGTAGCGCATGGTGAACTGGTATTGCAGGGTTTGCTCCTTGACGCGGAACAGGCGTGGATTTACGATGTCTGTGAGAGCCTTATTACTCAGTAATCCCACCAGAGGGCGATGGTCAGTCACCAGTACTAGGTTAGGACAGCCCAACAGGAAGAGGCATGCTTTTCTGAGACACCAAGCCACTGCAAGGGCCTTTCCCTCTATTGGTGCATATCCTGCCTCAGCCGCGGTGAGATGACGGCTGCCACAGAGGGCTAGGCGCCACCCTCCCCTACAGCAGAACGGGGAATCGGCGGATGTGCAGAGGCAGTATTGTTGGAGAACGACAAATCCTATTCCCTCCTTACTCCAGTCGGTGATTGCCGCCGTAGGCCTTGTACTATCATAGTACGCTAGTCCATCCTTGGCCAGCTGACAAATGGTTTCCTTGGCTTGTGCTAGATTCTGCCGTAGTTGTGTCATCCCAATAAACCTTACTTCCTGTAGGCTTCTTCAGGAGGTCTTTGAATGGTGTCATTACTGGCGCTGCTGCCAGGAATGGTGCCAGCTGGTTGACAAAACCAAACCATGACCTTATGTCTGTGATTGTGGGCTGTGATGGCACGGTGTAGTTTCTTATAGCCACCAGCCTGTCCTCTGTTGGTCTGTATTCTTCCCATCCGAGGTGGAAGCCCACGAATTCCACCTCTCGTTTGCAGAATCTGAATTTTTCCGGTTTTAGAGTTATCCCCTTCTTTGCACACAATTCGAGAAAATCGTATGTGTGCCAAAATGCACCCTCGACACTGGAGTCGTATAGGAGGGTGTCGTCAACACATTTGTGCTTGCGTGGGAAGTCAGTCACAGCGTCGTCGAACCTTTTCGTGTATGCATCCATTGCAGAACAGTGCCCCATTGGTGTCCGGCAGTACTGGTAGCGTACCCATGGCGTTATAAATGTTGTCAGGTGTCTGCTGTCCTCGTCCAACTCGACTTGGTGGAATCCCCAGTGAGCATCAGCTACTGTCTTAAATGAATGTGTGGGTACATCCGAAACTATATCAAATTGTGCCGGAGTGTGATGCGTCTCCCTGAGGCAGCATGAGTTCAGTTTCTGGAAATCTACGGTTCTCCTTGGTTTTCCCGACTTTTTCGCTACTACTACCATTCTTGCACACAACTCATTGGCCTCTCCTGCAGGCACTTGACGGAGCACTCCTCTCTTAACATCCTCATCAAGTTGTTTCTTTACCTCAGTCTCCCAGTGTTTCGGGAAGGACGCTGGAGTAAAGCAGGTATGGGGCCGTGCTCCCTCTGCCCTAGTAGCCACTCCTCGAGTCTTCCCCCATTAGTGGAGAGAATTTATTCTAATGTTACTTGCTTCACTGTCAAGTGCCTCCATTTCCCACATCTTTCACCCCATTACTCTCAGTTAGTCAGGACTTCTCTTAGACCAAACTACCCGGTCCCTCCCATACTGCCTGCTGGACGTACTCTAATAAGGTCTGTTTCCTCTGTGCTCCGTAGTCTTAATATAGATATAATGGTTGCAGACGTCCCCCCAGGGCCCCCTCCATGGATGCTACCAACACCTGATGTGAGCTTTACACCTACTTCCAAGTCGGAGCTGCCTTCTCTACAGCAGCAGTTGGCTCTGGAACACATAGAAACAGTGACTTCCTCCATCACAGATCCATACTGCCTCTACACTCATGGCTCATTGCAGGTGGATGGTGCAGCAGGTTGTGCTGTTTTCTCGCCTGACTTGGAGTCACCTCCAGGGGGCTGGGTTGGCCGTCGTCTCTGTAACCACTCTAGCTCAACATTGTGTGAACTGTATGCCATTCTGGATGCTGTTAGTGTTGTTTGTCAACGTGGAGTGAATGCTGCCATTTTTTGTGACTCCAAACCTGCCCTTCATTCCCTCTCTAGTGTTCAGCCCACACACTCTACTGTTATTCAGCAGATTTTATCGTTTTTGGCCTTATTGCGTCACCGTAACTTGACTGTCAAATTTTTATGGGTGCCATCCCATGTAGGTTTACGTCACAATGGTACAGTTGACAGACTCGCAAAGGAAGCCTGCCATCTGCCTCCTCGTGGTGCTGGACGTCCTCTCTCCCTGATATGTTACCTCTCTAAAGTCCGCTCCGCCGCTCTCCTCCCTGTACGGCGACGCAGGGATGCAGAGAGGCCCTTCAGCATCTCCATCACCCATTACGAGTCTGTCTGCCATCACAAATATTCCTACCGTCGTCGAGGCGTCATGGTTCGGAGGCACAATGTAGTCTCTGCTCGTTTGAGGCTTGGCTACCGACCACTGTGGCAGGTTGCTGGGATGCAGGGTGAGCCTCCCTTCACTGAGTGTCGCTTGTGTCGAGCGCCTCGTGCTAACACTATAGAGCACTATTGCCTAGTCTGCCCCACTGTCCGACACTTGCTGCCCCAGGGCCTGCCACTTGATGTGGTTTGTCGACACCTGCTGAACCATCAGGTTCTGGAGGAACTTCTGGTGCGCCACCCTCGTTTTGATGGATTTAAGTAGGTCATGATATAAATATTTGTCTGTATGCTTGTGCTTCATTCTGTTATGTTTTAGTGATGTGAGTGTGTGTGCGCATGTGTGTGTGCTTGTGTGTGTATGTGGTCATTGGGTTCTCGTGAGTCCCGCTTACCCTTGTGTACTGTTGTCTGCCTATTGACTGACGCTACGGCGCAATGAATTAAAAAAAAAAAAAAAAAAAAAAAAAACTCCTCCTTAAGCCACTCGTTTTTAGTTGCTAATCGTTCGAAAAGGCTAAAATAATGAACCCTCAATATCACCTTCATCAAAAGCAGGTATCATTGCAGTTACACTAGACATGTTAAAGGACAATTCCTTTTCCTCCACTCTGCTTCCTTCTCTACCTTGTTCTCTACCCACTGCCAACTTTTCCCTTTCGAGTTCTAGTTTTTCTCTTTCAAGTTAAATTTTCTCCCATTCGAGCTGGTATTACATCTCTACCCGGAGCTTTTCAACTTCTACCGGGGTAACCTGAGAAACTTCAGGTTTGTTATTACTCTTACCACCCGGTGTTTTAGCAGACTGAGTTGGAGGGATAGTAGCAAGGTTAAAAGGGACTTATTCCTCATCTTCAGTGTCGGGTAGAGCAAGGGTGTCCACAATTCCCTGCTTAACTAAATATTTTAAAACAACATCCTTAATTACGGACTTAGTGAGTTTATTTGGGTGATCAGGTAAAGGGATCTGAAAATTTTAATCCACTCTTTCTTCCTAAACATATTTATGTATTCAGGGATTTTTTTTTTTGTATTCCTTGCCCATGGCATCAATCAATAGGCAGACAACAATACATAAGGGTAGGCGGGACCCATAGAAATCCAATGACTACACACACACACAAACACACACACACACACACGCATCACGAAAACATAACAAAATGAAGCACAAGAATACAGACAAATATTTACATTATGACCAACTTAAATCCACCAAATATAGGGTCGAGACGTGAAGCACGACGCAGCTGCCCCTCAACATATGAGATAAAGACTTGGTGAGCATGGACATGCTGGGTTCCAAGCTGGTTGGTGTCAAATGCCAGGGAAATGAACTACTATCCGTTTCAGCGCCGGACAGACGCTGTTTTTCGCAAATATCTCCTAGACGAATCGTTGTATCAATATAATATTTCAACACACTATCTTTAACACCCGGGCGTAATTTATGGCTGACATACCATATTCCTATATGTGTTATGCGAGGAGTTTACTCGTGAAAAATAGCTCAAAGCTTGCCAGTCATAATGACGCATTCGAAGGAAAGTGTGGCCCCCCCAACACCCTCCCAAACCATTCCTAACCACAACTACATCCCCCCCTTCTCACCCCTCCCTCCTCCTCTTCTCCCCCTAGCTCCTCGCCTCCCTCATCACTCGTGTCCCTCCCTATTTCTTCCATCACTGTATTATATATTAGAATGTTATGTAGATGTATATGTATAGATATGATTATTAACTAAGAGTATGGTGCAGTACAATTCTATAGAGGCAAGACGTATTTCACTTTGATAATTACTGTACAACAGCATGTTTACATACATGTAGTATGTAGAAGGTCCATGTTTGCAGTCCTTATGGTCAACCATGCAAGTGAACACGATGTACTGGCATTATCTGTGGTCTGGACCTTCTAGGCAAAGTTATTAGATACTGTGTACCTATTCATTATAAAATGTCAACTTGGTCCAGTTAATATAATGTTATTTTGTTGACTTGTCCCTTTTATATTTATATTATCACCAAATTATATATATATATATATATATATATATATATATATATATATATATATATATATATATATATATATATATATATATATATATATATATATATATATATATATATATATATATATATATATATATATAATAGTGTAGGATTTAATTATGCAAACATGATAAATCAAAATTTTTTCACAATCACTGTCAAGGAAAACGTCATCGTCTTCATCATCACTGGCTTTCACGTTTGTACAATGTGGCAAGACGAAGAACAAACTCTGCCCTGCATCCACGGGGGCAAATGGACAACATTGTCGCTAATAGGTGCGCCTCGGCAGTCAATGATTTCTACCCTCACTACTTGAGTCATAGCCTCGGACTGGGGGGTACCTCATACCTCAGAGAGAGGGGGAGGGGATACGGGAGACTGTGAATATTCAATTAAGGCATAAATTCGTTATTTAAAAAGGTAAAGAACACATGAAGCAACCATGAACGATTATATTTAGTTGCCCAAAACCAAAATTAATCATTTTTCTGGTGGCCTTAGACACGTGGGTTATTATCCGGCTATACGGCCATTAACAACGAGATTAGCTATTGCTTTAATGGTCATTTGACACACCCTGGTTTTCATGTTCACACACAACGGTAACTGTATTAAACAATATTACTAATGAACGATACGTATATACATACTGTCATAAAAAAAATAAAAAATGGAAGGTGGATGGTGTAAATAGGGAGGGTGAAGAGTGAAACGGGGAGGGGGATAATGAGATATTGGGGTAGGGAAGGAAGGAATGGTGTGGGGGGATTTCGGGGTGTTGGTAGAGGGGTTACACGAGTACCCCACACTCGTCCGATTCTCTATAACGCCTTAGATATGATGACTGGATTAGGCTTAATATCACTCAGTAAACTCCTAACATAACACATATAGGAATATGGTAGGTCAGCCATAAATTACGCCCGGGTGTTAAAGATAGTGTGTTGAAATATTATATTGATACAACGATTCGTTTAAGAGATATTTACGAAAAACACCGTCTGTCCGGCGCTGAAACGTATAGTAGTACTACTGCTACTACTACACCAATATTACCAAATTACAACACCACTATTGATAACATTAACATTAAAACATAATGCCTGGTAATATTATATACTTATACGCCTACATATTCATATGACAAAGCATGTGCCTGTGGTATATTTTCGAATTGGTAATCCATTATAATGCAAAAAATCAGCAAGTGTGAAATAACCCGTGGCAAAACATTATATTGATTCAACCTTTAATTCCAGAGTTATTCCCGAAAAGCAGTGGGACACGGCCCCTGATAGAGATTGTAGTTCTGTTTGAAAAGCTAAAATGCTTCGTCTGTCATTTTCCTTTTTTTGTGTCACTGTATTCGTAGTCTTATCGGAGGCTGTTGAAAAACAACAGAAAATAGGAAAGTGATCGCTAATGGAGTTATAAAATATCCTACTCTTCAAGTAATTATCACGGTTGTTTGTCCAGATATGATCAACAATTGTTGCTGAATTTTTGGTAACCCGCGTTGGCCTATAATTTGTGGAGAAGATTAAGTGACTATGGAAAAGATTTACTAATAATTGAACATTTTTGTCATTGTTGTTCAAAATATTAATATTAAAGTCACCCATAATATGCACCGGTATCTTGAAGCTTATAGTAGAGGTAATACAGTCCGTAACAGTGGCAAAAAAATCTTCAAGGTTAGAATTTGGTGGTCGGTAAATTACATATTACATATTTTTGGGCTGAGTCACCTCCAAAAATAACTATTCCATCAATGAGACGTGTTTCACAAAAACCTAAAGCATCAAAGTACATGTTAGTTGCCTTTATACATTGCTCAACATAACTGTCTTAGTGAAGTGGTATACTATTGATGATATGGTGTCTGAGGAGAGAGAGAGAGAGAGAGAGAGAGAGAGAGAGAGAGAGAGAGAGAGAGAGAGAGAGAGAGAGAGAGAGAGTAAACATGAGAAGAAAATAATAATAATAATAATAATAATAATAATAATTTTTAATATAAACCTTGATTTTGTACTGTAAAATAATAATAATAATAGCAATAATAATTATGAAGTACTTAATTAATCCTTATATATGAAGAGGTCAATTTCTCTCACACACATACACACACACACACACACACACACACTCTCTCTCTCTCTCTCTCTCTCTCTCTCTCTCTCTCTCTCTCTCTCTCTCTCTCTCTCTCTCTCTCTGTATATGTGTGTGTGTGTGTTCTTACCTATTTATATACTTACAGGATTGAGTCAAGCTTGTAATGTACTGTATTTTAAAACCCAATTATCATATATTTCGTTAAAGTTATGTAAGTTTTTGACACACACCACTTCTTCTGGAAATATGTTCCTTTGATCTATTACTCTATTTGGAAAACTATTTTTCTGTACATCTTTATCTCCTCTTCTTTTAATTAAGTTCTGACTGTGTCCTCTCATTGTAGGTATTCCTTGTTGACACAAGTTTTCTATATCTATCTTTTCCTTTTCTGTGACACATTTGTAATCCATAATTATATCTCTTCTCTTTCGTTTTCTTCCAGTTTAGGTAATTTTAGTTTTTCTGTTATTTCTTCATAACTTTGTTCTCTTAGACTTGGTAACCATCTTGTTGCTGCTCTTTGTACTTTTTCTAATTTGTTGATATGTTTCTTTAAATGTGGGTTCCGTACTTGGGCAGCATATTGCCAATATTTCCAAGCTTCTATTGCCAATTTGTTTTTTTCTCACTACTTCCAAAATTAATAACATTACATGTATCTGCATGAAACTCCATCTGCTATTTATTACTCCAGTTAACCATTTTGTCCAAGTCTTCTTGAAACTTTTTACAGCTGTCTTCATTCTTAATTGTTCTTTGTACCTTGGCATAATCAGCAAACATATTCATAAAAGTGTCATCTGTAACATTTACTTCTATATCATTTATATACATTAACAACATTATTGGTGCCAATACTGAGCCTTGAGGAACTCCACGTGTGACCTTCAGCCATGGAGAATCGTTCCCTCTTAGTACTGTTCTCATTTTTCCTCCTACTAGAAAATCATCTATCCATTATAGTAGTTTTCCTTTCACTCCTCATTTATGTTGTATTTTCCATATAAGTCTTGGGTGCGGAACTCTGTTAGAAGCTTTTTCAAAGTCAAGGTAAATACTATCCACCCACCATTCTCTCTTCCTTGTTTTTTTTCTCTGATATTCTCGTATAGGAACTCAGTACGTTTGTTACTTACTAATTCCAAACCAAAATTGTCTCTCTATTATCACCTCATTTTACTCCAAGTGGTCAACCCAATTTCTTCTCATAAGAAGACTCTCTCTCTCTCTCTCTCTCTCTCTCTCTCTCTCTCTCTCTCCAATGACAAGCCATAATAATTATGTATCCAGGTCTTGTGTAAGTTATATATCTTTTAGCAAACCAGTGAACCAATTACAATTTTTATCTTATAACAGTTACAAACTTTAATAACTATCCTTCTCTTGTTGAGGTTTATAATCTTCTGACATAACAGTTAACCATTTACAAGATTTATAGTGTCAGAGTCACAAGCCATAACAAACTTCCAGGTCTTGTTGATGTATTGAATCCTCTGTATATCAGTGAGCCAGTTACAACACTTAACCTATAACAGTCAGGAACCATAATAATAATTCAGGTCTTGTTGAAGTCTTAATACATATGACATACCAGTAAACAAATTACAACGTTTATTCTGCAATAGTTACAGGCCATAATAAGAATCCAGGTCTAGTTGAAGTTTTTAATAATTTGTGACACCAGTGAACCAAATACAACAAACCTTATCCTGTCTCATACTTGCTGGCACTCGTCTGATTATTCATCAGGCTATTCGAAGCAGACCTGGATACTTATTATGGCTCCAATCTCTCTCTCTCTCTCTCTCTCTCTCTCTCTCTCTCTCTCTCTCTCTCTCTCTCTCTCCAGTCTCTCACAGTGACTTCAAGTGAGTGGACGCCTCCTCTCTCCTGCTGCTCACTCACTTCGTCTTACGGAAGAAAGTTTAAATATTATACCTTCTTCATCTACTCTACCTGGTGGTAGTACACCAGTATGGAATACTCAGGACCAACTCATTTTTCTGGTCTTGAAGAGGATCTTTTAATCAGTGACGATGAGGAGGGTGAAAAAAACTGGCCCAGAATACAACCGCCGGTTGGTGCAGGACTGCCGGTTGCCCCAGTGATGCTAGACCAGCCTTCTACATCGACTTCCAATGCTGCTTCAGCTCCTAAGCGACAGTTGGAGGACATGGGCACCAGCAGTGAGGAATCTAAATCACCAGTGTCTAAAGTTTCTAAGCTTGAGAAAGGTAACAACCAACAGTGTGGTGATAATCGTGACCTTGCATTCCCCCTCCAAGGACCACCTCCATACAGACCTGTACCCTCCATTCCAGCATTTGCACCCCGGGATGAATACATTAAATTTATGTTTGAGGAAAATATAACTGTTGATGTGAAGTTAAGATGGTTAACGGAAATCAATCGAGCCTACCAGCTTGATAACACCCTGGCTGAAGTCAAGATGTCAGCAGTGACTTCAAAGTTCGTGTATATATCTAGGAAACGAGCAGATATTATACAAAGTGTTGAAAAAGGTGAATATCTTTCTCTTAAGCTTGTTCAGCAGGATTCTCCTGATAGACCTCGTAAACTACCGACGTATCTCATCACTCGTTATCCGGTTGGTGTGGACCCTACCCTCAGTAAGGAAATGAAAGGTGTTTACTCTACACGACGCTTCTATCAGGACGGAAGATCTATCAGTAGAATTGTCGTCACATGGACACTGCAAGATCCTCCACCAACAACATTTGAGTATTCCTTTCTGCCATGTCTCCCACCATGCGAAATACGCAAATTTGATAATGATCAGCCATCTTGTTACAGGTGCTGGGGGATCGGGCATATATCACGGTATTGCCAAGGTGTGGAGAGGTGTGCCTGGTGTGCTGAGAGTCACGACTCGCGTACCTGTCCTCACCGAATCTCATCACAGCCTCCCACTGACAGAGATTCCACCATTCGGCCACCACCCCCACCTCCTGAAGTCACTACACATTGCCGGTGCCCTCGTTGCCAGGAACCTGGAGTGAGTGTGTGGCACGGTTGTTCTCGTCAACGAATGAATTTGCCCAAACCACTTAATAACGCACCACCACCACCACCACCAAAAGTAAATGTATCTACGAGTGTGTTCAACTCGCCACAGATCCAGGCTCTTCGTAGTGCAGTGGATGGGATGGTAAATAGATGTGCCACTGTTGAGTCTCGGTGTGACTCAATTGAAAATCAACTGGGAAAGATAGAAGCTACCATTGAGTCCCTGGTTGAAGCACAACAAGCGACAATCTCTTCTGTCAACTCCCTTTCTGATAAGTTGGATAACATCCTCTCTCGCATATCAAATGTAGGCGAGAAGGTTCCCTCTTCTAGTGTGACAAACATCGCAGGTACTCAAGCCCGCAAAAAGAAGAATGTACGATAATAGGACCCAGCAACTACATGTTGTCTCCTGGAATGCTTGTGGAATTACTGCATTTGATAAACTTGCTGCCCTTCAGGCTTATGTTTATAGACATAATCCACAAATTATATTTATTCAGGAAGCTTTTGTGGGACAACATGAAGTTAGAACTGCTCCATCACTCACAGGATTCTCTTCATATATTCATAATCCACGACATGGTCTGATTACCTATATTCACTCCTTATTACCACATAGACTACTGTACAACTCTAACAATAATGACACAACCTTTCAATTGATAGAGGTAGCAGCTGGTGATGGAAAATTACAGATATGTAATGTGTATTCTGCCTCTGGTAGATTAAATGTTAATGTTCTCCCTCCACCAACAGATCAAGGCATCATCTATGTGGGAGATTTCAACGCACGTCATACAGAACTAGGGGATATGTCTACAATAAATACGAATGGTCGACAATTACTTCATTATATACAACGTAACCATCTAACTCGCTGGGAAACATGGGGAGCTACACATGCACATGGAGGGACCTTGGATTATATTGTCACATTTGGCCTTGTTGAGGCCCACGTCAACTGTACTTCCATTGCAGCTCTGTTTTCTGATCATGTGGCACTCGCCATCCAGTACTCAATTCCTGCTCGTCACACTTCACCTCATCATCGTCCCCGTATAGATATTCCACCTAAATACTGCCCTAATTATATTGCCTACATGACAGCCGTTTCACCTACATTTGATAAAACGTCACCTGAAGCCCTGTACACTTCATTGGTAACTGAAACTCAAAATTTTTATTCCCAGTATGTATCCAGACTCCACATACAAAGACGTGGAGCGGCATCTTCCTGGACTCTAGATGAACGGATACTACAGGCAGAGAGGGCAGCAGTGCAGGATGGTCTTCTCTTCCAGAGGGACCCCACACCACGCCACCTCCATCAATATCAGAACTCCAGAGACTTGTTAGTTAATATGCAGGGCTGCGTGAGGACTGAGGCATGGAGGAAATTCACTGATAACATCAATCAACAAACAAGTAATGGGACAATGTGGAGGCTAATTAAAAGAGTAACGAAAAGGAAGTCCGCCTGTGCCCTCCATCATAGCCCTGAAGAACATGCGCAGCAGCTCATCAATGAATGGTCCAGGCAGTCACAGGTAACTAGCCTGCCCATGCATGTACAAGCGGCACTGGCTGAACAGGAGCATAACCGCACTCTAAAGTTGATGGGTGCAATACTGGAAGATGATGACGAGGATGCCATACCCTTCACAGAAGAAGAACTACGACGAGCCTTAGCAAGAGGAAAAGCCACTGCCCCTGGAGACGATGGCATTACTTACTCAGTGTTAAGATTGCTACAAAAAGTACCAGAAAACCCACTTCTACACTTGTACAATCTGTGTTTTAGCTTAGGATACGTACCGATCGCCTGGACTAGAAGCACAATTACACCCATCCCTAAGCCTGGCACATATAAATTTCGTCCAGTCTCGCTCACCTCGTGCTTTTGCAAGGTTATGGAGCGAATGTTGCTAAATCGTCTCATGTACAGTATGGAAGAAATGCTATCGGATAGACTCTTTGGATTTTTGCCACAACGCAGTACGCATCACTGTTTGGTGGAATTATATACTCGTCTCTCGCATAACAGTGTGGTTGCGTTCATAGACTTGAAAAGTGCATTTGATGTGGCAAACAAACATGTAATTCTTGATCAACTAGTAGATTTTGGAATAAAGGGACAGCTTCTCAAGTGGATAAGAGGATACCTTAGTAATAGAAAATCTCGAGTGCATTATAAAGGGGCTTGTAGTACCTTCAAAGATTTTGAACTCGGAACCCCACAAGGGGGTGTTTTGAGCCCTTTTTTATTCAATTTACTTATGCACCGATTGCTTACAGATCTGCCAGAAGTACCTGATACCACAGTGACTTGTTATGCCGACGATATTTGTATACATTCTACATCACCTTGCAACCTTCAAATTATGCTCGACTTTTTCTTCAGATCTGCTACCAAATGTGGCCTGATTACATCCCCGGAGAAGAGTAGAATCTTCTCGACTAAGAACCCAAGATTTCTACCAGAATTTACCATTGGAGACTGTGTCATTCCACTGTGTAGACAGTACACCTATCTTGGAGCTCCAGTGTATATCCCTCGTACTCCACGGGCACAACGGACACACCCCATAGTAGAAAACCTTCTTAATCGACTCTACAAGCGATTTACACCTTTAAAGTGGCTAACCAATAACGCAACTGGAATTTCTATCGATGTAGCAAGAACAGTCTATATTGCTTTCATCCGTTCTATTATTGATTATCTTTCCCCTGTTCTCATTCAGTTACCTTTAGCCTCCTTAGATCCCCTTGAAAAGTTTCAAAACAAAGTTATGAGAATTATTTTGGGCTGCCCCATGTCAACCAGAATTGTAAATATGCTGACGGAACTTAGATTGCCACCAATAAAGGAAAGAATCTGTTCCAATGTAACACGATTCACTGTAAAGTGTCTTCATTACAATCATATAGCTACTCATTACTCACAAATAATTAAAAATACACTAAGGCAACGACAACGTGTTCCCCCTCTCCAGGCTGGCGGTCGCACACTCATTAAGAATGTTTCTCGTATTTTACAGACGTTAAACATAGATATCCCTGAGGCAGAACCTGTTGCTGGTCCACCACCATGGATGATTCCCTCTCCAACAATCCACTACACACCAACCACCAAGACTACTCTCACTGCTCTGAAGAAACAACTGGCATTAGAGTCCATCACAAATGTATCTTCTTCTGGCCTCGAATTGCATAAGGTTTATACGGATGGGTCTCTACAGCCGGATGGGTCAGCAGGATGTGGGGTTTTCTCATCAGACATGGATCCGCCACAAGGAGGATGGGTTGGAAGAAGACTTCCCGACTCCTCCAGCTCTACATATTGTGAACTGCATGGAATTCTAGATGCAGTTAGACTAATTTATCAAAAGAATGTTAATGCCATGGTGATCAGAACTCTAAATCTGCCCTTCAGGCTCTGTCTTCCCCCAAGCCTAGCTTAAAAGTAGTGCAAGACATCCTTACATTTTTATCGTTAATACAACAAAGTGCCCTCACAATAAAATTTGTATGGATTCCTTCACACGTAGGAATATCACATAGTGACACAGTGGATACAATAGCTAAGGCTGCATGTGGTTTGCCTCCCCATGATGCTAATCCCTCACCCTCTCTCTCCCATTACTTATCAAAGATTCGTGCCAATGCCTGTTTCTCCACTAACCAAAATAGAGATGAACAAAGAGGTGGAAGTGTCTCCATTCAGCACTACGATGCCTTTCGCCACAATCGCTACAAGTACAGACGACGAGGCCTGATGGTGCGAAGACATAATGTGGTAGCAGCCAGACTACGATTGGGCTACAGACCGGTGTGGCAAGTGGCTGGGTTGGAGGACATGCCGCACTTCACCTCCTGCTCTTTATGCAACTCTGCTAATGATAACACGTTGGAACACTACTGCTTACAATGCCCTGAGGTTGACGGTTTGCTACCTCGGGATCGCCCACTAGTAGATGTATGTCGTCACCTTCTGTCACACGAAAACTTAGACGAAATTCTTGTGCGTTTTCCACGTTTTGGTGGGAGATAATGAAACCTTCACAATAATGTTTTGTTTTAATAAATGTCAGTGGGGATGTGAGTTTCTGTGGAGGATCTTGGTTTGACTGATTCTTTGGCTGGTAACAGCCAAGACAGAATGAAAATGTGGCAGCATGTATTTGACCTTCAGAAAAATTGTAATTATGAATGAATTAAAATTAAGATGTTACAATTAGATGGTATTGAATTGTATTAAGAATTATTGTTTAAGTATGTCAAGCTGGTGTCCAGTAACAATATGAAATGGAATGACGCTAATAAATAGCGTAATAAATTTATCAAAACAAAAAAAATCTCTCTCTCTCTCTCTCTCTCTCTCTCTCTGTGTGTGTGTGTGTGTACTCACCTACTAACGCTTTCAGGGCCCGTGTCGCACTGTTTTTCGGGAATAACTCTGTAACTAAAGGTTGGATCAGTATGATGTTTTGCCACGTGTTATTTCACACCCTCCGCTAATTTTTGGCACTATAATGGATTACCAAAAGTGAATAATTAAGACACTTGTCCCCGAGAAATGTGTCATTTTTATGAAATTTAACACTGGGATACGAACGATCATAGTGTGACGTATATACCACGTCAGTCCACAGGCTCCACCCATCCCCTTCTTTCTCTCCCCCACCCTACTCTCTCTCTCTCTCTCTCTGGTCTCGAAACTTTGTTCGAAAATACAACACGGTCACAAGCTTTAGTCCTAAAAATATATATATGTATATAATGTTAGCAGGCATTATGTTTTAATGTTATTGTTATCACTTTTTATCATATAGTGATACATAACAGCGAGGATATATATATATGGTAGAGTTGTGTACGATAACGCCAGTGCTTGACGGGATAGCAATGCTTTGTTGGAATTCAGGGGCCGGATCCAAGAAACTTAACAACGTCGGCCACTACCGACGCGATCCATGAAGCAAAATGATGACGTCACGGGAGCGTTAGCGACGTCGTTAATAACAACACCTCGGGAGGTGTAGTAAAAGCTGGTAGAAGTTAACGACGTGCACCATATGGGCTCAGATATCATCATATTTAGTGAATATTTCTCATTGATTACAGTGGAAATTGATATCAATATATATTTAAAGACGGCAAGATGTAAACAAAGTGCCGTTAAACACGCAAAAAGCATGCTAGACAACATTTCAAGTACTGGTTGTACTGTAGTAACTGTACATCGGTGACTAGTCTCACACTGCCAGTCAGCGGACTGAGGCTACTTCACCATGGACTACGTGTTGGCTGTCATGGCAGCAAGGGCTCTAAGGAGAGAGAGGTGCTTTCGAGACTGTCTGGACCCTCTAGCTCTCAATGACAACGAGCTGATAAGGCACTACCACTTTCCTCGGCATGAGCGGACGCAGCTCATTGATCGATGAGTTCTCACCCCTGCTGAGGAGAAGAACAAAGCGAGGAAATCCCATACCACCACATACCCAGCTATTGATTGCCTTGAGAGTGTATGCCAGTGGCTCCTTTCACCAGGTTAATTGGAGACACAAGAGGTGAGTAAAATATAATTCGTATTATTTTCTTTTCTGTTTAGTTTTAAAAGTTAGGCTAGTGGTTACTCCTCCCTAATTTACTGTAGCCTATCTATAGATATCTTCTCAATGTATTATCCTCAGATTTCCTTAACATAATTTATGTATATATCAAATCAAGTAAAAAATATTAATATATATATATACTGTACTGTATATGAAATATATACCTTAATTAAGTATAACCAATAAAATATTTTTTTTTATTCTAAATACTGTATTTCAATTTGTCCATTATACTAAGATTTATTTAGACTTGATGCTCAAAGATGCATTGTTTGTGTCATACCTTTTCAAGGATAAAGAATATCAGCAATTTACATAAGCAAGTACCATATAAGATAAGCATATCATATCATAACAAAGGTCTTGAAACACATGAGAAAAATTGGTTGAATACAAAATGGCTCTATTGTACTTTGTAACCTGTTTTCATTATTGCTTATCGTGTCATTAATAACTGTAAGCATGATGCAGTATGTTTTCTGATACAGTTTGTACTAATAGTGGCCAAAGTAACAGGAGCTGTATATATACAGTGCTGTATCATACTGTACTTTTAGCATAAATAAAATCTTTTGTGAACAATGTTTGGACTGCATAAACAACCCACTATAATATTTAAATTTTTTCACTACACTATTATAATTAAATATTGTACATAGTTTTCTAGGCAGCATAGAGTTGCAGTCAAGTAATTTTAACACAAATTGTATTATTACAGTTTAAAAACCTAGCCAAACAATACTATAATATTTTTTCTCATGCAACAAATATACATATTGAATAAATAACGATTATTTCAGGTCCAACACAAACAAGGATCAGCAGAATATTCACCAGAATAACAAACATCATGAGTACCAAGGCTGCTGAGGAAATTAATATGCCATCAACACCACAACAGTTGTAAACATCAGCCCAAGCCTTCAGCACGGTCACCAACTTCCCACCAGTAATTGAAGCTATAGATGGTAAGCTTCATAGTTTTATTGATGAAATCCATAATGCTAGTTGTTTTCCTTGTTGTTACAACCCAGTCATATTCATAATAAATTATTACAGTCTCCCCCCACTAACATTGTTGTGATTCTTGGCTCTACAACATACAAGGTGTAAGAGAGGTAACAGTTTTTTACTCTCAATATTAACTTCAACCTTGCCTTGTGTACTTTCCTCTTGAGGAATTATATTGGTTTGGCTTATATAATACTGTACCTGTATACAGTCCTGTATATACTATGTCATTCCTTTGTTTAGAGTATGAGGTAGACAGATAAAATTGATCCTATTGTTACACAATATATTAATGTTTATGCTATGTATGCAGGTACACACGTTGCCATCAAGGCTCCAAGTATTGATGAGGCCATGTACTGTACGTCAATAGAAAAAGATTAAATTAACTAAACTTTCAAGTTATTTGTGATGGAAATGGCTTGATCATCAATTATTCTGCCAGATTTCCAGGTACTGTACTGTATTTCATGTACCTAGATTTAAATAATGTGTGTAAATAAGAAATTTTGTGTAAGATACTGTTTAGTATATGGTCTATTTTATTGCATACCCTTGTATATGAAAAATTTCCCAAAACCTGCATGGTTATATCTCTTTAAAAATCAAGTTTGATATAAAAAGTCTTCCCATTTACACTAGGGTTGCCAAGTGTATTAAATCATTATATATATGTGAGGGCTTCTTGGCATAACATTTGAAGTAGAACCACATGCTTTAATACATGTGTCACTTTGCAGGATCCACTCATGATGCTTACATTTGAAGGAACAGCAACTTGAGGCAACACTTTAGTAGAGGCACTTTGGGGACTACTTACTCCTAGGTTGGTATCAGGAGATGTTTTAACAAGTTTACAGTTCTAAGGCTGTATGATATACATATTCCTCCCAGATGAGTTTATGTATGGTTATATATGTATGTACAGTATGTATAAATAGTTCATCTTTCTGGTAACAATGTCTTGCAGGTGACAGTGGGTACCCATTGGAGCCCTTCCTCATGACCCCAGTCACCAATCCCACAAATGAGGCAGAAGAACTCTACTACAGGGCCCTTGTAAGAACAAGGGTCATTGTGGAGCTGACCTTAGGAGTTGTGAAAAATCGCTTCAGGTTAGGAAGTGACTTTTTAATATCCCTTCGGTTTCAACAAATCACAAGCAAACTCTATATATAGTTATAATTTGCTCCCTCTCCAAACCTCAATTCTAATTTCATAAGAGTTTCCAATCAATGGCAAGGTTTCTAAATCTTTTGACTTTATAATGAAATGAAAATTTCTTTTTATTAATGTATTTCATATGATTATTTTTTGTTCACATTGGTCCATAAAATCCACTGTTACATTTTCCTTTTATATCCCTCTAATAAATGGTATCTAACAGATGTATTCATCGGTTTGGTGGAGAATTACAGTACACTCCTTTGAGATCTGCAAAGATTGTAAGTGCTTGTCTCCTGCTGCACAACCGGTGTGTCAGTAGGAGTATTCCTGACCCTAACAATGTAAGTATACACTGTGGCTTAGTATTTATTGTAGCATTAACTTACCTTACTGTACTACTATATAAGTACAATGAGACACCAGTAATTACTTCAATTACAGTAATTATTATAATACTGTACAATGCAATCTCTGCAATTGCACTGCTTCAACCCTGAAGTTTGGCTTAATATATCAATGTTTTTCAGTGATTTCTAAAATCCCTTAATACCTTCATTTTCCAGCATCTACCAGAAGAGGACATGCCTATTGAGGCCCATGTAGTTGGAGCTGGTGATCGTGGTGGCACGGGTAGAGAGACACGTGACGAGATCATACCGGAGTTTTATGGTCGAAAGGGGGTTTAAAAAAATAAAATTATGTCATGGTTACTAGTGTATTTATTTACCAACTTATTATGTCTGTGTCTGTTGGTGTTTTGCTATATGTTTTTTTAATGTGGCATGTGACAGAATGTTTGGTAACATTGGTACAGTATTGGCATGCAGAATCACCAAACTATATATATACTGTATATCTATTTCCTAAGTTGGTGTTATCGGTTATATTTACATTACGATTACATGGTTTTTCCAATGGGATCTTAGAATGTTTATTGTGTTGCTGGAATGTGTGACTGTATGCAGTTCAGTGTTATTTACAGTATGCTCCTAACTTAGCTAGGAGCATGCTATTACTGTCTTCCCTACCATGACAACACTGTATGCTCCTAGCCAAATTAGTAGCATACTGTATACAACACATCCTGATCCAAAGTTATTTTCCTTATTTCTCAATAAACACTCTTACAATAGAAGCCAGCACTATAATGGCTTCAGCTGCTTGTATCTGTGCTGCTGCACTTTCTCTAATAGCAGCTGTGGCTTCGTGCTGACTCCATCATCACTTCTAGGATGTCCCTAATGTCCTCTTGTGCATGGAGGAAGTGTGGCAACAATACGTATTCTGCTGTGTGTTCAGAATAAACAATGTTATTAAATGATCTTCAGAGAATGGATCATGGATTCACCACTATAAGCACTGACACTGACACTAATACCGATGTCGGTAATAACTAACTACACGCAGGCGTCATTAACTTCGCCCTGATCCAAGAAGCCTTTGCCCGCCTGTTGTTAGGAGCGCGGTAACTGGTACACGCCTCTGATTGGCTAGAGTCATCAATGACGTCATGGACACCTCGTAGCCAATCACGAAGCGTGTGACATGGCGCGTTTGTTTAAAAACCGCGATCAGCTGGCAGCTGTCAAAACAAGTGTCTTCGTATCGCTCTACTGAGTGTACTCGACTTTTTCATTTCAAACACAGCAGGTACGTCCACAGTTTTTATTTAGTATCTGAAAATAGTTTTTGGAGTCATACGAAATGTAAATAATGAAAAGGTTATGAAATGCTTATTGATTTTATGCACTCTTTGTATGGTAATTACATTAATCATTCAGTATACAGTACTTGGTTTTAGCATTTCATTAATTATTAACATACTTGTATTTTGTTTAAAACAATGATGTATAACACAGTACTGTATTTGCAGTAGTGTACTGTGTTCTATTTTCGTAGCACTCTGTGCTCTGCCATCTAACTAATACCAAATATTCTAATCCTGTTCCCACCTCCTGTCAGTGCTTATAGTGGTGAATCCATGATCCATTCTCTGAAGATCATTTAATAACATTGTTTATTCTGAACACACAGCAGAATACGTATTGTTGCCACACTTCCTCCATGCACAAGAGGACATTAGGGACATCCTAGAAGTGATGATGGAGTCAGCAGGAAGCCACAGCTGCTATTAGAGAAAGTGCAGCAGCACAGAGACAAGCAGCTGAAGCCATTATAGTGCTGGCTTCTATTGTAAGAGTGTTTATTGAGAAATAAGGAAAATAACTTTGGATCAGGATGTGTTGCATACAGTATGCTACTAATTTGGCTAGGAGCATACAGTGTTGTCATGGTAGGGAAGACAGTAATAGCATGCTCCTAGCTAAGTTAGGAGCATACTGTAAATAATACTGAACTGCATACAGTCACACATTCCAGCAACACAATAAACATTCAAGATCCCATTGGAAAAACCATGTAATCGTAATGTAAATATAACCAATAACACCAACTTAGGAAATAGATATACAGTATATATATAGTTTGGTGATTCTGCATGCCAATACTGTACCAATGTTACCAAACATTCTGTCACATGACACATTAAAAAAACATATAGCAAAACACCAACAGACACAGACATAATAAGTTGGTAAATAAATACACTAGTAACCAAGACATAATTTTATTTTTTTAAACCCCCTTTCGACCATAAAACTCCGGTATGATCTCGTCACGTGTCTGTCTACCCGTGCCACCACGATTACCAGCTCCAACTACATGGGCCTCAATAGGCATGTCCTCTTCTGGTAGATGCTGGAAAATGAAGGTATTAAGGGATTTTAGAAATCACTGAAAAACATTGATATATTAAGACAAACTTCAGGGTTGAAGCAGTGCAATTGCAGAGATTGCATTCTACAGTATTATAATAATTACTGTAATTGAAGTAATTACTTGTGTCTCATTGTACTTATATAGTAGCACAGTAAGGTAAGTTAATGCTACAATAAATACTAAGCCACAGTGTATACTTACATTGTTAGGGTCAGGAATACTCCTACTGACACACCAGTTGTGCAGCAGGAGACAAGCACTTACAATCTTTGCAGATCTCAAAGGAGTGTACTGTAATTCTCCACCAAACCGATGAATACATCTGTTAGATACCATTTATTAGAGGGATATCAAAGGAAAATATAACGGAGGATTTTATGGGCCAATGTGAACAAAATGCAATCGTATGAAATACATTTTTTTCATTATAAAGTCAAAAGATTTAGAAACCTTGCCATTGATTGGAAACTCTTATGGCACTCAACATATGAAATTAAAATTGAGGTTTGGAGAGGGAGCAATTTATAACTATATACAGAGTTTGCTTGTGATTTGTTGAAAACAAAGGGATATTAAAAAGTCACTTCCTAACCTGAAGCAATTATTCACAACTCCTAAGGTCAGCTCCACAATGACCCTTGTTCTTACAAGGGCCCTGTAGTAGAGTTCTTCTGCCTCATTTGTGGGATTGGTGACTGGGGTCATGAGGAAGGGCTCCAATGGGTACCCACTGTCACCTGCAAGACATTGTTACCAGAAAGATGAACTATTTATACATACTGTACATACATATATAACCATACATAAACTCATCTGGGAGGAATATGTATATCATACAGCCTTAGAACTGTAAACTTGTTAAAACATCTCCTGATACCAACCTAGGAGTAAGTAGTCCCCAAAGTGCCTCTACTAAAGTGTTGCCTCAAGTTGCTGTTCCTTCAAATGTAAGCATCATGAGTGGATCCTGCAAAGTGACACATGTATTAAAGCATGTGGTTCTACTTCAAATGTTATGCCAAGAAGCCCTCACATATATATAATGATTTAATACACTTGGCAACCCTAGTGTAAATGGGAAGACTTTTTATATCAAACTTGATTTTTAAAGAGATATAACCATGCAGGTTTTGGGAAATTTTTCATATACAAGGGTATGCAATAAAATAGACCATATACTAAACAGTATCTTACACAAAATTTCTTATTTACACACATTATTTAAATCTAGGTACATGAAATACAGTACAGTACCTGGAAATCTGGCAGAATAATTGATGATCAAGCCATTTCCATCACAAATAACTTGAAAGTTTAGTTAATTTAATCTTTTTCTATTGACGTACAGTACATGGCCTCATCAATACTTGGAGCCTTGATGGCAACGTGTGTACCTGCATACATAGCATAAACATTAATATATTGTGTAACAATAGGATCAATTTTATCTGTCTACCTCATACTCTAAACAAAGGAATGACATAGTATATACAGGACTGTATACAGGTACAGTATTATATAAGCCAAACCAATATAATTCCTCAAGAGGAAAGTACACAAGGCAAGGTTGAAGTTAATATTGAGAGTAAAAAACTGTTACCTCTCTTACACCTTGTATGTTGTAGAGCCAAGAATCACAACAATGTTAGTGGGGGGAGACTGTAATAATTTATTATGAATATGACTGGGTTGTAACAACAAGGAAAACAACTAGCATTATGGATTTCATCAATAAAACTATGAAGCTTACCATCTATAGCTTCAATTACTGGTGGGAAGTTGGTGACCGTGCTGAAGGCTTGGGCTGATGTTTACAACTGTTGTGGTGTTGATGGCATATTAATTTCCTCAGCAGCCTTGGTACTCATGATGTTTGTTATTCTGGTGAATATTCTGCTGATCCTTGTTTGTGTTGGACCTGAAATAATCGTTATTTATTCAATATGTATATTTGTTGCATGAGAAAAAATATTATAGTATTGTTTGGCTAGGTTTTTAAACTGTAATAATACAATTTGTGTTAAAATTACTTGACTGCAACTCTATGCTGCCTAGAAAACTATGTACAATATTTAATTATAATAGTGTAGTGAAAAAATTTAAATATTATAGTGGGTTGTTTATGCAGTCCAAACATTGTTCACAAAAGATTTTATTTATGCTAAAAGTACAGTATGATACAGCACTGTATATATACAGCTCCTGTTACTTTGGCCACTATTAGTACAAACTGTATCAGAAAACATACTGCATCATGCTTACAGTTATTAATGACACGATAAGCAATAATGAAAACAGGTTACAAAGTACAATAGAGCCATTTTGTATTCAACCAATTTTTCTCATGTGTTTCAAGACCTTTGTTATGATATGATATGCTTATCTTATATGGTACTTGCTTATGTAAATTGCTGATATTCTTTATCCTTGAAAAGGTATGACACAAACAATGCATCTTTGAGCATCAAGTCTAAATAAATCTTAGTATAATGGACAAATTGAAATACAGTATTTAGAATAAAAAAAAATATTTTATTGGTTATACTTAATTAAGGTATATATTTCATATACAGTACAGTATATATATATATTAATATTTTTTACTTGATTTGATATATACATAAATTATGTTAAGGAAATCTGAGGATAATACATTGAGAAGATATCTATAGATAGGCTACAGTAAATTAGGGAGGAGTAACCACTAGCCTAACTTTTAAAACTAAACAGAAAAGAAAATAATACGAATTATATTTTACTCACCTCTTGTGTCTCCAATTAACCTGGTGAAAGGAGCCACTGGCATACACTCTCAAGGCAATCAATAGCTGGGTATGTGGTGGTATGGGATTTCCTCGCTTTGTTCTTCTCCTCAGCAGGGGTGAGAACTCATCGATCAATGAGCTGCGTCCGCTCATGCCGAGGAAAGTGGTAGTGCCTTATCAGCTCGTTGTCATTGAGAGCTAGAGGGTCCAAACGGTCTCGAAAGCACCTCTCTCTCCTTAGAGCCCTTGCTGCCATGTCAGCCAACACGTAGTCCATGGTGAAGTAGCCTCAGTCCGCTGACTGGCAGTGTGAGACCAGTCACCGATGTACAGTACATGCAGTACTTGAAATGTTGTCTAGCATGCTTTTTGCGTGTTTAACGGCACTTTGTTTACATCTTGCCGTCTTTAAATATATATTGATATCAATTTCCACTGTAATCAATGAGAAATATTCACTAAATATGATGATATCTGAGCCCATATGGTGCACGTCGTTAACTTCTACCAGCTTTTACTACACCTCCCGAGGTGTTGTTATTAACGACGTCGCTAACGAGCCCGTGACGTCATCATTTTGCTTCTTGGATCGCGTCGGTAGTGGCCGACGTCGCTAACTCGAGTTACCGACGTTGTTAAGTTTCTTGGATCCGGCCCCAGGGTTGGCTGCTCACGTCGCTCAGGTAAAACAAGTGAGGCAGAAGATGTGCCCCGAGGACAGGTGAGATGGAAGATACATAAAGGTGCTTGATGTCGCTACAGTACCCCCTCCCCCATAATGTTTTAGGAAAGAAAGGCGGTATGGAATACATATCAATACAATTAACAAAGATTGTTACATATACATACATACAATTATAATAATAAATAAATAAAAGAATATATCCAGTGTAGTATAGAAGTGTACGGGTATGGTGTGGAGTGTGCAGGGGGGAAAGGCAAGTGTGTGTGTTAATAATAGGGGATGCATGTGTCTGGATGCATAAGGAGTGGGTGTGGGTCTGTGTGGTAGAGTGTGTGAGGTATTTGGCGGGTCGCTTGACCGTTCTCCCCGAACAAAACATGCATCCCTCAGGGATCAGGGGCAGCTCGTGTTGCTCTAACTGCTCCCGCGGGGAGAGCGGTGTGAGAGGACGTTGCTGCAGTTGAGGATGTATAGTACCGGAGTAACGGGTCATGGAGGCGTGGCCGGCATGAGCTGTGTGTCAGGTGGAGGGTCCTGTGGGAGTACTAAAGGAATTACTGGAGTCAGGGGAGCATCAGGATTAGAATCAGGAGGTATAGGAATGGGGTTAGGTTGAGTGAGGTTGGGAGAAGGTGAGCAAGTGGGTGAGGGTGGTTGGATAGGAATGGGTGTGGATTGGGTAGGAGAAGGGGAGGGTGGTTGGATAGGAACCTGTGCAGATTGGGTTGGAGAAGGGGAGCGGAATAAGGGTAGAGGTGCAGGGGGATGGGTAGGAGGCGATGGTGAGGTATGAGTCGGTGAATGCGAGCGTGAAGGTGCGGGCGGGTGGAGTTGGATGAGGTTGGGTATAGGATCTTTTAACACGACTTCTCCAGCATTTGTTACTGACATTGTTTTTGTCCAAAATGCAGTTCCGACTGTTGGTACATTACCGTTACAAATATTCTTCCAGTCAAGGCTCAAGATCTTCCACCACTGGCTCGCAATATCAGCTATCTTTAACTGATCAGCCAGCTCAAGTGGTAGCTCAGAGAACTGTGGTCGTGTGCGGCTTAGACAAACAGATGGTAACAGGTTCTTTACCTTCCTTAATGTTCCAACATTTTCTGGTATGCGAGCAAGAAGTTCCTTGCAAGCCCTGATGTGAAATTTGTGGCATCTGCTCTTGATTTTAAGCAAATCTTCCTCCGTAATCAAATTATCCTTTCTCTTCTTGGCCAAAAGAGAACAAAATTCATGACCAAAATCAACTTTATCAAAAGGAAGATATATTGATGTGAAACTCATGTCAGTATCAAGTTTCACACTGTCAGAATACAAGATTCTTCTGAGCATTACAAGGGCAAAACTTTCAAGTTCATTCACTAGGCTACAATGATCAGCTTCTTCCATTTGAAATAGCAAATTCATTTGTTTGCAAAATAATTTAGGATGTGTCTCAAAAAAGTCATATAAAGCTCATTTGCATGATCAAAGTACATAGAGTGGAGCTGTCTAGATGCATACATGGCACATGATGAAGCAGCAATCTGGAAGTGAGTTTTTAGAGAGTCCCAATGATAAAGTACTTGTTTAACACTGTTGCTTCTTGCAAGCCAACGTGTACCGGACAAAGGTACCAATTGTAGAGGTTCCTTTCCATCATTAATGAGCTTATAGATTTCCAAATAAGCTTCTCTTCTCAAAGCAGATCTCTGAAACCAACTATAAGTTTCCCTCAGCATATAGTCAATACTTGATGGCAATTCGTCTGATGCGTGGGAGCATGCCAGGTGAAGAGAATGACAGGTACAATTCACGAGAATGAAATTTGGTATGTCTTTTTTCATAAGCATATACACTGACTTGTGACACCCACACAGGTTTGAAGCTCCATCAGTACCTAGTGCAAAACACTGACTTATATCAACCCCAATTTCCCGAAAGTAATCTTTAAGGTGATGATACATAGCCTCTGCTGTGGTGCTCGTAACTGGTATGAGTCCAACAAACTGAGAAATTATCTTGTTGCGTCTGCCATTGTAAAATCGCACACACACACACACACACACACACAAATGCTTTACACAGGCTATGTCCGTAGATTCATCTATAATCAGAGAAAACGGTGTATCCTTCATATCAGAGACAAGTTCTTTAGTAGGGCAGGTGATACCACTTTCTTTATTAACGCCGTACATTTGGTTCTGTGTAAACGAATCTCATCAGTACTTGAAGTGGATGGCGCATCTTTCTTCAAAATGTCACATAAATGATCAATGGCATTAATGGAGGAGTGACAAGCAACATACACTGAAAGCTGTAGTTCTAGCTTTGTAAGTTTGTCCTCTTTCGAAAAGACAGTTTTCAGGCTAGTTTGTTTAGGGCATATCTTTGACATGTTCTGTTTATGTTTCTCGGATTCTCCGTGTTTCTTTAAGTCACTTCTATGAGCTCTAATTTCACTCGTGCACACTTTACACTTTGCTTTTGTTTTGTCAGTTTTCACTTCATCAATCCATTTTTCAAACAATGGATCTTTCAGCCAAGATCTCTGAAATGCCTTGGTGTATTTGGACCATTTCCCCATTATGTAAATACAAAGAGTTAATAAAACGTAAGAAGTAACAGTGGCTGAATGAGCTGATATTCAAAACTGAACGAGGTGACAGTGGACAGGTCCAGAACGGAATGGTGCGTAGTATGGACGGACGGGAACAGAATGCGTGAGCCCGCTGTGAGGCATTACTTAATTTCGATAATGACGCATCCAAAATTAACCCCGCTGTGGGTACCACTTACCACCCCTAAAAACTGTGAAACTTACGTTGTAACATACCACTATTCTTCAACTAGCGGCGGCAGTGTAGGGGTCCTTGGGGAGCGTCGAGGTGTAGGAGGCAGAGATGGTGTCCTATCACTGAAGGAACTGAAGTGAAGAGGGATGGTGCTAATATCACAGTCGAATCGGGTGATTGTGGAGGAAGGGATGCAATAAAATCTAAAAGTTTCTGTGAGGGCCCAAGAGCAGCGGGGGATGTAGGAGGATGTGAAGGACCGAAGATAGCAACAGGGGATGAAGGATGTGGAGGCAGAGGGGAAGGGACAGGGGATGAAAGGTGATGTGGAGGCAGAGGGGAAGGGACAGGGGATAAAGGGGAAGAAAGGTGTGGAGGCAGTGGAGAACCTGGGGAAGAGACAGGGGATGAAGAGTGTGAAGGGGAAGGGACAGGGGTTGAAGGGTGTAAAGGAGAAGGGACAGGGGATGGTGTGATGGGGGAAGGGGTAGGGGATGAAGAGTGTGAAGGGGAAGGGACAAGGGATGAAGGGTGTGAAGGGGAAGGGGCAGGGGATGAAGGGTGTGAAGGGGAAGGGACAGGGGTTGAAGGGTGTAAAGGAGAAGGGGCAAAGGATGAAGGGTGTGAAGGGAAAGGGGCAGGGGATGAAGGGTGTGAAGGGGAAGGGGCAGGGGATGAAGGGTGTGAAGGGGAAGGGGCAGGGGATGAAGGGTGTGAAGGGGAAGGGACAGGGGTTGAAGGGTGTGAAGGGGAAGGGACATGGGATGAAGGGTGTGAAGGGGAAGGGGCAGGGGATGAAGGGTGTGAAGGGGAAGGGACAGGGGATGAAGGGTGTGAAGGGGAAGGGGCAGGGGGTGAAGGGTGTGAAGGGGAAGGGACAGGGGTTGAAGGATGTGAAGGGGAAGGGACAGGGGTTGAAGGAGACTGATGTAGGGAGTCCTCCATTAAACACAAGTGAGTAACGTGACCTTGCCGCTGGCCGCCGGTGTAGAGTACTGTAATTTGTAAAGTTACAGTACTAAACACTACTGAATCCGACGTGGTAATCTACCCATGTCACTAAACCGTAATCTAGCAAAATAAAATGCAACATTCAAAGTACAGAAATGAAATTTCACATGCTAAATTCTAAAATTTAAAACCTTTTTATTAAAAACATATTCAAAGTTAAATCCGCCAGAAATCCACTAAAATATTTTAAAATCCACTAAAATTCCTGCTAGCCGCCTGACACCAAATTTTCCACTGGATGAGGGTTCAAATTCTCCAGTTATAGCCGGAAATTTGCCAGAATGGCAACACTGGTTGCCATTATTACATGCCTAGTTGAACCACATTATAATAATTATAATAATAATAATAATAATAATATTAATAATAATAATAATAATAATAATAATAATAATACAAATATAATAATAATAATAATAATAACAATAATAATAATAATAATAATAATAATAATTATTATTATTATTATTATTATTATAGGATAGAAGTAGCCCAATGATGTAATAAAGAGCCCACAGGAAATTAAATGTAGCCCAATCCGTTACTTGTAGACCAAACTGGCAACCCTTGGCATGGGACCCACGATGTCCACGTGTACAGCGTGGAACCTGCTGGTAAGCACAGAGAACTCATGAAGTGGGGGTCAGGTGTGGTGTCCTATCTTGGCGCATTGGCAATGTATGCCAGAGGTGACCCACTCCTTCACCTGCTTCCTCATACCTGGCCAGACTGCACGGCGGCTGACAAGACGGAGAGTACCTGCGACACCTGGGTGGTTGAGAGAGTGATAGTGGTTAAATACATTGGCCCTGAACTGCGTAGGGATATATGGGCATGGCGTGCCGTAGGATGTGTCACATCACAACTTGGTAACCGTGTCTGGGGTGGTTAGATATTCTACGCGGTGTCCCGTGTCACCAGTGAGAAGGTTGTGAAGGTGGGGGTCTATCTCTTGGGCTGCTGCGATCGCTGGAAAGTCCAGGAGTGGCATCTGTTGAATGGTGGCAATGCTAGGTTGCGCTGGGGGTGCTCTTGTATTGGTGTCGGCCACAGCATTGTCCTCGTCCTTAACGTGTTTTATATCGGTCGCAAATTCAGACACAAATGCCAGGTGGAGTGTCACCCTAGGAGACCAGTTGGTGACCAGCTGTTGCATTGCCGTAGAGAGAGGCTTGTGGTCGATGCGGATGTGGAAACTTCTACCTTCCAGGAAGTGGCATAAATGTTTGACAGCGTCGTGCATGGCCACCAGCTCTCTGTCAAAAGTGCTGTACTTACGCTGTGGTGGCTCCAGGCGCTTACTGAAGAAGGCGGTGGGTTTAAGTACCCTGTACAATTCCTGCTGTAGGACAGCACCAATGGTGTCGCTGGAGGCGTCCGTGTAAATGGATGTCAGTGCGTGAGGAGTAGGGTGGTGTCTGCCAGCTTCTTCTTGATGGTGGTGAATGCTTCCTCAGCTGCTGTGGGCCATACTAATTTCTTTTGAGAGTTTTTTTATCAACCGCTTCAGAAGGTCGTGGAGTGGTGCGAGAGCAGAGGCGGAGTGGGGAATATAGCGATGGTAGTAATTCATCATCCCTAAGAACTCCCGAAGTTTCCTGGCGGTAGTAGGTATTAGGAATTCTCTGACAGCCTCTACCTTCTGCGGAAGAGGGGTGATGCCGTAGGGTGTGATACGGTAGTCGAGGAAGTCCAATTTATCAGCTCCCAAGAGGCATTTGGAAGGACGTACCTTCAGGCCGTATTGTTGGAGTCTATCGAAGAGTTCCCTCAGGTGCTGTTGGTGTTGCGTGTGAGTGTCGGATGCCACTAGGATGTCTTCAATGGAAACGACAGTCAAGTCCAGACCCCGCAGCACCTTATCCATGAACCGTTGGAACGTACGGACGGCGTTGCATAGTTCAAAGTTCATGGAAGGGAACTCGAACAGGCCGAGGGGAGTGGTAATCACTATCTTCTTGATGTCGTTCTCCGCAACAGGAATTTGGTGGAATGCTCAGAAGAGGTCTATCTTGAAGAATACTGCACATCGTTAGAGCTTGGAGTGGAAGTCCAGGACGTGCGGCATAGGATACCTGTTCAACGCTCTGTAGTGGCCACATGACCTCCATTTACCTGCATGCTGCTTCGGGACCATGTGGAGGAGTGAGGCCCAAGCGATGTCAGACGATCTTGCTACCACTTGTTGAAGCATCACATAGAACTCACGTTTTGCTGCCTCCAAGCACTCAGGGGGTCATCCTCCGGGGTTTGGCGAAGACAGGGGGACCAGTCATAGTAATGGTGTGGCGAATACCTGGGTCCTTCCATAATTCAACCTATTCTCCCTATGTGCTTCATCCCTCACATCTACACCTCCCTCTAATATTTCCAACTCAATAAGAACGCTCACAATCCAAAATATGTATCCAGGCTTCCTTCGAATAGCCTGATCGAGTATTAATATAGCGAGCTCAAGCAAATAAGAAACAGGATAAGCGTTGTCATTGTTTCACTAGTATGTGTACTGATTCAAAACTTCAACAAGACCTGGATACAAATTTTGGATTCCGAGTGTACATCATCACTTTTGTCTAGCAAACTCTCCTATTACATCCGCCTTCCTAGTGAACACCAGATGAAGCATTGATGGCTCGTCTGTTCCTCTATACCTAGTTTTTTCTGTCACCCATTTTGTCATCATATTCTCCACCGTCAGTTCGAGTAATGCCGCTCCCCATGAATCTGGTTTACCCATTGTATCCTTTCTCGTGCTGTTTCATTACTTTGTAGTGTACATACCACATGTTTGTATTAGTGACCCCTCAAATGTACCAGGTACTACTCGCATGAGCATATTGTTAAAATCAGAAAATACAGCTCTCTGCTGAAGGAATGTTATCACTCATCCTACCATAGCAACTAACGGAGTAATTACAGCTAAGAAATTAACCGCAAACATCTCACAGTTCTTGCACAGGATACTAAGAGACAACTTTAGTTGCACACGCAACATTTTGGTGACCTCCTGAGTGACACATCTCCTGACTAGCAGCCCGCAACAACTGGCTCACTAGTTATTTTTTGGACAACTCGCTTCAGTTGTCTCCTCTCCTGTGCTACTTCTCACTTCCACTGCATCTCTGCCTGCCGCCACAACATTCCTCCTTCCCCTCAGCAATTCTACCCAGCCTGCCTGCCGCTGCCTCCAGCCTGCCACCACCGCCTCCAGCCTGCCTGTCGCCGCATCCAGCCTACCTGCCGCCGCCGTCTCTCTCTCTCTCACTGCTAACTTAGCATACCTACTTCTTCCTCCACTACTCACCTTACCTGAAGCTGCCTGTTTCTTCCTCCACTACTCACCTTACCCGACGCTGTCCGCTCCCTACATTCCTAACCCTACCTACCTTACACGCAGCCGCCTTTCCCTCCCAACCTCACCCGTTGCAGCCTATCTCTTCTAACCCCATCTGTGGCTGCCGTTTTCTACATTAACCATGTCTGAACCTCAAGACATCTCTGACACCACTCCCACCATCTCTAACTTCCATGCTCCCATCTACCTCTTCTCACAACCCTACCCTATGGTTCACCATTCTTGAAGTAAACTTCAGAGCACAACGCATCACCTCCAGTCTTAAGAAGTTCAGTGCCGTCACCACCCTCCTGCCACCTGAAGTCCTCGCCCAACTCTTTGATTCTGTCACAGCCGCCTGCACCATTGACACTCCCTACTAAGACCATCACCACACGTCTTGAAGCTTCTCTCTCTACACGACTCCTGGAACTTCTCTTCAAGGAAGAGCTAGGAAATGAAAAGCCTACCGACCTCCTCCGACGGATGAAGAAACTCATCAGTACCCACCAGCAGTCCTTCGACACCACCATCCTCACCCACCTCTTCTACCAGCTCCTCCCGCATACCATCCAACGCAACCTCATCACAGTTAAAGGCAAGTTACCCTAGGAAGACCTCGCCCTGCTTGCAGATGAGTTCATGCACACCATCCTAAATGACACCACCATCTGCCACATCACCTCATCAAACAAAATCACCCAACTCAAGGACCTCATCTCCAGCCTGGAACTACAAGTAAGTGAGATGACAATTCAAGTACAACAACAGTCTCGTGCCCGTTCTCCAACTCCACGACGCCACAGGTTCTGCAGCAGAGACTCCCGCAACAACTCCAACAACTCCACCAACTCCACCACTAACGGTAAGTGCTTCAATCATAATCGTTTTGGTTAAAATGCACACCATTGCCAGCAACTCTGTTCATTTAATTCGGGAAACGACACCAGCAGTCACTAGTGGTCCATAGTGCCTGCAAACAGAAATTTACACTCATCCACATCTGAGATACACTCAACCATAAGTTTTTCTAAGTAGACACAGGCGCCGAGATTAGTGTTCTCTCTGCTACAGCCAGCCAAAGGAGACTATCACCCATCACTTTATTCTTTGCAGCCAATTTTTCCAGCATACCAGTCGACACCAAGCTTACCCTCAAGGTTGAACTCCATCTACATCGAGTGTTTGAGTGGGCCTTCTACGTCTCTGACGTCTCCCAACCCATACTTGGTGCTGACTTCCTCACACACTACAATCTCTCCATCAACCTCAAGACCAGCAAGTTGTACGATCCACTCACCAGAATATCCACCAACACTTCGATCGCCAAAGGTTCAAGCACACAGCTGTCTACAATTTCAGCTGACAACAGGTATGCATCCTTACTCAAGTCTCACCCCTCTCTTACATAGCCATACTCTGCAGTCACGCCAGCCAAGCACCACGCCCTTCACTACATGGAGACCACTTGAGCCCCCACCTATGTCAAGGCCAGAAGACTCGCCCCTGAACGGTACAAACTCGCCAAGGCTGAATTCGAGTCCCTCCTCGACCGAGGTATCATCCAAACAAGTTCAAGCAACTGGGCTTCTAAACTCCACATTGTTAATAAGAAGAACGGTGACATCAGACCCTCCGGCAACTACAGAGCACTTAACAGTAAGACTATTATAGACAGATACCCTATCCCTAACATCCAAGATTTATCTTCCCAACTTACTGGCACAACCATCTTTTTTAATCGACCTCGTCAAAGCCTTCCACCAAATCCCTGTGAACCCTGATGATATTCTTAAAACAGCCATCATCACCCATTTTGGTTTATCTATATATGTCAGGATGCTCTTTGGTCTCAATAACTCTGCACAGACCTTCCAGAGATTTATTGACAAAGTACTACGCGGACTGCCCTTCTGCTTCGCCAATGTCGACGACATCCTCATCGCCAGCCCCGACGAAGAAACTCACCAGCAACATCTTACACAGGTATTTGAGAGATTCCAAACTTACGGTATACCAGTACAACTTAACGCTGCCAAGAACTCCTTCAGTGTCAACTCTACCCAATTCCTTGGACACACTTTTTCCTCCTCTGGTATCTCTCCCACACCTTCAAGACAGGAAGCCATCCAGCAGTTCCCAAGACCCAAGACTCAACGCGAACTGAAACGCTTCCTGGGAATGCTCAACTACTACATCAGGTTCATCCCACACTGTGCAGCACTCCTTCAGCCTCTCTACAACATGCTGAAACCCTGCAAGAGAGGTCAGTCAATAACACTAACATGGTCAGACACTACCGAGCAAGCCTACAGCAACACCACGATGATGACTGGAAGCCGCTCGCCTTCTTTTCCAAGAAACTATCTCCAGCGGAATCAAGATACAGTGTTTTCGACAGAGAACTTCTCGCCATCTATAAAGCCATTAAACACTTCCGTTACTTCCTCGAAGGTAGGCTTTTTCATGTTTTGACTGATCAGAAACCTCTCGCCTCGACATTCAACAACAAGAACTCCTACACACCAAGACAAGTACGCCACACTTCTTACATTTCACAATTAACCACTGACATTCGGTATATCAGAGGTGTTAACAACGTGCCTGCAGACGCCCACTCCTGTTCGCGCAACTCATCAACCACGCCGCTATCGCCGCCGATCAAACTGATGACCCAGAGTTGACGCAACTCCCAGCGAACCCCACCCTGGGCCTGCACGTCAGCTACGACGAATGGCCACACCACGTACTCTTGCTAGAATAGGGTGACGCCCGTGCTCCTGGTGCCGTAGGTAGCGATGGGAGACTTGTTGGCCACCAGCAGGTCGTATGCCATAGAAGGCCTGGCTCTGTCTGTCTTTATCAAGGAGAGGAACGACGCTCACCTCGGACCCTGAGTCAATGAGGAAGTTGTCCCCTGACTCTAAGTCTTCCACCCATAGGAGAGTGCGAGGGGTGTGATGAGGTGTGTGTGGAGGTTTGCTCAATTGTTGCTGGGCAGGTGGCAGTGGAGTGGTGGCTTGGTTTGCAGCCGTGTTATGCTCAGTCGCCGGCGGTGTGTGGTGTTGGTGCGTCGGTGTGATGCTGGGTGGCCCTGTGGTGGATGCTGTGGCGCGGGCAGTAGCGTGGAAAGCGTTGTCTTGCCACTGCCATACTTGTTTCCCTGTATTGGTCTGGCAGTAGGGCGGTTCACGGTTGAACCCCACTGGCACGAGAGGCAGCAATTCCTTGCTGCGTGACCGAACCTCTGATGGTAGTTGGGGGTTCTGCCAGTGCTGTTGAGGTGCGGTTGCCTGTGGTTGTCACTGGGTAGGGGGTGGTTGACGAGCAGGTGGCGTCCACTGGTGCTGGTGATGTAGTCGAGGAGCCTGGTGAAGGTCGAATTTGTCATGAAGGGCCTGGAGGTGTTACGCTAGGTTGTTGTATTCGTGTGTTGCAATGACTGGATGTTGGTGCTGAGGTGGAGGCAAGACATGTTGCTGTTGAGGTGTAGGTATTATAACATGTTGCTGTGGTGGTGGTAGAATATGTTGGGATTGAGGTGTAGGTATGTGTTGGTGTTGAGGTGTAGGAAGCAGATGATGCTGTGGAGGTGGTGGTAGCATGTGTTGCTGTTGAGGTGGTGTTGCAGTGGTAGGCATGGAGTGGGGCGTGGTAGGGGCGGCGTTGGTAGCGGCAGTGTGCTGAGTAGGCCAGGTGCTGGTACCATCTAGGTGTCCATTAGGGAATCCACCAGCTTGGAGTACTCCCGTAGGGGAAGTTCAGGTTGCGCCTGGAGGTGAAGTTGTGGGTAGCAGCTTGGCATGACGACTCTTGAGGACCACATCAGTGAAGGGAGTCACGGCCTTCTCATTCCGTTACTGCATGTGACGCAGCAGTGCTGAAGGGCAGCATTCCTCCAACTGGACGTCCTCAAGTGCCTTAAAATATTGTTGCATAGACATACCATGTGCCGAGATAATGGATGCCTTCACCTCCTCGTAAAGAGAGTTCTGCTTGAGTGCAGAGAGGAGTGGGGAGATTGAAGAGAATGCCTCGTTCAGCAGGGCGCGAAGGATTGTCTGGAACTTCTGTTCCTAGGTGAAAGAGTTCCCACGCCATGCCATCTTCATGTGTAAATACCAAGAGTGAAGATCGTAGGAGAAGGGAGGTACGTAAGGAATGTGTAAGGCGGGTGTCTGAGCGGAATTGTGTGTAGGAGAGGTGGAGTGGCTAGGGAGAGACATGTCTGGTGTATTGTGTGTGGTGTCAGTACAAGTGTGGAAAAAGTATTGTTTCATGAGTGGAGGCAGAGTGACAAGTGGGAACTTACAATTGTGCACTGCAAAGACGGGGGAAATATAGCACTGGGGAGCAGTGTGTGGGCTGTTTGTCGGGGGTTGTGAGTGGTTGTAAGGGTTAGGAAAAGTGTGGCCACGGGGGTAAGGAGAGGAGAGACAGGGAGTATGGAAAACGGTGGGGTGAGAAACACAGAAGGACGACAAAGAAAAACAGGGCAGGCGAAGGGGGACGTAGATACGTGGGACAAAGGGGTAGAGTGCGGAGGTGGCAGATGGGGTTAAGGATAAAGTGGGAGACAAAAGCTGAATGTTGGAGGGTGGTAACACGTGGGGAAAGAGTGCAAAAAAATCAATAGGGGGCACACGAGTAGTGTGGGCGAGATAATAATACTGAGGATATTATAGGACACAAAGGGACGGGAGGAAGAGGATAACACATGGTAAGGAAAGAGTTAGTGGGGTGGAGAAAGGAGGTAATACGGGAGGGAGCTGGAAAAAAATATGATGGGGTAGGAGCAAAAGGGAAGAAAATGGAGCAGGTACAGCGAGGAATGGGGTACGCCGAATAGAGGAGGGGGTCACGGTAGAGACACAGGTGGATGGTAGGGGTTGGTGGTACGGAAATGTGTGAGACACGTGGCCGGATGACAAGGGTTTTAGGGGGTAAGTTACGTTAACTAAAAATCTGGAGGGGTGAAAACACTGGGGAGTCGTGGCTGAAGGAGTCAGTCATAGGCCGCTGTGAAGGTCGTAGCTGGTGTGTGGAGGTGTTGTAGCCTGTGCAGCTCGTAGGTAGTAGGTGGTAGTCGTGGTCGAGGTTGTGGTCGTATAGTGGAGTAGCTTGCAACACTTGGGCGTATAATGGAGTAGCTTACAACACGTGGATGTGGAGTGGAGAAGTTTGTAGCTTGTGTGGACGTAGAGTGGAGTAGGTAACAACACATGAACGTAGAGTATAGCAGCTTACATGGACGTAGAGTGGAGTAGCTTGCGTGGACGTGGAGTAGCATCGCTCGTAGCATGAGGAGTAATTTATGTGGACGTAGAGTGGAGTAGCTTACGTAGACGTAGAGTGGAGTATCTTGCGTGGCCGTAGAGTAGCATGGAGTTGAAATTGTATTGTGTACACAAGTTGAATTTTCCGGGGTCGCCAATTGTAACAACAGGTGGTTGTGTTAGTACCGGGGTGAACAGACTCGATTATACACGGTAATAATTTATTGGTAAGTACATAGGTTGTGTAGTAGCAAGCACCTTGTAGCTGTGAGTTCCCGCCTGCCGTGGTCGTGTAGTGTGAGAGAGGTAGCTGCTGCAGGCAACACGTGGAGAGCTTGGTGTAGGCAGGTAGCGACAGGAGACACAGCAGGTCAGGAGAGGGAGGTGTTTCCAGGTGTAGAGCTAGTGGCCGAGTAAATGAACAACGGCGCTGCGGCCGCTCAGGCCAGCCAGGGTTGGCTCAGGTAGAACAGGTGAGGCAGAAGATGTGCCCCGAGGACAGGTGAGATGGAAGATACATTAAGGTGCTTGATGTCGCTATAATATCTTTCTCATAATTCTTCTCCGTGTCTCTTCTTGCCTGAACATAATTATTTCTTGCCTTTTTAAATGCCTCTCTATTTTTCTGTTTATTCCTCCTCCACATTCTATTCCAGGCTTCCTCCTTTCTCAATCTTGCTGTCTCATATTGTCCAGTGAACCATTCTTTTTTCTTCAGTTTACTTATCTTATATTTTGATAGTCACCAGCACTAATAAGTATTCAGGTGTGTCTACAATAAGATCTCCATTGGAATTACTTCGTTGGTGAATTTGGCATGTTCAAAGCTTCAACCAGAGCTGTATACTTATTAGTGCTCGTGACTGTACATACTTGGATACTCCTTCCGTATATATTTTTCCAAATATATGGTATTTTCTCTGTACACTTCCGGCATCCACCAGCTCCATCCAGTCTGTACCCCAAAAGAACTTTCTTTGGTTTCAAAACTCAGTCCTTCCATAATTCAACCTATTCTCCCTATGTGCTTCATCCCTCACATCTACACCTCCCTCTAATATTTCCAACTCAATAAGTATGCTCGCAATCCAAAATAAGTATCCAGGCTTCCTTCGAATAGCCTGATCGAGTATTAATATAGCGAGCTCAAGCAAATATGAAACAGGATAAGCGTTGTCATTGTTTCACTAGTATGTCAACTGATTCAAAACTTCAACAAGACCTGGATACAAAATTTTGGATTCCGAGTGTTCATCATCACTTTTGTCTAGCAGACTTTTGTATGTCATGTCTCCTATTACATCCGCCTCCCTAGTGAACATCAGATGGAGCATTAATGGCTCGTCTGTTCCTCTATACCTAGTTTTTTCTGTCACCCATTTTGTCATCATATTCTCCACTGTCAGTTCGAATAATGCCGCTCTTCATGAATCTGGTTTACCCATTGTATCCTTTCTCGTGCTGTTTCATTACTTTGTAGTGTGCATACCACATGTTTGTATTGGTAACTCCTCAAATGTACCAGGTACTACTCGCATGAACATATTGTTAAAATAAGGAAATACAGCTCTCTGCTGAAGAAATGTTATCACTCATCCTACCATAGTAAGTAAACGGACTAATTACAGCTAAGAAATGCACCCCAAACATCTCACAGTTCTTGCACAGGATAATAAGAGACAACCTTAGTTGCACACGCAACATTTGGTGACCTCCTGAGTGACACATCTCCTGACTAGCAGCCCCCAACCACTGGCTCGCTAGTTATTTTTTGGACAACTTGCTTCAATTGTCTCCTCTCCTGTGCTACTTCTCACTTCCACTGCATCTCTGCCTGCCGCCACAACATTCCTCCTTCCCCTCAGCAATTCTACCCAGCCTGCCTGCCGCCGCCTCCAGCCTGCCATTACAGCCTCCAGCCTACCTGCCGCCGCCATCTCTCTCTCTCACTGCTAACTTAGCATACCTACTTCTTCCTCCACTACTCACCTTACCTGACGCTGTCCGCTCCCTACATTTCTAACCTACCTACTTTACCCGCAGCCGCCTTTCCCTCCCAACCTCACCCGTTGCAGCCTATCTCTTCTAACCCCACCTGTCGCTGCCTTTTTCTACATTCACCATGTCTGAACCTCAAGACATCTCTGACACAACTACCACCATCTCTAACTTCCAATCTCCCACCTTCTCTTTTCACAACCCTACCCTATGGTTCACCATTCTTGAAGTCAACTTCAGAGCACACCGCATCACCTCCAGTCTTAATAAGTTCAGTGCCGCCACCACCCTCCTGCCTTCTGAAGTCCTCGCCCAACTCTTTGATTCTGTCACAGCCGCCTGCACTAGTGACACTCCCTACTAAGACCATCACCACACGTCTTGAAGCTTCTCTCTCTACACGACTCCAGGAGCTTCTCTCCAAGGAAGAGCTAAGAAATAAAAAGCTTACCGACCTCCTCCGACGGATGAAGAAACTCATCAGTACCCACCAGCAGTCCTTTGACACCACCATCCTCCCCCACCTCTTCTACCAGCGCCTCCCGCATACCATCCAACGCAACCTCATCACAGTTAAAGGCATGTTACCCTATGAAGACCTCGCCCTGCTTGCAGATGAGTTCATGCACACCATCCTAAATGACACCACTATCTGCCACATCACCTCATCAAACGAAATCACCCAACTCAAGGACCTCATCTCCAGCCTGGAACTACAAGTAAGTGAGATGACAATTCAAGTACAACAACAGTCTCGTGCCCGTTCTCCAACTCCACGACGCCACAGGTTCTGCAGCAGAGACTCCCGCAACAACTCCAACAACTCCACCAACTCCACCACTAACGGTAAGTGCTTCAATCATAATCGTTTTGGTCAAAATGCACACCATTGCTAGCAACCCTGTTCATTTAATTCGGGAAACGACACCAGCAGTCACTAGTGGTCCATAGTGCCTGTAAACGGAAGTCCACACTCTTCCACATCTGAGATTCACTCAACTACAGCCAGCCAAAATAGACTACCACCTATCACTTCACTCTTTGCAGCCAACGTTTCAAGCATACCAGTCGAAACAAAGCTTACCCTTAAGGTTGAACTCCATCTACGACGAGTGTTTGATTGGGCCTTCTACGTCTCTGACGTCTCCCAACCCATACTTGGTGCTGACTTCCTCACACACTACAATCTCTCCATCAACCTCAAGACCAGCAAGTTGTACGATCCACTCACCAGAATATCCACCAACACTTCGATCGCCAAAGGTTCAAGCACACAGCTGTCTACAATTTCAGCTGACAACTAGTATGCATCCTTACTCAAGTCTCACCCCTCTCTTACATAGCCATACACTGCAGTCACGCCAGCCAAGCACCACACCCTTCACTACATGGAGACCACTTGAGCCCCCACCTATGTCAAGGCCAGAAGACTCGCCATGAACGGTACAAACTCGCCAAGGCTGAATTCGAGTCCCTCCTCGACCGAGGTATCATCCTAACAAGTTCAAGCAACTGGGCTTCTCCACTCCACATTGTTAACAAGAAGAACGGTGACATCAGACCCTCCAGCAACTACAGAGCACTTAACAGTAAGACTATTATAAACAGATACCCTATCCCTAACATCCAAGATTTATCTTCCCAACTTACTGGCACAACCATCTTTTCTAATTTCGACCTCGTCAAAGCCTTCCACCAAATCTCTGTGAACCCTGATGATATTCTTAAAACAGCCATCATCACCCATTTTGGTTTATCTATATATGCCAGGATGCCCTTTGGTCTCAATAACTTTGCACAGGCCTTCCAGAGATTTATCGACAAAGTACTAAGCTGACTGCTCTTCTGCTTCGGCTATGTTGACGACGTCCTCATCGCCAGCCCCGACGAAGAAACTCACCAGCAACATCTTACACAGGTATTTGAGAGATTCCAAACTTACGGCATACCGGTACAACTTAACGCTGCCAAGTCCTCCTTCAGTGTCAACTCTACCCAATTCCTTGGACACACTGTTTCCTCCTCTGGTATCTCTCCCACACCTTCAAGACAGGAAGCCATCCAGCAGTTCCCAAGACCCATACCTCAACGCGAACTGAAACGCTTCCTTGGAATGCTCAACTACTACAACAGGTTCATCCCACACTGTGCAGCACTCCTTCAGCCTCTCTACAACATGCTGAAACCCTGCAAGAGAGGTCAGTCAATAACACTAACATGGTCAGACACTACCGAGCAAGCCTACACCAACGCTACCAATGCCATTGGAGAAGCCACCTCCCACTGCTTCCCTACTCCAGACGCCATCACAGCCATCTACACTGACGCATCTGACACAGGTATGGGTGCCATCCTACAGCAACACCACGATGATGACTGGAAGCCGCTCGCCTTCTTCTCCAAGAAACTATCTCCAGCGGAATCAAAATACAGTACTTTCCACAGATAACTTCTCGCCATCTATAAAGCCATCAAACACTTCCGTTACTTCCTCGAAGGTAGGCTTTTTCATGTTTTGACTGATCAGAAACCTCTCGCCTCCACATTCAACAACAAGAACTCCTACACACCAAGACAAGTACGCCACACTTCTTACATTTCACACTTAACCACTGACATTCGGTATATCAGAAGTGAAAACAACGTGCCTGCAGACACCCTCTCCCATTCGCACAACTCAGCAACCCTCATCAACTACGCCGGTATCGCCGCCGATCAAACTGATGACCCAGAGTTGACGCAACTCCCAGCGAACCCCGCCCTGCAAATGAAAAAGTTTGACTACCCCGGCACTAATGTTTCTCTCTTCGCAGACTCTTCCGCTGGTTCTATCTGCCCTTATGTTCCTAAGAATCACAGATTCCTCCTCTTCTCCCAACTCCACAGTCTCTCCCACCTAGGTATTCGTGCTTCTCCACAGCTCCTAACCTCAAGATTTGTGTGGACCGGAATCAACAAGGATGTAAGAGAGTCGACCCACTCCTGCCAACAATGCCAAGCCAGCAAAATCAACAAACTCACCAAGTCGCCTCCAGCAACCTTCCTACCGCCCTCTGCCAGGTTTAACCACATTCACATCGACCTGGTAGGTCCCCTTCCTCCCTCTGAAAATTGCAGATACCTCCTCACCTGTGTGGACCGCTTCACCAGATGGCCAGAAGTGTCACTTCTCACCGACATCAACACCACCACTGTTGCCAAAGCCTTTATCTCCACCTGGATCTCCCGCTATGGTGTCCCTCTCACCATCATATCTGATAGGGGCAGCCAGTTCGAGTCCTCCCTCTGGAACAAGTTGATGACCCTCCTTGGCATCAAGAGACTCCGCACCACCAGCTACCACCCACAATAAATTGGTCTAGTGGAGAGGTTTCACAGACAACTCAAAACCTCGCTGTCAGCAACGGTACAACACAGCGGTGAATGGCTCTCTTCTCTCCCTCTTGTTCTACTAGGTATCTGCACTGCCCTGAAGGTCGACCTCGGCTGTTCCTCTGCAGAACTACTCTACGGCTCCACCCTACGACTGCCTGGTGAACTCCTCGCCTCACAACAACACTGACGTCCAGGACTTTGCTGCCACCCTCACCTCCCACATGAATTCCTTGCAGCCCTCACCACCTCGTCAGCAACCATCCAAGACCTTCATCAGCCAGGACCTCCAGACCTGTACCCATGTCTTTGGCGGGTTGACTCAGTCAAGAAGCCGCTTCAACAACCCTACTCTGGTCCTTTCCCCATTATCAGACGCCAAAGGAAGACCATCACCATCAACTACCATGGTAAGCCGAACACTGTGTCAATCGACAGAGTGAAACCTGCCTACCTAATGTCTCACGAACCTGCATCGCCACCTGCAATCAACCCATCATCACACACTGACACGGAACAAGCTACAACAACACACAAGAAATCCATATCATTCCTCCTTCCTCGTCACTAGGGGGAGAGTACTGTAGTGTACATACCACATGTTTATGTTAGTAACCCCTCAAACGTACCAGGTAGACGTCCATTCTCTGTCAGGTCAAATAAAGAATGTGACTCCTGACCTGACTCTTACTCTACCTGTCTTAGGCCTATCACAAATTATTTGCATTTGTATGCCTGCTCCGCTGCGCCTGAGCTAAGCAGTCATAATTCATTCTTCCCATAAAATATAGAATTTAAAGCTCTTTCTAGTGATATGCAACATGTATATATATATTCATTGTTATGTTTGTATGTTACCATAGATTCCCAGAATATTTATTTTTGTTTTGTATAATATATGTGACTACTCGCATGAACATATTGTTAAAATCAGGAAATACAGCTCTCCACTGAAGGAATGTTATCACTCATCCTACCATAGTTCTTGCACAGGATACTAAGAGACAACCTTAGTTGTCACATGCAACAACCTCTTTAAAGTTAACAATTTTCTCTTCATGAACCCTCACCCAACCTTCCTGTTCGTGTTTCAGTTTTACCAAGTTCTTTCCTTGCTCCTTATCTCTTTCCTCGCTGATGTGGGCTATACTTTTAGGGTTTGGGCGCCCTTTCGGCCCCAGCCACTCCCTTTCCTTTCTTCAACTGTCCCTCTTTTAACTTAATTCCTTCCTGCTTGCTGTCACACCTCTCTATCCACTTTCTCTGGCGAAATATGACCTCGCTGTTGTGGCATCTAATATCAATCAATCAATCAATCCTCGCTGCTATTCAGTCTTACTGGAAGTGCTTCGTTTTGATCCACTATTACTTCGACTCGTTGCTTCAATGCTTTGTTCTCTTCCATTAATCAATCATTTCTTTTTCTCAAACCATCTATTATCTCACTTA